>JAMPIV010020777.1:95000-274198 GCA_024509875.1 Oreohelix idahoensis | reverse complement strand
TGGAATGTGGTGGCCCCACCTCTCCGTGCTTGGGGGCAATATAGGGCTGCTCTGACAAAATACTAGACTTCACTGGTCCACCCTTGTATATATCATCACAGCATTTGACACCGCTTTGGTGTCAAACAGAAACTCACACTTCTGCAACAAAAGTATTGGGTCATGTGTCAGAACTCTACCTCCTGAGCCATTTCTGCACACAACACTACACAACAACACCACATAGACGGGGTCAGATCTCTCTGACCATACAGCACATCTTACCAAGTTGGTTTCCCATAGTACTAGTTCCCCAAGACTACATATTCTGAAATATGTTCATTAGCTTCCTGCTATTGAATAAGATAGGTGATATGTTCCACTGATCTCAACACTTGATCCGCCCTTCATAATCCTTGCTGGCGTTTATGTATTTTGTTTGTCTCTAGACCCTGAACTTGGGCTGGGGATCTAGAGCGAATCCTTACTTGTTGTAAGGGATAGATTTTGATATGGCAGTATCAAATCACTCGAAACATTAAACAATATTAAAATATACAAAGAAATGCTTTCAGTCTTACCAGAATTATGAATAGAGAACACAGTTATATTCTAGCAAAACTCAGCTGAGCTGCTGGCTCTAGTATGGCGTCCCTCTAAATATGGCAATTAGCTTCTGGGAACTACACCACTGAAGAATTACTGTGTCTACTACTGGACAATTTATGGTGAATGGCAAAAATGCGCGTCTGTGCGCCGATAATATGATTATCTGTGGCTGTTAAGGGCTTCTCGGGATCCCAGTATGTTCTGGGTGCTTCGATGACTTCTAGTATTTGAGGATGACCAAGTTATTATATGCGTATTCAGTTTATAGAGTCAAAGTCCCTCGGGTTCTTATCACTTTTGTAGGATTCCGTAATACTGTTCGTTGGTATCGATAATGTCTGCTTAACCCTTGTGATACATTCTGTGCCGAATATGTTTCATATTAAATATTCGACCCTTGACTGACCTGTATTAGTCTCTTGTCTTATTGATTATATTGGCAGTGTGAGATGCAGCGTGTTAAGACATTAATCATCACTGGTCATGATTAGTTGAAGATGAATAGCATTTAACTCAACTCCGAATACGATAGTTGATAAGACTGTGATTTTGACGACTCAAAATATTTAATTATTAATTTCATACCATGAGCAGACACCAACTACATGGGAACAAAAGTCACATCACATTCATATACGATCTGTAAGAGTTCTCATTATTTCATAAGCACATGTTCACAATCTCTATCTAGAGTTCTGGTTAGAGGTCAGTTCCTTTTAACGGCCAATGTCCTTTGGCATAAATTCAGAGGCTAACTAGACTTACTCCCGTCGCTAGTTTATACAATAGCCTTTTGCACTAGACTTAACTATCCTGCTAGTTCTGCAATATACTTATTATGCTAGGCTTACGTCTACTGCTAGTCGTTTAATATCCGTTACACTAGGCTTACGCTTGCCGCTAGCTGTACAATATCCATCTATACTAGTCTTACACTATTGCTAGTAACATAATGTTCCTTTGGCATACCACGCCGGGCTAATCTGCCATAATTATGCAAACTGCGTTATTCATACGACGACTTACGTTTGGTTCACGAAATACACTGCTGAAATGGCTTCCCAGCCACACAATTAAAAAGTGGATATACCACACAGTATAAGTGGCAATGGCCACACTTCTGAAACACACTGCCGTTCGGGTCAAAACCCACAAGTCGAATATATAGTGGCAATGGCCACACATGCCATACGCTGCCGTTGGGGCCGAAGCCCACACGTCGAATGACGTTACAAAGACATACGCGTCATGCATAGAGATATGCATACTACGTCGTTAATATATATTCAATTGCGATGTTCCACGGTGCAGCAATCCGAGTTGGCCAAACTCAAATGCTTGCACACATGCAACAATCATCGACATCGGTCGATGAGATATATCTCTATTCGTTTAAGGTGTTCCATGATACAGCCATTCGGATCGAGCACAAATCCAAATGTCTGTAAGCATGAAACAAACATCGACATCAGTCGCGGAGATATAATCATTTGAGGAATGCGCCATGCTGCAGACATGAAGCAATCCTCAACATCATCCCCCTCACTTCCAAACGTGACACTTGTGGCACGGATGATAGTGATGGAGAAGACGCTCGTCTAAAACATCTGCCAAGTTATTGTCTGATCCAGCAATGGGCAGAATCGTAAATGAAAATTCTTGAATCAACAAGTACCATCGGTGTATTCTAGCGTTACGCATTGTCCTAGCTGTTATGTAAGTAAGAGGACTATGGTCTGTCATGATAAAAAAAATGTGTGCCGATGAGGTATCTTGCTAGCTTCTCCAGGCACCAGACGATGGACAGGAGCTCACGTTCACCTGTCGCATACTTTTGTTCAGCCGGAGTCAGTTTCCTCGACACATAGAAACATGGATGGAGTGTTTCCTTGTAACATTGCAGCAAACAGCCACCCATGGAGTAGCTCGAGGCATCTGATTGCAGAATGAATGGAATACGTATATTCGGTAATAACAAAATAGGTGCATTGCTAAATAATTTCTTAATTGTTACCAAAGCGCTTTCGCAATCTTTGTCCCAACGTACCTTATTAGGACTACCTTTGGTCAACAGTGCGGACAAAGGTGTAGATAGTTGTGCGAAATGCGGAATGAACTTATGGTAATAGTTTATCAGGCCTAAAAGGCTTCTAACTTGTTTCTTAGTTGAAGGGGTAGAAATCTCAAGAATTCTTTTGACTGTATTGTGTCGTCAGGATACAGTTTGTGGTTACCTATTCGGTGACCAAGAAAAGAAATTTCCTGACAACCAATTTGGACCTTTGAAGGTCGCACAGTCAAACCATGCATACGTAACGTATGTAGAAGGGAAGTTAAACCATCAATATGGTCTTCCCACGAGTCATGAAAGAGGCAGATGTCATCGATGTACGTGATGACATCTTTACGATCGCCAAGAAGGCGGCGCATCATGCGCACAAACGTCGCTGGCGCATTTACCAACCCAAAACACATATAATTCCATTGGTAGAGCCCAAAAGGAGTTGTGAAAGCTGTGTAAGGTTTGGCATTTTCGGCAAGAGGAATTTGCCAGTAGCCTTTAGAGAGATCTAGTTTGCTAAAGAAAGTAGCATTAGATAATTCAGACAAAAGATCATCTAAAAGTGGCATAGGCTCACCGTCTGTGATTGTAATTTTGTTCAATCGCCTAAAATCAATACAAATACGTAAAGAATCATCCTTCTTTTTAACTATCACCATTGGGAATGCATATGGTGATTCCGAAGGAGATATCACACCTAAACGTATCATCTCTTTTAACTCTTTTTCTACCCTATCTTTGTGGTGTAAAGATATAGGATAGGGTCTAAGTTTGATAGGTTTATAATCAGTAAGAGTAATATCATGGGATATAAGCGATGTCTGACCTGGAAGGTCGGTGAGAACATCATTGAAAGAAATGAGAATATCCCGAACTTGATCTTGTTGAGAAGAAGACAGTGAAGAAGAAATAGTCACGTCTTTCCAAGATTCCGATGATTGCAAAGAAGGTAGTTGGAATTGTAAAGGGATAGACGAAGTAGTATCTTCTTCATGAACAACTGCAAAAGAAGCAGTATGATGTGACGAATCATCAATAGAGTTAATGACAGGAATTAATTCCTGTGGTCTTTCAACTGCTAATTTTAGCATGTTGACATGGAAAGTTTTGATTTTACCTCTAACGTTTACCGAGTAGTCAACATCTGTGACTTGTTTGATAACATCAAATGGACCTTGCCATGATATCAGTAATTTGTTATCGTTATGAGGTAGCAACAACCAAACTTTTTCCCCTGGTTTGAATGATCTTAATATTCTCTTTTGATTATGTAATAATCTTGATCGTTGAGTGGCTGATTTTATACTCTGGGATGCATAAGTGCACGCATCGATGATTCGTTGTCGGAGATCAATAACTAACTCGTAGCTGTTTCGAGTGGCTGTATCAATTGATGCTCCAATCAACAAATCCTTGAGTATCATCATTGGTCCGCGAGGATTCGAACCATAAACCAATTCGAACGGAGACCACCCCGTGCTTTCGTGGGGCACTTCACGAAAAGCAAACAGGGCCGCCGGCAGAAGCCTGTCCCATTCACGAGGGCATTCTTCAGTTATCTTAGATAACATCTGTTTTATAGTGCTATTGTAGCGCTCGCACACACCGTTTGATTGAGGCCTATACGCACTACAAAACGAGTGGTGAACCGATAACATGGATTCTAAATCCCTCATAATGTTGGAAGTAAATTGTGATCCTTGATCTGACTAAATCTCTTCCGGAAAACCGATTCGACAAAATATCGAAAATAATGCATCAGACACAGATGCAGTTGTGATGGTTTTCAACGGTATGGCCTCTGGCCAACGCGTGCAAAGATCTACGCAAGTTAAAATGTAACGAAATCCATTATTTGAAACAATTGATAACGGACCCACTATATCTACTGCAATCTTTTTGAAAGGTCTCTCAGGCACGTCTGTAATCTGTAAGGGTGCCGTATGGAACCTGCCCTTACGTGCTATACCTTGGCATGTTGTACATGATTTGCAGTATAACTTTGTATCCTTATTAACCCCAGGCCAATAAAATTGTGACGTAACACGAAACAATGTTCTTTTGATCCCCATATGCCCTGCCATAGGGGAGTCATGACCTGTTTGTAGGACCAATGGTCTGTATTCCTTAGGTACTATCACTTGATGTATAATTGTTTTGCCATCATCATAATATCTAGTGAGTATTGATTTCTTTATCTTGAACCATTGTTTAGCCCCTCTTGTGTATTTAATAGTTTTTTGTTCTGCTCGGCTAAACAATCCTTGTAAAGTTGGGTCACTCTTCTGTTTTTCTGCAAAAACAGAAGGTGAAACAGTGCCAACTTGAGACATAATTGTATCTATTATAGGAAGAGGTGGTGTAGCCATATCCGTAGCTAACTGTTGTGCTCTCGTTACAACAGCATTTGCCACCTGTGGGTGAGATTCAACCCACATTGCAATCTCCTCAGGAGTGCAATCTTTAACTCCTGGTATGTTTCCTATTATAATTTCAGTTATGGGTGCTCTCAAGCCGCAGGCATAGACAGTGCCTGTGTAAAAAGGAGTATCAATGTATACTCGTGCCACAGGGAAAGTTTCTATATTCCCACCAAATGTGACACACTTAACTGATTTGCCTGTAAAAGCAGAGGGCTCGATAAGCGAGTGCTTTATGCCTATCGTTGAAGACCCAGTGTCCCGCAAAACTCTTACTACCTTACCCTCCAATATTCCGGGATGAAATGTAAGATAACCGACATTTACACATGCCGACATTGTTGGCATACAATGGCCACAATCAAGTGTAATTGTAGACTTTAATCTGTCTTTCGACTGACACTGATAACATGTATCATTCATTACCATACATGCGTTCGCATGATCATTATCATCATTACCTTTCTCCTTTTTAACACTGCAACTATTTGCATGTCTCTGTTTATTTTTGTCTCTCGACGGAGATCTGGCATTACCTTTGTTATTATTGACTGACTTTTTATTGCTATAATAAAAAGTCAGTAGAGTCATCCTTCCTGGCATCTCTACCATAAGATGATCTCTGTTTATAATATCCTTTTTGATGTGAACCATCATAATCCCTGCCTCTGTGATACCCACGATCATGAGGTGAATATCCTCTATAACCTCGTCGATATGAATTCGAAGGAGAGCGATGACGACGGAAGTTATAAAAACCTCTGTCGGATTGATAATAATCTGAACGACAACGTCCATCAAAGCTCTTCGATCGAGGTCTGTGATCATGTTGTGCCGCACACACAGGCATAGGATCTCGAATAGTCGATCTATGAAGATCTTTATTCTGATGTGCGGTCTGATACTGTCTTCCGAGTTTTTCATACTCATTGATAGAATTAGGATGTCTTTCCTGTAAAAATGCTTCTAATTCAGTGCTGCATGCGGATAAAACTTTATCTCGCAGCATGAGATCTATAACACCTTCATATGTTTTATTTATACCAGATAGATCAATCCATCTGCTAAGGAAATGTTTAATAGATGCAATGAATTCACCAAAATCTGCATCCTTGCTTGGTTTAGCCGCATGAAAGCGATCTCTGAATCCAGACTCAGTTAACTGGAAACGTCTTAGTAATACCTCTTTTACGACATCGAAATCGCTTCTGCTCTTTTCATCAAGACTCATGAAACATTTAAGTGAGTCACCAGTCAAAAAATCAAGTAAAAGACTGCTCCATCTTTCCTTGGGTATGTTCAGAGCTGTGACCTTGATGATGAATCTAGATATAAAAGAGTCAACACAATCGCGAGTTTGGTCAAAATGTGGCATTTTTAACTTAGGATAAAAAATATTTGTAGCAGCCGCAGTCTTAGTCTGTTCAGACTGCACTTTAGCTAATTCTAAAGCTTTTTCTTTTTCTGCATGAAGTTTTAATGTTTCCATTTCCATGGCATTTTTATGTGCTTGATCCAGTTGCATAAGTTCCATTCTCCTTAATTCCATTTCTTTATCTCGTTGTGCCATTCTTTCCTTCTCAAATTCTCTGTCTTTTTCTTGTTGAGCTAATTCTTTATCACGTTGAGCTATTTCCTTATCTTTCTGCTCTCTGTCTTTTTCTTGTTGAGCTATAGTCAATCGTTCTAATTCTAATTTCATGGATATTTCTTTTTCCTTCTGAGCCATCTCTTTTTCTTTCATTTCCCTTTCTTGGGTTAATTCAAACCTCCTAAGCTCATCAGCTCGTTTAGTCATTTCGCGCTGTTCCATTCTTTCCAGACGCGATAAATATTCATCATATTTTGTATCTGCAAAACTTTGTAGTTCCGCCCCTGATTTTCCATAACTTTTCCCAATATCAATGAATTCCTGTAGTGTAGACATGATAATAGGTTTCTGAGTACCTTCAATAGTCTATAATATACACCAGGATTATAGAACTCACTATAATATGTACATGAATATATTAATTAATAACAAACAAGTTAGGAGAACATGTGACAAAGACAGTGAAAACAATCAAATGAGTTACAATGAAATGATTTTTCAGTTATACAACAACACTTTACACTTATAAAGTAACTAAAGGAGACTTATAAACAGTAATCAGTAAAAGAAAGAAAAGAATTTACATTACAAAAATATAACAAGACAAGTCGTCTTAGACAAACGTGTAGACAAAGAAGTTTTAGATCACACACGACAACAATTGTCAACAGTACTGAAAGTAGGTTACGTAAATAAAGAGGACGTAATTCAATTGACGAGACTGCTAAGTACACAAAATATGGTTATAATACTAACTGAAGAAACATTTATTTCCTGACTCAAAAGAAAAAATATAATCAGTCAGATCCTCAGTCAGCAAAATAAGCATGTAAATCTAATAGAAGTTAACATTCACTGAAGCTTTCCTGGGAAAATTCCAGTCAATATTAAACACGACGAGTATACAAATATACGGATAAACATGAATGGGGGAACACAGATGATAGTAAAAAGTAAGTAAAGTGATGATGAACTGTAGACCAAAGATAATGCAAGGACAATATGATAATGTTCAAGCGCCTAAGCACAATCAAGAACTTATCTGTTTAGCTGTCCCTCTGAGAAATACATGAATGCATGTAATTCTAATCCTAGTTCCGAAACTTGTCTTCAACAGCTGTAGTCCATTGATGGTAGACCTTGACCTTCGCAGTATGGAACCGTTTGAAAGTATTGCTTCGGTCTTCGAACGTAGTTTCTTCAAACGATCTGCGTCGCAGCTTCAGATGAATTTGATGAAGAGATACATTCTCCACTGGTTCATGTTCTTGAGTGGAAGATTACCGTTCTATCTGCTTGAATCAGTCTCTTGTGGAAGAAAAATTCGGATTCTCAGGCAATGTTGTCTGCTAACGTTGACGGCATCGATGTAGTGACGTCACTTTCTGTCCTGCGCATTTCAGTTGCCGGTTAGGATTGAATGAATGATTTTGCATTTATAACGTTCATCATCAGTTTGACTTTCTTCGATACTTGAAGGGGGGAATCCAGTATTCACGAAATCCAGACACTTTCTGACACCAGTATGTTAAGGGCTTCTCGGGATCCCAGTATGTTCTGGGTGCTTCGATGACTTCTAGTATTTGAGGATGACCAAGTTATTATATGCGTATTCAGTTTATAGAGTCAAAGTCCCTCGGGTTCTTATCACTTTTGTAGGATTCCGTAATACTGTTCGTTGGTATCGATAATGTCTGCTTAACCCTTGTGATACATTCTGTGCTGAATATGTTTCATATTAAATATTCGACCCTTGACTGACCTGTATTAGTCTCTTGTCTTATTGATTATATTGGCAGTGTGAGATGCAGCGTGTTAAGACATTAATCATCACTGGTCATGATTAGTTGAAGATGAATAGCATTTAACTCAACTCCGAATACGATAGTTGATAAGACTGTGATTTTGACGACTCAAAATATTTAATTATTAATTTCATACCATGAGCAGACACCAACTACATGGGAACAAAAGTCACATCACATTCATATACGATCTGTAAGAGTTCTCATTATTTCATAAGCACATGTTCACAATCTCTATCTAGAGTTCTGGTTAGAGGTCAGTTCCTTTTAACGGCCAATGTCCTTTGGCATAAATTCAGAGGCTAACTAGACTTACTCCCGTCGCTAGTTTATACAATAGCCTTTTGCACTAGACTTAACTATCCTGCTAGTTCTGCAATATACTTATTATGCTAGGCTTACGTCTACTGCTAGTCGTTTAATATCCGTTACACTAGGCTTACGCTTGCCGCTAGCTGTACAATATCCATCTATACTAGTCTTACACTATTGCTAGTAACATAATGTTCCTTTGGCATACCACGCCGGGCTAATCTGCCATAATTATGCAAACTGCGTTATTCATACGACGACTTACGTTTGGTTCACGAAATACACTGCTCAAATGGCTTCCCAGCCACACAATTAAAAAGTGGATATACCACACAGTATAAGTGGCAATGGCCACACTTCTGAAACACACTGCCGTTCGGGTCAAAACCCACAAGTCGAATATATAGTGGCAATGGCCACACATGCCATACGCTGCCGTTGGGGCCGAAGCCCACACGTCGAATGACGTTACAAAGACATACGCGTCATGCATAGAGATATGCATACTACGTCGTTAATATATATTCAATTGCGATGTTCCACGGTGCAGCAATCCGAGTTGGCCAAACTCAAATGCTTGCACACATGCAACAATCATCGACATCGGTCGATGAGATATATCTCTATTCGTTTAAGGTGTTCCATGATACAGCCATTCGGATCGAGCACAAATCCAAATGTCTGTAAGCATGAAACAAACATCGACATCAGTCGCGGAGATATAATCATTTGAGGAATGCGCCATGCTGCAGACATGAAGCAATCCTCAACAGTTGCCAATCACCGACTTTCCCCCTTTCAAATTTCAAACCTCCTACCAAAAGTAAATTCAGTCATACCTCAGTCAAGTATGTATTATTGTCTGTTGGTTCGTCTGTCTCTACTTGCTTTTTCATAAAAAACACGCTTGGTTCTACATGCCTTTCTACACGAATCGGTCTCTAGAGTTATTTTTAGCCACAATTTTCCACTATTTCCCCCTCTCTTTCATTCCAACTAGATTTTAGCACTTGAGTCTCAAGGCCGCAATTTTTGAAAATTAGTGACATTTTTTTAACAGTGCAGTCGCTCGTCTGTTATGAACAACACAGTCTTTTGTCAATATCTTCATTATTATCTATCCGTCTGTATAAATGAAAGCATATTATTTCTCTGCTCACGATGGTCTATCAGACTAGCTAGGTTATATATTCCTAACATTATTATTAAGAAAAAGTTACTTTTTCAAGGTTAGTTGTTTTTTTGAAATATGTTCGAGCATCTTCTGTAATGCGTTTGCCGCTGAATTCAAATAAAAGGACTAAGTATCGTAAAAGCGTCCAAGAAATGACTGTTGCGTATAATAGCTAAGGTCCCTTTTGTCCATTTCTTTACATTGTGTCAACTTGGGGACGTGAATTTTTTTTTTCCTTTCCCCACCAATTGCGTCTTTTTAGCCTTGCTAGTTTCAAGCACGTGTTCAGTCATATTTTTTCTTTTTGATCTCCGTTCCCTCCCGTCTCCAAGGGTAAACGTTTTGTCTTCACGTCTAACAAGTTAGTTTCCATGGCGGGTAGTGAACCGCGGCATGGGCGATCATGTCTTCTAGTAGCTTACGCCTTATTTTTATCCCTACATTTTATCTTTGGAGATATTTTAACGTTGTATCACGGTTAAATTTATCACAAGCACCAAAACCCAGATACCTGCATGAAGTCACCCCTTACTATGAGAGAACTCAGTGCTGCCATAACAGAAATAAAGAACATGGAAGCTCCAGGAAAAGATGGCATCACAAATGATATGATCAAGAACCTGTAGCCAGGCACAAGCTATTCCTAATCTTCAACCAATCATGGAGTACTGGAAAATTTCCAGATCGATGGCGAGAAGCAATCATTGTTCCCATCAGAAAGAAACAAAAGGAGAAAACAAGCAAGTCCAGCTACCGACCAGTTAGCCTACGGAGCTGTCTGGGTAAGGTAATGGAAAGAATGGTGAACTCAAGATTACTGAAACATCTTGGAAAAAAAAACCACCTGCTTGATAACACACAGTCAGCATTCAGGAAAAATCGCAGCACCGAAGACCAGCTAGTATATCTAGCCCAGGAAGTAGAAAATGCCTTTCAGGAGAAAAAGAAAGTACTGGCGGTTTTTGTAGACTTGACAAAAGCCTTCGATAACGTATGGAAAGAAGGACACCTCCTTAAGATGCTCCATAACAAAATTGATAGGAGAATGTTCAGCTGGATACGGGACTTTCTCCGAAACCGCACAGCAAGAGTAAAACTTGACGGGAAACTGAGCCATCGCGTCACTCTACAACAGGGTGTGCTACAAGGAGGAGTTATCTCCCCCACACTTTTTATCATATATATAAATGATATTGCAGAGAAACTGTCCGGGCATATCTCCAGGGCTCTTCATGCTAACAGTGTGTTTTGAGTCTTGATTCGGGGATTGTATGAAGAAGAACGCATTATTCTCTTCATGGAAGCCATTCTATATATTATTCTATAAGCTTGATAATGAAGAATCTAAGGATATAAGGTTTCATCACGGTAAAGCTTCCACCGTCTATGAGTGAGCCCGATCAGATTCAATACGGATTATTTGCATGTTTGACATTGTAACTTTGGATAGTTGTTAATGCAATATATAGTGAGTTGCTGTGTGCGCAACCAATTTCATTCTGGACTATTACCGCATGTTTGATGTCAACAATTGACTGTTCCTTGATTC
The DNA here is from genome assembly GCA_024509875.1 of Oreohelix idahoensis. NCBI lineage: Eukaryota > Metazoa > Mollusca > Gastropoda > Stylommatophora > Oreohelicidae > Oreohelix > Oreohelix idahoensis. Next base: position 262,697 of record JAMPIV010020777.1, on the reverse strand, counting down.
GCTATTCATGCGATCTGATTTATTTTATAACCTGTGACAATGTACTATCCGTGATGTCAGTGTTGCTGTGATCAATAAATGGTGTATGCGTTGGAAAAACCTTATTCGTCTTACCCGTTGGTGGAATTCCTGACCTAACGTTACTGTTGTGTGGGAGATTACAGAAAGTAAACAAACCTAAAGAACTCATGACATTCGCATATATATATATATATATATATATATATATATATATATATATATATATATATATATATATATATATATATATATATATATATTATACAACTGTCGGCCACTACAGTAAGCCCGACATTACTGACGTCAACATTGTCAGCTGTGCACTATCTTCCATACAACCCCCACACATACACATACAGAAGTGACAGCCAAAAGAAACACATTAACAATCAGACCTTCACATCCCCAGCCACTATATATTAACATTTGTTCGTGTTAAATATTGTTTGACTATATTATGCAGTTCGCTAGGTCTGTCTATTTTTAACACCTATTCTATATTTGTAGGTAAGTTTGATGCTTGCAAATAATCTTCTTCTTCCTCGTTCGTCCTGAAAAGGACGTTTGTTGCGTTGTGTCTGTTTACGCCGGAGCTGTGATATCTGCACCTTTCGGTCGACACAATCGACTTCAGCACGGCATTTTTTGGGACCGGGTTTGTCTTCCCTCTGCGATCCCTACTCTCTCAGCCAGACTGCAGTGATGCAGTCTGTTTCCAGGACCACCACATGGAGGTGGAGTAGGATCTTGGTCAGCTCTGGTTCGCTGACCCTGATGCAAGCAGTCAAGCTATGGGTCGCTAATTGCATTCTCTTGCTGCATCTTTGGGTCCCGCAAATAATCTAATACAGGTATTCTCATCTGTTCATACCTCATACACTTTAACAAGAAATGTTTTATATTATTGTCTTGAAGACATCCTGCACAGTAAGTTTCTTCTATTCTGAAATAACCTTTTCCCAGCTGTAGTCTGAGAAGTTTCTTATTACTGGGAATTTTTCAATTCCCTACATATCTGACATTTTCTGGTTGGAGCCTTGAACATCTTATATGCATGTCTTCCTTTCAGATTTTTATCCCACTCTGCTTTCCATTCATCTGTTATTAAATCTTTAATTAAGCTCCTAATCTCTGATTTACTCGTCCCTACATGTATTAGATTTTTATAAGATCTACCTTTCTTGGTTTCTTTATCTGCCTTTTCATTTCCTTCTATGCCAACATGTGAAGGTATCCAAGCAATTAAGAATGAACATCGTCTGGAATATAAGTATGTAGTAGCCAGAAATATCTCCTCTGCTATATCAGGTCTACTACATTCTCGTAAGTTTCTAAGTGCTTTAATTGTTGGAAGAGAGTCAGTTAAAACTGTTAATTTTTTGGGAGGGTTATTAGAGAATATTTCTAGTGCTTTTAGTATTGCCACCATCTCTGCAGTGAAAATGGATGTATTTTCCGTGATGCTATATTCTTTTGCCATTTTCCATATTGGAATATATATTCCTATCCCCAATTTGCCATCCTCTTCCTTGGATCCATCTGTGTACACAGTAATGCTGTCTTTTGATATTTGTTGTATATGTTTATTGGCTGTGTTTTTAATATTTTCGATATTATTTGTTTTCTTAAGTATTTCTGCTAGGTGGTAGTAGTCCGCGTCTGGTTTCTTGATCTCACAGGGTGGAATCACTGGCTTGTATTCACAACTGCTATTAATTGATGTAATTAATGTACCCAGATGGACAATTTCCTCCATACACTTCCATCCTGTAGGGTATCTAGTGGTAATCATTGGATTAGCCTGAGTTGTTAGTTGCCATCTGGTAGAAGCTGACCTGAATGCGAAAGTTGGAACACACAATACTTATAACGAAAGAGTAATGGGAAAATGCGGCAGTGGAACAGTAAATGAGAATGGGGACAAATTAATAAGCTTCTGCAGTATTAACAACCTGGTCATTGGAGGAACACTTTTTCCACACAAAGAAGTGCACAAGTTAACGTGTGAATCACCAAACGGACGGAACATAAACCAGATAGATCACATAATGATCAATGGCAGACGGAGACATGCATTACAAGACGTGAAAGTAAGAAGAGGCGCAGATGTGGGAAGTGATCATCACATAGTAGTAGCAAGACTGAAGGTGAAACTCAGAGCTGCTGGACCAGTTGCAATCAAAAAGAAAAGATATAACATCACGAAACGTAAGGACCCCCTCACCAGAAAAGCTTTCGTGGTCGACGTAAAGATACGATATCAGTTTGCCAAAAGCCAGGAAAGAACAGAGACCGATGATGTCGACGAGAAATTAAACACCATCTCAACAACAAACAAGGAAAGCAGCGAGTCATGCTTGGGATTCCAGGAAAGAAAGAGCCAAGACTGGATAACACCAGAAACGCTAAACACCATAGCGAAGAGAAAGGAAATGAAAAGAAAGAAAACAGAAGCTAAGTCTCCCAGGTTAAAGGCAATATATAGTGAACAGTACAGTCAGCTGGACAAGGAAGTAAAACGTCAAACCCGTGCTAACAAAAGGACATTTCTGGATGACCTTGCAAGACATACAGAAGAGGCAGCACTGAGAAATGAACAAAGCACAGTTTACAAAATAACTAAAACTATCAGTAGAAAACGAGGTGCAAACATCATAACGTTAGTAAGAGACAAGTAAGGAAATCTCATCACCACAGCACAGTGGCAGGAAACAAGATGGGCAGAGCACTTCAGAGAAACACTGAATAAGGAACCACCAGAGACTCAGCTGAATGTTCCTGAGGCTGAAAGCGACTTAGACGTAAATACAGACATTCCACGAAAAGAAGAAATCATCACAGCTATCAAAGGGTTAAAAAATGGAAAAGTACCTGGTCACGACAATCTAAATGCTGAGCTATTCAAGGCAGACCCTGAACTAACAGCAGAACTATTAGAACCACTATTTGCACAAGTCTGGGAAACTGAGACAACACCAACAGAGTGGAGTAAAGGAATAATTGTCAAATTGCCCAAGAAAGGTGACCTTGCAGATTGCAACAACTGGAGAGGAATTACTCTCCTCTCAGTTCCCAGTAAAATACTAGGCAGGATAATCATCCAGAGAATTTCAAAAGCAGTTGACCATAAATTGAAAAAAAGAACAAGCGGGTTTTAGAAAGAACAGAAGATGTGCAGATCATATATTCACCCTCAGGAACATTATAGAGCAGTGCTCAGAATGGCAGAGACAGCTATACATCAACTTTGTTGATTTTGAAAAGGATTTCCACAGCATACACAGGAGCAGCCTATGGAAAATATTGAAGGCTTATGGAATTCCCAGCTGCATTGTTTCCATCATAAAAAGCCTCTATTCTAACTTCACATGCAGCGTTGAATTGATTAATCTTTCGAAGTGAAAACAAGTGTACGACAGGGATGCCCTTTATCAACAACATTATTTTTGACATAATGTTGTTGATTGATTGGGTGATGCGCCAGACAACAGAGGGCAGTCCAAGAAGAATTAGATGGACAACGTTTTCTACATTGGAACACCTGGAATATGCAGATGACATTGCACTACTCACGCATTCACATAAACACATCCAAGAAAAAAAAAACCGAAAGACTGAATAAGTATAGCCAGCAGGTTGGTCTGAACATCAATCTGAAGAAGACAGAGGTCATGACAGTAAATGTGGGCAATCCTCAGCCAATAACAATAAGGAACCTGTCGTATATTTTTCGATAGGAATTTAAGATCAATTATGGTCCCGTCTGGATAGAACTAGAACAGGTGATAGCTCAGTGGGAGGTAAGGTAACGAAATAGATTTTCACGAGTGAAGTGGTGAAAGGTAGAATCTGTCCCTGGATTTGAGATATAATCTATCCAGCCTATCGGTTACGACTGAGATTCTTAGATCAGACAGTCTTCATATATATATATATATATATATATATATATATATATATATATATATATATTATATATGAATATATATATGAAATATATATATATATATATATATATATATATATATATATATATATATATATATATATATATATATATATATATATATATATATATATATATATATATATATTCAACCATTCACATATACACACACGCAGATAAGTGACGACAATTTGACGCACAGACGTGAAAACTATATCTATGGAATAGGGATCTTTTGGGACAAGCTGACCAACACACGTAAATAAAGTTTATGTAAATTTTATTTATCATAAAGAACTTCACACACAGAAATAAATTTTGAATATCAAATCAAATACGAATAAAACATAAGTTAATGAATTAATCAAGAAAATAGACTCATATGTGTAATCCTCCCTCCCTCTTTTGAGACCCGATCCCGTTAGAGAAAAGTTATTAACCCCCAAAAGAATCACAGGTGTATACGCTATGGTCTAGGATTTCCCTCTACAATAAACAACAGAGTTTATACGTTAATCTGTTCTGAAAGGGTCAGCGTTAGCAAAACTTGCACACAAAAAAGATACAAAGTTAGTACATGGGTTATACAATGAAAGAATTATTTATCCTTGTTTTCTGTCGCTCTGACAGACGTGTGATCACAACCATTCACTCTTACCTAATAGGCTTTCACAACATCTGGAACAATCGTAAGGTACACACAGGCCATCCAGGGTTGGTTATTGGCGAATCAAGCCCCAGTTTCTCCAAAGACTAATTAATTGAAATGATGGGAAATGCTTGCTTCACTACTGGTAGTAGGATGCTGATTATGTCACTTCAATTTTTGTCCAGGTAGTAAAATAATTAAGAGGTCTAATGTTCACAGTGTACAGTAGCTTGGAATCTTCAATCGTTAAACCGAGTGTCAGGTAAATAAATCTGTTCAGGATAAATCTTCTTCCCAACACTGTGGTTGGTATTCAGGTAATGTCAATTATTGAGTATGTCGCCATCACTGGCTGAATGTATATCTTCTTCTTCTTCCTCGTTCGCCCTGAAAAGGACGGTGGTTGCGTTGTGTCTGTTTGCGCCTAAGCTGTGATATCTGCACCTTTCGGTCGACACATCCGACTTCTGCACGGCATTTTTAGGGACCGGGTTTGCCGTCCCATTTCGATCCGCACTCGCTCAGCCAGACTGCACTGCTGCAGACTGTTTCCAGGACCACCACGTGGAGGTGGAGTGCGGTCTTGACCAGCTCTGGTTCGCTGGTCCTGACGCAGGCAGTACAGCTATGGGTCGCTGACTGCATTCACTATTGCTGCGTCTTGAGGTCCCTGAATGTATATGAACTTGGGAAAAGAAATCTGGATATTCTATAAGTCCAGTTACAATTTATTCTTAATATTCCTTGGGTTGGTACTCTGTCTCTTTATGGGTGTAAAAACACGAGGCCAGACAGGTCACCCTTGAAAAAACCCGATATTTATATCAGAATGTTCTTTGGTAAAGTTATTCTCAGTTCATATGGAAGCCGCTGGTAAGGTTTAGGGTTTGACCTAAATACTGTATAAAGAGAAAAGATACAAATACTTAACATAATATATTATTCACAATCCTATCCTTACCCCGCGTAACATAGAATATATTAATCCACTTCGGTTATTTAACTTAAAATTATAAACTACAGGCTTAGAGCTTGTCTTATCGTTTAAAACTCCCGTGAAATAAATTCTAGTCATTTAAAAAAAAAAAAAACAGTCATCATGAATTAGAAATAAATACATATTTCGTCAATACTCATGATGAATCAGTGCCTTTACTTAGTGAGTTAAAATATTCTCTGACTGGTTACTAGCAGAAATTAAATTTATATTATAGCTGGAAGAGTTTAGCTAGAAATTATTATTTGTTCTGCTAGCCACTGTAACACAGTAAAACCTAGAGAAATATCTTTGATGATTTAACTAGTAAATCACTCTGCACACAATCTAGTGAAATATAATAGACGATTTTACCACTTAATTACTTAAATCTACTAGTCTAGTATTTACCTTCACACAAACTACTAAGACTATTCTCCAACGAAAACTAAGACTCTACTTTTACAAGTGATTCTAGAATCGAAGCTAGATGTCTTCCGAATCTATGAAGTACTGGATAAATTTGAGTTAGAAAGCTCTGGTATATATACATCTAAAATCAAAGGAAAATGGCCACTATAGACCGAAAAACTGACTATCTGCCAGATGTTATCACCTACGGGGAATCTTCAATCAGATTTCGGCTTATGTGTAAATCAAAGATTATTCTTCACGCTAGAGCCGAAAACCAGAATCAGGCATAACGTAAATGCCCAGACCGTGCGAGATTTCTTCGGTCGTAAAAATCACATTGTTACCCCGCCCTGCATACGTGGTCACAGAACGAAATCGAGTGAGCTCGTTCTTTGATCTGGCGATCTGCCGTGTTTAATTATTTCTAGTGAACGGATTACAAGGGAGGTAATAGCAATTTGCTCACCTTGGTTCAAAAATTATCTCCACCTTGGTCGCTGTCTGATCCCATTACAACGATCTTCGATCGCTGGTGTAAAAATATACAGCTCACGTTAGCTAATCGGTCTCTGGTAAACTTTCATCAAAGGGAATAGCGAACCGCATTAAAATGCGTGCTAATGAGAAAAAGAGACAGATCTATTCAAAGCAATAGGAGGTTTTGGGTTAACCACCAGGCGTAGGCGAAGGCTAGGTAAAAGACAAGAGTAGATAAAGAAGTAGATAGATGAAAGCTATTTACATAATATGTCGCAGAACCAGAAATTAGAACAGACAGACACATTTACTTACCTAGGATGCATAGTAACACCTGACGGCGGAACAATCAAGGACATTAACAATTGAATGAACACAGCGAGAACAGCCTTTGCTAGTCTCAACAACATTTGGAAGTCTTCCCAGTACAGCACAAACACTAAATTAAGACTGTATGAGAGCTGTGTACTTTCTGTGCTTCTCTATGGTGCAGAATGCTGGAGAGTAACAGAGAAGGAAATGTCGAAACTGTCCTCCTTCCACACAATCTGCCTAAGGAAAATTCTCCGAATCTTTGGCCGAATACCATCACCAACCAAGAACTACTTATTCGGAGTAACCAGGAGGACATGTACACCATCATAGCTGGCAGACGCTGGAGTTGGGTAGGCCACATCCTCAGAAGAGACCCTGATACCATCACAAGAACAGCCATGCTATGGACCCGTGAGGGAAAGCGAAAGAGAGACCGACCAAAAACAACTTGGCGGAGACCTGTGGAAGCCGAGATGCAAAGAATGAACCAGAGTTGGGGCACTTTTCGAAGGATGGCCACCGACCGTGCAAAGTGCAATCAATTTGTTGCTTCCCTACAAGACGCCACCAGGCGTGATGGCCACTGACTGCTTTGACTGTTAGCGGCTATTGATCAAAGAAGAAGAAGACAAAAGTTGTCGGGCAGATAACAAGTTAACTGTGCTAAGACAAATTCTGCACTGGTCTTGAATTCAGAAATATCTAGTGAAAACTCCCTCGAAGTTGAAGCACCATGACTCTTCTATCTGTATCTCTGCCAAGAGTAATCTTGTGCGAAGGTAGATGCCTTTGAAGACCCACATTAGATACTCTAGGTTTTTACCATTGCTGGACCTTCACTGCAGATCAAAGGATAGGCAACCCATGACATTCTCTACGGGCTCACCTCAGATTAAGCAAATAGAGTTCTCCCAAGCTGAAGAGAAAAGAAAACGTTAATAGGAACACAAGGAAAATGAAGCAGCTGCGGACTGTCACCTCATAGGCTCATTCCAATAGTTAGTTGTGACCGACATGGCCGTTATTAGACCCGTTCATATCAACAGTCTTGGGAAAAAGGAATGGGGTATTTAAATAGGCTCTTGCTCTATAGTCATTCAAACACCTGCCCTATACGTAACATTACCCCTAACATCTGCGCTAAGTGAGTTTCCCCCTTGCTCAGATGAATGATGGCTGTTCCCCGTCTTTCGGTCTCTGGAAAAACTACAAAAGTCTACAGAACTAACCGAGGGATCTCCGGGAGACACAGTAAAACCTCACTGAGATTCCTCGAACAAGCTCTTGCAAACAAGGATTTTTAATTAGCTGTCTCGACAAGTAAATCAAAGCTCTATTTAATTAGGAAACAACTGTATTTTTTTTTAAATGGCTGGCCTCGATCAATGGCTGATTGAGGTTAAGGTAGAAGTTGTCTACGATTGACTGACTATTTGCCCTAGGGACGCAACCATTGGAATTATTGACTAGCGGAAGAGATGTTTCTCACTAACAAATGCGAGCTTGTAGAGGCAGGGAGAGGTACTAAAAAAAGTAAAAAGAGGTGAGTGTAGAAATGTACAATTTAGATTATCTTGGCATGATCTAACTACATCAATTAATGACAGTAGCATATACACGTCGGTAGTGCCATCCAGGGAGCTCGGGTAGCCAGGTACAGACTACCACCTGGCAGGCATAATTTATAAAACAACTAATATAGACACTTCAAAAATCGAAACCAGGAAATATATACAATGAATAACAAGGGGCAGCATTACAGTGTACACAGACAGATCTGAAGGAGATGATAACAAATTATGGATATGAATTTATATTCCCATGTAGAAAATGATAAAACGATATAGTGTCAGGCAATACATCTATTTTCACAGGAGAGATGATTGCAGCAGACGTCTTCTTTAATGATTGTCACGAATGTATTTCAGAATAGAGGAGAAAGTGATTGAGTGAAGGTGTGTGGATGAATAAAAGAGGGACAGAAGAAAGAAGCAGGCGCTAAGTATAGATGCCCCAGGATATGCCCAATCAATACTTAAAAAAAATATACATAAAACACAGGAAAACATATAAGTTTAGTACTTTAGAAAAGACATTCAACCAAATAGAAATTAAGCAACAAGAACTAACAAATCATTAAAAAACAACAGACACAAAAAAAAAAACGTACTAACTACTCATAGGACAAGGAAAGACAACAACTCAACAAAAAAAAAACTAATACAAATTAAAACCAAGTGTAAAGGACAATAGTTATCTGTTAACAATACAACAGAGAAAATAAAATGGACAAATACTAATATAAATTAAAATCAGCAACTGCCAAGGACAATACTGTAGTTACTTAACTGAATAAAAAATTAGTAAATAAAATGACACTAAATACCCCAATTATAACCAATTTTCAGGTTGAACAGGGTAGACCAAGATGGAACGAGGAGATGCAATAACGGTCAGCTGTTAAGTGCCCGCTCTCCACCCATCACCTCTTCAAAACAACAACAACGAAGCAGGCGCTATTCTATAAAGAATTGTAAATAGGAACAATCACAATTATGCTTAAACGTTAAACATTTAACGCATAAGCATAATTGTGATTGTCCCTATTTACAATGATTTGACAAATGTGATGCCACTTCCTCATATCGGCAGTTGTTCATACTATTTGGAATTGAAAACAATATATATCCCAAATTATAACCCATTAGAGGTTGAACGGAATATTTTTCTGAACAGGAAACATGAAAAATACTTCTCTCACTCTTAATCAGGGCAGTTCCTTTTTTACGAATGTGAAAATGGATTGTTACGTCCTTTTTCACCCTGGGTATTTTACGGGTGTAGGACTTAACAGTATTGTGTGTTGACACAAGTCTTACTGTTATTAAAAGGATACGCATCAGCGTAATTAAGTATGGTTAATAATGTTTAAATTAGTTGTGCACGAAAGAGCACATATTTGGTGCGGTATTAAATTGAAGGGGTTGCTAATGATTTTTTGATGACGTAGTGAGGAGAGATTCAAGATGTCAGCCAGACCTGTCAGAGGTTGGTCTGTATTATTTCATAGCCCCAGTCTATGGGTTCGTTATATTGTATTAATTACCTTCCAGGAGGAAGTGTTGGCAGCTTCTCTTCTACAGTAAGTGAATGCTGGATGCATTGTGGTATAATGCTCGTATAATTTAGTCAGGCTTCGGCGATGTCATATTCCGCTGCTAGTGAGGACTAAACTGATGATTTTTATTATTGACGTGTTTGTTGAAAGCCTGACAGTCTTGAATACGTGTCTTGGAAAGAGGAAGTTCAAGTACGTAAGAAATATATATAAATAATACCCCTTGCCGTCAAAACGGACTACGGCAGGTTGTGGGAGGTCAATCAAGTTTGTTACTATGGATGATGAATACGCACTGTTTGTTTAATATGATGTCTTCCTTTGATCTACTATGGATGTCTCAAATCTAATGTTTATGAGGCCAACCAAAAATGGGACAGTAATTGATATTAACGTTCCACGTATTTAGTACCATTGGCCATAACGTTTATTGCCACCCTTGAGAGGTCAGCCGTTATCTAGTATGTCAATCAAGTACATGATCAATGTATATTACTGCTGTGCACTCTGATGTCCCAATATGATTTTACATGATTGATGATGCCTGCTGTGACCATGATTGAAGTTGTTGCGCGTACAAATAAATTGTGTCGTCTACGTTGATCCACGAGTCCAGCGTACCTTATTAACTGTTGGTCAAGTTGATGACACATCTTGTCAGTGTTGTTTTCGTCATCACCAATGACACATCAGCTCTCGAATCACATCATTATTCATTCGCGTTATTGAAGTTGTCGGCTTCCTGTAAGCCCGACCAAAGGTGATAATAATTAAATCAGCAAGAATCAGCACACTAGCTAACCGAATCAAAGAATATAACCATCACCACAGCTGGTAGTCTCCAGAAAGAAAAGAGGAGGCTACAATTTGTGGCCATATTACGGGGATCAAAGCGAACTCCAGTGAAGAATCGTTTGAAAAACCGAGAAGATAGTTCGATCTTTCAAGGCGACATCATCGCATACTTGGGATCCAAGGTCAAGTTCAACTCTGGATGGTAACTTTAACATGTTCATTGTGGCTCAAGCATGCAGAGCCCGAATTCCAAAACCGCAAACTTTACGAGGGCCGGGACATTCTTTCTTGTAGGAAAAATAAGTAAACAAATAACTGTTGTTCTTTTACCGTTGCATGTTTAGCTGAGCGTTACTTTAATATGTCCATATTTGTATTGCATGTTTTATGTTCCATATTTAATGTGGGCGGTTGGGTTTGGCGACTCGCGAAGGGAACATCCCAGATTCACTCCAGGGCCTTCGTGAGTGTTCTTTAGGGACATTTTTGCAGACCTCTCTCAGTGGATGTTCCAGCATATAATTGTTGAAGGATTTTTTGAGTCCACTGCGTTTGGTTGTCTGTGACAACTAATTGTTTAGCTGTGACGTCGAGTTTTTCACTGTTGTTATCGTATTAATTTCTTATAAGTACCTTATTTTCATTATGTATTTTGTTTGTGACCGTCCTTCTCAATCTCACTATCGTTTATTTGTATACACCATTTATGTTTATACATTGTATTTTTACTTGTCTAGTCATTTTTTTTTCGCAGCTGTCATTCCATTTCTTGCAAAATTATCTTTTTAGTTCTAATTTGTGGTTCATTTGATTCCTGCGAACGTTGTCATTCGTCTTTTATATCTTGTCTTTGTCAATCTTGTTTGCATTGTCAACTTCTGTTGTACTCTTGTAATATTTTAATGCATACTTTTATTATTAATTAATAACAGTATTAATAGTTAGTAAGTAATTGTGCAGTTCTATGGACAGGAACTTATTGCACTTGTAAGAGATAAAAAAATTTTTTTAATCATTTGGAAAAATCTTTCAAAGGAAATAAGATTACGCATACACATTTGTCATAATGGAATCTTTGGATTACTTCATTAAACAAGGTAAATCCCTTGGTATGACTCCTGAAGAAGTAAAACAAATCGCACTTGTCGAATATGACAAGGCTCAGAAGCTAGAAGAAAATAAATTAGAGGCGGAAGAAAATAAATTAGAAGCGGAAGCAAAAAAAATTAGAGGCGGAAGACAAAAGACTTCATATAGAACTTGAGAATAAGAAAATGGAACTTGAAAATAAGAAATTGGCTGCTGAAGAAAATGAAAAAAAGATTTTAGCTTGAGGCTGATGAAAATGAAAAATAGATTTCAGCTTGAGGTTGCTGAAAATGAAAATAGAAGACAAAATGAACAAAAATTGATGGCATTAGAGCTTGAGAAAATTAGATTAACGAATGAAGGCGATTCTCACAACGCTCAGGTTGGTCATGCTTCCTCTAACAAAGAATATAATAGATATGTTAACTTATCTGATTCCGTATGCAAGATCTTTTAAAAGACGCAATGGCCGACCGCTGTGACCACAAGATCTTTTAAAAGACGCTGATTTATTTCGTTGTTTCTTTCTATTCTGATATTTTATACTGCCCGGAATTTATCTCGAACGGAAGTAAACACAAAACTGGGCAAATTTCAACAAGCTTCAACGTCTTTTATTTGCGTTTGAAGGGATTTTTTTCACATTTATCTTCATCTTTAATCGTGTTTTGTCGTATCGCCATAATGGCCGAAAACACACAGGATATGTTACTAATATGTGAACAGTGAACAAACTGTGTGATCAACCATAACTTTCTTACTTTTTCTGTGTTTCTAAATGGATTACCTGCACAAAGAGAGCAGTGAAACTGTATTGTGATAACAATTTATGTTACAAGCCTTACGTAAGTCGAAAAATTTTGTTCAAAATTTCAAGTTTTTTTTCTTCCGTGTACATGTTATCTGTTATAACATAAACATAACATAAAATTAGCTAGAAAGGCATATGGATTTATATTGTTCATCCAATGTAGTTTAATTTGATATATAATATGTTATACTTAACTCATGATTAGACACACATTGTCAGTAAACGTAAATTATGTATGTGTAAATTTTTGGGGCTTAAAAATAATTCCGTCCAGAGCTGAAAATAATAACGTACTGAATCAGTTAAAATTGCCACGATTTAATTCACCGGCAGACGATATACTATTTTATTTGGATAGGTTTCAGACAATATGTGAAGCCAACAAGATTGAAAAATCACAGTAATGCGCACATTTGTTACCGTTACTTACAGGCGAAGCAATGACAGTATTTAATCTGTTGAAAGATACTGACAAAAATAATTATGATGCTATCAGAGCTGCTTTGCTCAGAAAATTCCATCTTAATGAGGATGGTTATCGTTTATGTTTTAAATCACTGTTACCGGAAAACGGAAAGTATTTTAGTGATTTTATCTCACACATACGTCTCACATTTGACAGATGGGTTGAATTATCCAAAATAGAACGTTCCTATGACGCTCTTGTAGATTTATTGCTGCGTGATAAGGTCATGTCTTCGGTTAACACGTCATTTCTTTCGTTCCTGCATGAACGTAAGCCAGCAAATTTAAATGACATGGAGCAAAACTGTAGACAATATTGTACAGCACATCCGAACATGTTAGTTAGCAATTCTCATGTTAGAGAAGAACTGCCTGTTGCATTTGCCGTGCAACAAGGAAATCATTTCCGAAATCGTTCTCTCAGTAATGGTAGAAACTTTCAAAAGGGAGATAACAAGAATTTCAATTCTTTTAAAGGGAAATCATTTAGAGATGGCTCTCCATATCATCAAAATTGGGATCAATCTCACATGTCACGTGATTTTAACAAGAATAATTCTGGTAATTATCAAGGTCATAGTTTCAACAATAATTGGCACTCCAGATCAAATTTTTCTAATAACCGACATAACTCTCCAAACAAACAGTGTAATAAAAGGGATAATAGTTATTACAATAATTGGAGATCAAATCAAAATGGTATTCCCAATAGCCAAAATAATTATAACAATTTCAGAGACAATAGTCGGAATCGATCTCGAGGTAGAGATAGATCTTCCAACGTTAGATCGCATCACCAGGCTAATTCTGCTCAGTATAATGCACAAAGTAATGTAGATCAGGATACAAATGTTAATCCTCATAATGCATTGTCTTGTTCTCTTGATTTTGAGCAGGGCAAACTTTGCCATGAATGCACGACTTTGTTCCAGCCCAAGGCGATCACTACGCTGAGTTGCGGACATGTTTTACGAAGCCTTCCTGCGATGTCCACAGCCATGTCTGCATCTACGTATGATGGAACAGGGTCTCTAACCTTACATAAAGGATTTGCTAACAAAATTATTGTCTCTATCCTTTTTGATACAGGTTGTTTCACCATCGGCATCAGACATTCGTTAGTCCACCCGTCATGTGCAATGGGGAAAACTGTGAAGTGCGTCACATTTGGAGGCACAGTTGAGACTTTCCCAACGGCGATTATTGAATTAGATACACCGTTTTTTACAGGGTAAATGCATGTCTGTCTTCTTCCTGCACCAATTAGTGATTTGATAATTGGTCGTATACATGGTGTTAAAGAGTGTACCCCACAGCAGATTGCTACTTGGGAAAAGCAACATATGCAATCTGCTTATGCAGTTGTCACTAGAGTGCAAGCTAAGGATATGTTGCAAATTACACGAACAATATCTACTGGCAATAATAATGATGATTTTGACTCTACTATATCACGAGTCTTTTATAGAATTACAACAAAATGATGTTTCATTACATAAATTTTTTCTGTTAGCTAATAATAGTACAAACAAAGAAACAAACTCTAAACATATTTTTGTACTGAAGAATGGTGTGTTAGTTAGATTAGTACGTGATACTACTTCATCCGTACGGTCTCAAATTCTAGTACCTACTAAAATGAGAGCTCGTATATTGCGTTATGCTAACGACTCCCAATGTGCAGGTCACATGGGTTTTTCCGCACAAAATCCAGAGTGATATATTCATTCTATTGGCCAGGTGTCCATAGAGATGTAAATATTTACTGTCGTTCTTGCATTACATGTCAAGAGGCTAAGGTACGAGGTCCACGCCACGCAGCTCCTATTCAAGCTGCTGACATTCCAATTCGACCATTTGAAAAAATGGCTATCGATATTATTGGTCCTATACAACCTTCTGCTAGAGGACATACACACATTCTCACGTGTATTGATATGTGTACTCGTTGGCCTGAAGCCATACCACTAAAGAGTACCTCATCTGCTGATGTTGCGGATGCACTATGGTTGATTTTTTTCTCGTCTATGTTTTCCGAGAAAAATCTTATCTGACCATGGTGTGCAATTTGTTTCTGAATCAATGTCCCAAGTCATGGCTATGCTACACATCGACAGATCTCTTAGTAGTATCTATCACGCCATGTCAAATAGTTTAATTGAGCGCCAAAATAGAACACTAAAACAGCTATTATGTAAAATTACCGAGGATCATCCTCAAGATTGGGATAGAGTACTACCCGCTGCTCTATTTGCTTATCGAGAGGAGCAAAATGAAACTACATGTTTTTCACCGTTCCAGCTCGTCTTCGGTTTCAACCTCGTGGTCCTATGTCGTTGCTTCACGACCTACTCACTGAGGAGGATATTACTGATGACACTCAATCCTCGTATGAACATGTAATTTGTTTGAGAAAAAAAATTATAGATGCATGTAGGTTAGCTATCACATCATCTGAGTTAGCAAAAGAAAAAGCTCGAATTTTTGCTAATAGATATCGACGTCTTCGCCAGCTTTATCCTGGTGACGAGGCCTATGTATTACTCCCTCGTAAAGACAATCGTTTGCTCATTGCCTGGAAAGGCCCTTTCAAGATAATTTCTAGAATTTCGGATGTCGATTACATTATCGATATCATGGGTAAACATAAAACCTTTCACATAAATATGTTGAAAGAATTTCATGCTCGTCCTGACTATCTTCAGTCAATGTTTCAAGCGACTGACGACCCTACACCTTGTCGTCATCATTATACCACTTTGTCTGTTATTCAGGAAGATGAGTCTTCTTTTCCGGAGGTACCTTTACCTATACCGATAGTACCACTTTAGTCTTCAGAAACGTGGAATGACGTATCTATTTCTCCTGATCTTTCTGCTGATAAGCATCAGCAAATATCTTCTCTTCTACAATCCTATCAAGATGTCCTCACTGACATCCCTGGTCGTACGTCTGTCATTCACCATGACATTTTACTGACCGACGACACACCTATTCGGGTCCGTCCATATCCCATTCCTCTTCACTTTCGATCTCAGGTTGACAAGGAATTGGATGAGATGTTTCGATTAAAAATAATTGAACCATCCACTTCACCATATTCTTCATCCATGGCTATTATTCGTAAGAAAGATAATAACATCCGTCTTTGTGTCGACTATAGAAAGTTAAATAAAATCACACAATTTGACGCGGAACCATTACCACTTTTGGAAGATTTACTTGTTAAACTATCTAAATAAATTTTTTTTACTAAGCTAGATTTGTCAAAGGGCTATTGGCAAGTCCCCTTGACAAATCATGCAAAGCCACTCTCTGCTTTCTCTACACCACGTGGTCTTTTCCAATGGAACTTTATGCCATTTGGACTTGTAAACGCTCCTGCTACCTTTGTACGCATGATGCGTCGTATTTTATCTCATCATCCTGATGTCATTGCCTATATCGATGACATTTTTCTTTTCAGTGACTCCTGGGATGATCATTTTCGTGGATTGAACTCATTATTGTCCACTCTACGTGCGTATAACCTAACAGCTAAACCATCTAAAGCATATGTTGGTTTTCATGACATATCATTTTTAGGTCATCGTGTTGGTCACGGTCTGTTATATACTGAGGACAATAATGTTTCTAAAATCCTTAATATCACGACACATAAGACAAAAAAAACAAATCAGAAGTCTTTTAGGGCTAATTCAATTCTATGGGAGATTCATTCCTCACTTATCTACCATCACTGCACCTTTCTCTACGTTGTTAAAGAAGGGCGCAGCTAACATGATTCGGTGGTCGCAAGAATATCAAATCACGTTGGATATAATTAAATTATATTTTTCAGCTGCACCTGTTTTACGGTTGCCTAATGCAGACCTACTTTTTTGTGCTTCGCAGTGATGCGTCAAATTTTGGAATAGGCGCATCATTACTACAGGAGTACGCAGGTACATTGCACCCAGTAATGTACGTGTCCAGAAAATTGACGCCTACAGAGAACAATTATTCAGTCTTGGATAAAGAGCTTTTATCAATGGTGTGGTCAATAACCAAGCTACATCGATTTTTATTGGGAGCATATTTCATCGTGGAAACAGATCAGCGTGCTCTTACTGCTCTTAACAACAGAGATGTGAAGTCATTTAAATCCACGATCAATAGCTTTACAGCCGTACCACTTTACGATCCGCGCAATCCCTGGTTCAGAAACTGTACTCGCCGATGTTCTTTCTCCTTGTCCTCCTGAGTCGAGCGATCCTCTGCGCCCTACATAGAGTAACGCCTCTACATGGACAGTTCCTAAATTGGGACTTACTACTTAAGGAACCTTGCTGCGTTTAGTAATATTATTATTATTAACTTTTATGCTAGTTTTGTGTCTACATTGACATTCCAGTAATTTTTTATATACAGTTTTCCATTGATAGACTACAATAACTTGAACTTAGAAATAATAGACTATTATGTGAATTTAACATTTCAGAGTGATACAATTTTAATTCAAACATAACATAGTGAAATTATTGACAGTCATCAAATATAACATTACTACTTCGTGACTTTTGTCAACAGTGGCTTTAGTTTCGATTAATGACATTTTAAGGCAATGAACTCTGTGCTTTAACTATTAACAATTAAACTAACTTAGTTGTGTTTAATATTTAATATAGTAAATAGCAATTATATTATTATATGAAAGCGAGTTCAAAGCGCTAGTATTTTTCGCTCATAACATACGTAGAATATTAGCACTCGTACTTCATTAGTGTCGCTAATTATTGCTATGCAATTTTAGGTGTGTTGTTTACTTCGCGTAGTTTATTTGCATTCTTCCTCATTCATACCTCATGTTTATATGCATTCATATTCTATGTAATTGAATTCATTTATTGAAATTTTTTCTTTCTTTTAACATTTTGTTTGATTATTATCATCCTTAATCATTTATTTTCTCTCTTGTTACTACAATTGCCACATTTTGGTTGATAGTAGTTCTACAATTCCTTACACTGTCTTTCGTTCATTTGAGTTGGATTTTTTAAAATTTCTTCCTTCACTATTATTACTTTCTTTAGTGTAATAAGGTTGATATGATGTATTATTTATAATTTGATCGACCTCTACGCGGTTATTCAAGTAAAAAAATTAATAAATTAATTTTTTTTCCGGGGGGTTGAGGTAATCTGTTACGTCCTTTTTCACCCTGGGTATTTTAAGGATGTAGGACTTAACAGTATTGTGTGTTGACACAAGTCTTACTGTTATTAAAAGGATACGCATCAGCGTAATTAAGTATGGTTAATAATGTTTAAATTAGTTGTGCACGAAAGAGCACATATTTGGTGCGGTATTAAATTGAAGGGGTTGCTAATGATTTTTGATGACGTAGTGAGGAGAGATTCAAGATGTCAGCCAGACCTGTCAGAGGTTGGTCTGTATTATTTCATAGCCCCAGTCTATGGGTTCGTTATATTGTATTAATTACCTTCCAGGAGGAAGTGTTGACAGCTTCTCTTCTACAGTAAGTGAATGCTGAATGCATTGTGGTATAATGCTCGTATAATTTAGTCAGGCTTCGGCGATGTCATATTCCGCTGCTAGTGAGGACTAAACTGATGATTTTTTTTATTGACGTGTTTGTTGAAAGCCTGACAGTCTTGAATACGTGTCTTGGAAAGAGGAAGTTCAAGTACGTAAGAAATATATATAAATAATACCCCTTGCCGTCAAAACGGACTACGGCAGGTTGTGGGAGGTCAATCAAGTTTGTTACTATGGATGATGAATACGCACTGTTTGTTTAATATGATGTCTTCCTTTGATCTACTATGGATGTCTCAAATCTAATGTTTATGAGTGATATGTTGCGTGATAAATTCTCGCAACATCGTTTTATTTCAATATCTATTTTATAACGCAAGGGCAACAACTGCTTGAAATTTATAGTCACTTTTCTCGGTAAGCATTTGTCTTCTCGCGTTGGTATCGAATGCAGTTAAGTTTGAGCTGTGGTCATTTTGCGCTGGACTGCGCATGACTTGTCTTGCTTCTTGGGCGGAAACCGATCGACCAAGAAGCAAGACAAGTCATGCGCAGTCCAGCGCAAAATGACCACAGCTCAAACTTAACTGCATTCGATACCAACGCGAGAAGACAAATGCTTACCGAGAAAAGTGACTATAAATTTCAAGCAGTTGTTGCCCTTGCGTTATAAAATAGATATTGAAATAAAACGATGTTGCGAGAATTTATCACGCAACATATCACCACCTCCTCCCGATAAAAAAAAAATGTGGAACATATTTTTTTTCAATATCAAAGAGCATGCGATAAGCGGCTCAAAACGCACGAATTATGCGCTGATAATTAACTAAATTGCCAAACAATAGGCTAATTATAGAGTGTCTGGTGAGGATATACCTCAACAGAAAAATAAATATGTCTCAAAAAATATTCACATCGGGGAGGTGTCACCAACACACATCACGTTAGCATGTAAACACAATATACGTATGCAAGTTACTATAATCATCATTAAACAGCATACTTTAATATTGTCTTTAAAAATGGATGTACAAATCTGATAGGAAAATTTAAATAGTACATTCTTTGACATGTAATGACATAAGTACATAGTAAAGTTAAACTACATGACGATCCAGGACATATGCTCTGGTATTCCGAGGGTAAGTACACAATCTAGAACTCGTCATGCTTGATACTAGTAAGGTAAGTCCTCAGCTCAACAATGACATTCTGAGAAAGTACAAGCAATATAATGCTAATTAATAACTAATATGCTTCATAAGGTACAATACATTATTAATAATTGTGGCTGTTTAGTAAACTAACGGCCCTTATATTAACTACTCAGTCCTCCTCTATCATCTTAAAAAACGAACAGAAGAAGATGACAACAAAGCACGATAGTGTGTACATATAAAGTAAGTACAGATGTGCTAATCTATTGTAGAAATATAGGTGTGTTATGACTCTGTAATATATGGAAATATAGGACAGAAGTATTAGTTGGAGTCATGTGGGCATCTAAACAAAATGTCAGCCATCACATTATCCGCACCACGGATAGCTCGTACCGTGAAGTGAAAAGGTTGAAGAGCTATAGCATATCGAGTGGATCTCGAACTCTTCAAATTCTTAGTCTGAATAGCTGTAAGAGCTTTCTGATCAGTCTCTAGAATGAAATGTGCGCCCAGGAGGAATCTTTGTAGCTTTAGAATTGACCAAAAGAAACTGCAGATGCAGGTGGATGAAAAGAGATTCCAAATGGAAATGGAAAAACAAAAAAGGGAATCAGAAGCTGAGGAAAGAAAACTCCAGCTAGAAGCTGAGAATAAAAGACTTGAAAAAGAGGCTGAAAATAAAAGACTTGAAAAAGAGGCTGAAAATAAAAGACTTCAAATAGAGGCTCAGGCTGAGGAGAGAAGATTACAGAGAGAATCTGATGAGAGGAAAGAGAAAGCAAAAATGGAACATGAAGAAAAGGTCTTAGCTTTAGAGTTGGAAAAATTGAAATTGATGAACATGAGTAATGGTAATGATTCAAACAAGGGTTCATCTTCTGGTAAGGCTAATAATGATACTTTTAAGATTAAGTTACCAACATTTAGTCCTTCCAGTGATGACATAATGTTCTATCTGGACAGATTTGAACAAGCATGTACAGCTCATAACATAGACAAAGCAAAATATGTTTATCAGTTATCAGGGATACTGACAGGTAAAGCTCTAAGTATATTAAATATGGTGGATGAACCTGACAAGAACAATTATGAGGTTGTCAGGGCCGCTTTGTTAAAGAAATATCAGCTTAACGAAGACGGCTATCGTCTACAATTTAAAAACATGTTACCTGAAAATGGAGTTGAATTCTCCGAGTTTATTGCAAGAATACGCATTACTTTCTCACGATGGGTTGAACTATCTAAGACGGAAAAAAACTTATGAAGGACTTATGGACTTAATACTTAGAGACAAAGTCATGTCGTCTGTCAATGAGTCTTTCCTTGCTTTCCTTCATGAACGTAAACCTAAAACAATAAAAGAAATGGAAGATTTCTGTTGCCAATACGTAACTGCGCACCCACACATAACCATGGGTAACTCTAAGGTGAAAGAAGGTTTACCAGTTGCTTCGGCAGCTCCGTATGGCCATAATAATGAAGAAAAACGTCAACGGCTGTTACAAGAATCATTGACTTTATACGTCGTGAGTTTACTGACGTCCTATGTGGATTGCCCTGTTATTTTTGTATGAACATTGTTTTGACTGAACACATCTGCACACCACACAAAACCAGACATGCGGATACCATCCATCATCATATGGCATCACGCATGTCTGGTTTTGTGTGGTGTGCAGATGTGTTCAGTCAAAACAATGTTCATACAAAAATAACAGGGCAATCCACATAGGACGTCAGTAAACTCACGACGTATAAAGTCAATGATTCTTGTAACAGCCGTTGACGTTTTTCTTCATTATTTATTGTGGACGCCACAGTGACAAAATGGTTACGCGAATATGTAGACACATCAAACAGTCATTATCACAGCAACATTCAATACAGCAATAGACGGTAGACAGCATTACAATGATGAGTCAGATGCATGTTATATTTCATAGTGCTGTAAATGTAGTCAGGTGGAAAACTCCATCCTTTTCTATAACAGCCAGGAGATAACCAGATGTATGAGATCAGTTCACTCTCCTTAGTTTGACTTCAGCAAGACAGACACGTCTGCCGAAGTATAAATAATGTCCTCAAAAATATCCTCTAGATAATAAAGGTTTTTCAAACCTAGTTCATTTAACAAAGTAGCAAGTAATGGTCCTTGGAACCTGCATCAACCGATGCAGCACAATGCAGCGACATGTGAGCTAGGAAAACATCTCGTGACGACGACTTTCGAAGGCAGGCTATGAACCAGAAATCGTTCACGACCAAAAATCGATAGAGTTAATGAAAATGTTAATTTACCTTGCCTTCCGGAAATACACAGAAATATTATGCCTCCCGGCATGTGCAAATACACTAGAGGTATTATCTCGAATAAACGAAATATCCATAAGAGGACTCTCACATTCCTGACAGAACAAAAAAAAAATAGCGGAGATCCCCTCTTCAACGAGGCATCTCTTTCGCCATTCCAAATCGCTCACTCCACTAGTGGTGGGCGGAAACCGATCGACCAAGAAGCAAGACAAGTCATGCGCAGTCCAGCGCAAAATGACCACAGCTCAAACTTAACTGCATTCGATACCAACGCGAGAAGACAAATGCTTACCGAGAAAAGTGACTATAAATTTCAAGCAGTTGTTGCCCTTGCGTTATAAAATAGATATTGAAATAAAACGATGTTGCGAGAATTTATCACGCAACAATGAGGCCAACCAAAAATGGGACAGTAATTGATATTAACGTTCCACGTATTTAGTACCATTGGCCATAACGTTTATTGCCGCCTTTGAGAGGTCAGCCATTATCTAGTATGTCAATCAAGTACATGATCAATGTATATTACTGCTGTGCACTCTGATGTCCCAATATGATTTGATACATGATTGATGATGCCTGCTGTGACCATGATTGAAGTTGTTGCGCGTACAAATAAATTGTGTCGTCTACGTTGATCCACGAGTCCAGCGTACCTTATTAACTGTTGGTCAAGTTGATGACACATCTTGTCAGTGTTGTTGTCGTCATCACCATTGACACATCAGCTCTCGAACCACATCAGTATTCATTCGCGTTATTGAAGTTGTCGGCTACCTGTAATCCCGACCAAAGCTGATAATAATTAAATCAGCAAGAATTAGCAGATTAGCTAACCGAACCAAAGAATATAACCATCACCACAGCTGGTAGTCTCCAGAAAGAAAAGAGGAGGCTACAGAGATATTATAAGAATAGTAAAACTTGCCTCTTAGTGAATCTGCAGAGAGATTACTGGAAAAATATAGAATGTAAGCAGAGGTGTAGGCATCCTCGCCACAATTTATCCCTTCCCTGACTTCTGTAGTTATATTGTCATCTACAATTACAGTTTATTTTGGCTCGTTTCCCGGAAGTAGAAGAATAAAAGACGTTATCTATTTACCAACAATGTTTACCTTCAAACTTCAAATAAAACAGACTCGAGGTTTTTTGATTTTCTATAAATATAACTGGGAATCAGATGTTTTAGAATATAAAACCTTACTGTGCAGAATTTCTACGAGAAAATAGTATATAGCATTTCATATTACAGCGTGGGCAGTATGATCAAAAGAGATTACGAGTATTAGATTAAGCAGGGTTTCCTAACTTGTGTACCATAGGCTCCTTGGAGATACTTACTTACTTAGCCTTCACTGGACAGTGTTCTTCTTTTTCTTGCGATCGCATCTTTGATGTTTACACCGTCAGACGAGTTCTCATGATGAATTCGACTGTTGTTTGAAGTTCTTCTTTAGCTCCATATAGCTTTGAGTTTAGTGTTGAGTCATTGGGCCAGTATATCTTTCTTAACTGGTCGTACAGAGGACAATCCTGTAGAACGTGCTCAGAAGTTTGTTCGTTTAATCCATATGTGCACAGTGATGATGCAGACAATCGTAGCTTGTACATATGTTTGTTCAGTTTGTTATGCCCTGTTTTGAGGCGAAAAATGGTGATCTGTCCCTGTCGGTCAAGAGTGTGGTAATCGTCGTTGGATTGATTCTGTTCTCTTCTGATAATCTGGATAGCTCTCTTTTTCTCAGTGTATGTGATTTCATTATCTTTTTGTTCACATTCCCCTCCCTTTTTTGCAAGTTTATTTGCCTTTTCATTTCCGGGTACACCGCAGTGGGATGGTACCCATTGAAGTACGGTTCGCTTTTTGGCAGCCACCTTGCTTAGTTAATTTCTCTGATGTGGGAGTTTGCCACTCTTGAGAGCTTGCAGTACAGACAGTGCATCTGTGAGGATGACTACCTGGTGGCAGCGTTGGTGTTATAAATCATGTTTGCAGCTTGCTCTAGAGCTTGAACCTCAGCTGTATAGTTGGAACAGAATTTGCAAATGGGAATATGCCTAGTCTCATAGTCGTTATCAGGATATGAGATAAAGATACCGGCGCCTCCATTCTTTACGGCATTTATCTGCCTTTTCATTTCCCTCTATGCCAACATGTGAAAGTTTCCAAGCAATTAAGACTGAACATCCTCTGGAATATAAGTATGTAGTAGCCAGAAATATCTCCTCTGCTACATAAGGTCTACTACATTCTCGTAAGTGTCTAAGTGCTTTAATTGTTGAAAGAGAGTCAGTTAAAACTGTTAGTTTTTTTGGGAGGGTTATTAGAAAATATTTCTAGTGCTTTTAGTATTGCCACAATCTCTGCAGTGAAAAGGGATTTGTTTTCCGTGATGCTATATTCTTTTGCTATTTTCCATATTGGAATATATATTCCTATCCCCAATTTGCCATCCTCTCCCTTGGATCCATCTGTGTACACAGTAATGCTGTCTTTTGATATCTGTTGTATATATTTATTGGCTGTGTTTTTAATATTTTCTATATTATTTGTTTTCTTAAGTATTTCTGCTAGGTGGTAGTCCGTGTCTGGTTTCTTGATCTCCCAGAAAGCCAAGAAAGGTAGATCTGATAAAAATCTAATAAATGTAGGCACGAGTAAATCAGAGATTAAGAGCTTAATTAAAGATTTACAACAGATGAATGGAAAGCAGATTGAGATAAAAATCTGAAAGAAAGACATGCATATAAGTTGTTCAAGGCTCAAACAAGAAAATGTCAGATATCTAGGGAATTGAAAATTCCCAGTAATAAGAAACTTCTCAGACTACAGCTGGGAAAAGGTTATTTCAGAATAGAAGAACCTTACTGTGGAGGATGTCTTCAAGACAATAATGTCACATAAGTTTTATGATCATTAAATTGCCTATATCTTCTTCTTTTTCTTTTACCCGTATCCTCTATTTTTATTATCGCTCTTTACCTTTTTCCGGTGTTTTTCGCATTCGTTCGTTTGCGACTATATACATTACTATTTTCCCATTCTAACGTTTACCTGTTTCTTTTCTCAAAAACGAGAAACTTCTTACGTAACGCGTCAGTCCCTCACCAGACGATTTGGCGTGAGAAGGCATTCGGTCAATCGCAGCAGATTGACGAAATAACTGTGAATATTTGGCTAGTCTCAGACATAGGGCCGACCTATAGTCTGCATTTTCACCTGTCAAATCGTAGTTTCTCGGTGAGCGCTCAGGAAAAGCGCGATAACTGACACCTCCTCGGCGCAGTTTCAGACATTTGTCTGGGAGTTCGCATCTGACATGTAGTTTCCAATGGTAGATTCTCAGTGTCAGGTGATATGACACTCACGCTCCAGGGCCAGTTTTGGCGTAAGGTGCGAGAAAGCAAAGTGTCAGTTATGGTTCTCAGGATGAGTTTCTCGGGGAGGTGTGAATAACTGTTTCTGCACTGGAGACGGGTTGTCTGAGATTCGCAAATGACACGCGCCCTCTCGGTCAGTAGGTGGCAGTTACGGCATGCGTTTAGGTGTTAAAAGTATCGTTATAGACGGAAAGGGTGATTATTTCGTTTCTGGGAAATAAAAAAATTTACCTCTTGGTCTGGTAATAGATATAACCAGAATGTTAAACTAGATTTTCATTCTCGCTCCTAAATTCGCAGTAGACAGTACGTTTCTTCTTCTTCTTCTTCCGTCCTTAGCCATCGACCGTCAAAGCAGTCAGTGGCCATTACGCCTAGTGGCGTCTTAGGGCAACAGCAGATAGGTTTTCTTCGCCATTGTTTCCCATCACGCCTATTGGCGTCTTTAGGGCAACGGCAAATCAATCCATCTGCTGCTGTTTCCGTAATCGAAGTGACTGGCAAACGGGTGATCAGCCCGTTGGTAAACAGGACGTTTCGTGCTAAGAGAATAAGCTGTATAGCGAAGTCTTAGTTTGTTCTTGGCAAACATTTTGCCGAACTTCTAGACTACCAATAAATATAAGCATATAATTCTAGTTTGTGCGATCGCCTGTAAATTCTGTGTTGAGGTAAATCTTATACATATTATCTAGTATTTCGTGAAGTGGTTAAAGTGTTACATCGCTTATTTTATTTCATTAGTTAGATTTGGTGCAGAGCGCTTAATACATAAGTCTGTATTATTTTCTAGTGACGTGTTTCAGTGGAAAGCAGAATAAATTATAATTTCTAGCTTAAACAACAATGTAGCTATAATGAATTTAATTTTACTGCTAAATAATCAGACGAGAGTAATTTTTCTAAACTAACTTATAAATGCTAGATGCCTTATGAGTGTTGACGGAATCCGTAGGTTTCTAGAAACCTACGCTAGTGACACTGTGCTCCGCTAACTTTCGTGCCTGGACAAATTTTATGTGACTTAAACAGACATCCGAAAAATAAGAACACCCAAGGAATCGTTCCCTGAGACAGATAATTCAGTACGTCTTTTTGGAACTGGGGATTTCTTGGTCGAGACTGCATTTACGGGTCTGTGTGAAGGTCCTAGAGAAAATTATGTTCCCAGAGGCAGCGATCAAAGCTGTAAGTATAAATGTGCGCACGTGGCCACGGCTGAATGAATAGAGTGAACGCAGGTCTGAGTGTTATTTTTACCGTTGTATTTTGGCACCTATTTGCTGTCATAACTTTCTTCATGCAAGTTTGTTTTGCTAACAATATTTTCCCTTAAACTAGATTATAGTATCAGGTCTGTTCATACCTTAAACGGGAAAACTCTTAGACTCAATCATATGTATCTAGGACTCTTTGTGCTATCATCTTTCTCCTAACGGGACTGTGGGCTATCCATCGAAGGAAGATCATAACTGTGGGTCTACCAGTTCTTGTAGCATTCCTTGATTTGTTTATGACTTTGTGTATATGCCTTTTTAAATGTAATTTTACATGTTGTGACGTAAGTTTACAAATGATAAATAAACTTAACAATAAATTAATCAGCATGTTGGTCAGCTCGTTCTAAATATCTATATAATCATTTGTTATAGTTTCCCACGTCTGTGTGTCTACCTGTCGTCACTTGAATGTGCGTGCACGTGAGTGGATATATATATATATTTAATGTATATGTGTTAGACTGTCTGACTACTTTAGATCTGTCGTAGAAGATAGGTGAGAGAGAGAGAAGATTTCCCGCTCTCAGAGACAGCCTCTATCACTATTCTACCACCTCACTCGTGGAAATCTATTTTATATTTCTATCTCACACTGTGACTATCACTCATTTCAACCTATTCAGAAGGGACCAACCCAAGTCTTAATTCTCCTATCAAAAATCTACGAAAAATGAGGTCTCGTCTATCGGGATTTTGAACTTTCAATAGGAAAACGGGACGACAAATATCAGCTCGTCTTTAAGATTCTTTATTCTGATATAGAGTAAGAGTGTGATGTCTTGTGAGTTTTGTATCTTTTAAAAATAACTATCCCCTAGACGTAACGATCTGTTTATGGGCGTGCTGACCACACGGCTAATAATTGTTTTTCCACAGCATTATTGAGCATTATACATTTGGTTTACAGGTTGATTTTGTCGGAATATAAGTTAACTGGTGATTTTGTAATACTAAACGCTGGTAAACTTTGTGAGTGTATAACATTCACAGGGGTTTTGAAGAAGTAGGTGTTTGAGCAAAGCTAAGGAGTGCGTTCAGTCAATTACGTCCTGTAAATTGCCTCATTTACCCTAACTATCTTCAGGGGTGAACTTTTAGTGGAAAAGGAAATTAAGGGGATTTTTTTTTCTTCCTTAAATATTTTTCAATAAATTATTTTGTTTCCACTGTAGCAACTTATTTTTCAGTAGTAAATCTTAACTACCATTTATTTGGCGTAGTCGTCTGCATTAGGTGCTTTATTGCCGATTAATAGCAGCGATAGTTAGATACTTTAATTTTGGAGGAGTGATCCCAGGTTATAAGTATATCATCTTTGTTTGGTATTTTCTCGCAAGTGGTAGGAACCAGCGTATCTTTTTCTTCTTGCTTTCTAGACTTAGTTTCAGCCACTGACTTATTATGGCAGAAAGGGCGAAGCTTAGACAACTCCTCAGTGACGAGGCGAGAGAAGAAGGTTTGGACGGAGAAGAAGCGAAAGCTTTTGTCAGAGACGAACTGTAGAGATACGATTCGGAGAGGAAAAAAGAAGAAGCCAGAAGGAAAGAAGCGGAAGACCGTCTGTTAGAGCAGAAGAAGATGGATGAGGAAATGGACATTCGCAGGGCCAACGAAAGAGAAAAGGAGAGACAGCATGAGGAAAGAGAGAAGGAGAAGGAGAGACAGCATGAGAAGGAGAGGGAAGAGAGAGAGAGAGGAAAGAGAGAAACAGAGACAGCACGAGTTGGCGCTTAAAACTCTAGAGTTCCAAAGTCGTGGTGCTGCCTCTACCTCCAGCAGTGGAGAGTCTTCTCCTCATTCTTCCTGATCAAACTAACCCTCAATCTCTTCAACTCAACGCTATGTCCTTTGCTCTTGAATCTTTCCCTTGTCCTAATGAGAAGATTGTAACATACCTAGAAAAATTTGGGAAAATTGCAACTCTGTACGGTTTAGAGAGGTCGCGTTGGTGTATGAAACTTTCCCAGGCCCTTAAAGGTTCTGCTTATGATGTTTATTCTAAACTGGAAAGTGGCCAACAAGACAACTATGACTTGTTGAAGAAAGCTTTGCTTGAGCGCTTTGAAATGAATGCGCGAAAGTTTCTGCAACTGTTTCGCAACAGCAGGAAAGAGAGCTCTGAAACTTTTCAACAGTTCTCGTCTCGTTTGAAGGGATACCTAACAAAGTGCCTTGAGCTTTCACAGCTCCCCTCTACCTATGAAGGTCTGGAGGAATTTGTTTTAACCGAACAAATAAAGAACACTTTGTCTGCTGATACCCGGAGATTTCTAGCTGAGCAGGGTGCAGAAAAGCTTAAAGACATCTTAGAAAAGTCTGAGCGATATCACAATGCGCTGGCTGAACTACCGGCCTCAAAACGTAAACCGACAGAAGAGCATTTTCGGAAAAATAATCTAGACTAATCTTCTCATATCGCTCATGCTTCTAATCAGAATAACCACAGAGAAACTGGACCTCAAAACCCCCCTCCTGAAAAATCTAAGTTCTACAAAAACAAGTACCCCAACCACAGTAAGCAGTCTGATCAACCCGACCGCCCTTCATGGCAGCGTGGCCAGAAAGGACAAGGTGGCAAAGGGAGAACCCCTGAGCACGGAACTAATGATCAGAGTGAGTACACCGAGCCTAAACGCATCGGATGCTTATTAACAGTCTCGCAAGGCGGAATTATTGACAGTGATTCCCAACCTGTTGGGGATACACCCTCAACGCGAGGTACTGTTATTATGAACGGTTCTCAAACTTCTTGTTTATTTGACACGGGGCTTTCGTATGATTGCATTGTTACCAGAAACCTGGTTAAACCCGGTCAAGAGACAGGAGAGACCGTCCAACTTTGTGGAGTTCGTAAGAGTGATGCACCTACAGCGCTTCCCATTGCATTGGTGGAGATCCACTCTGATTTTGTCAGAGGTGTGATCAAAGCGGCTGTTATGGATGATCCCATCTACCCTGACATACTTGGCGGTAGATACGTGTGTATTGGGAAACCGGAAGAGCCGATTGTGGCAGCAGTAACTACAAGAGGGCAAACCAAGAAGGAACGGGAGCCTGCGCCTAATTTGTTACCCATGGAACTTAAAGAAGCGCAACAAAAGGACCCTACTTTGGCACCCTGCTTTAGGAAACTGCCCATGGCTAAGGAACCCAGACAGCACGGGGACATTTTTTCTAAGGATGGCGTACTTTATCGCAGAACGGGCAAGCCTGACCAAGGTTACAACCAGCTCCTAGTACCGAAACAGTACAGAAGCCAAATCCTAGAAATGGGGCACTCTCTTCCCTTCAGCGGACATATGGGACAGAACGCCACAAACCAACGGATAACCACTCATTATTGGTGGCCAGGAGTAAATACTGATATTATCAGATATGTCAAATCCTGTGCCCAGTGCCAACGTGTGCCACCCAAGCAACGGGCACCCCCAGTCTCTTTGGGTGAAATGCCAATAGTGGAAACACCAT
Source organism: Oreohelix idahoensis (assembly GCA_024509875.1). NCBI lineage: Eukaryota > Metazoa > Mollusca > Gastropoda > Stylommatophora > Oreohelicidae > Oreohelix > Oreohelix idahoensis. The sequence goes on along the minus strand of JAMPIV010020777.1, from coordinate 232,475 downwards.
TCGAACGGGTTGTGATCGACATTTTAGGTCCCTTTGAAAGGACTAAAAGAAGGAACAGGTTTATCCTGACCTTAGTCGATACATGCACTTTATGGGCAGAAGCTATCCCGCTAACATGCGCAGAAGCCAAGCATGTCGCAGAAGCCCTCGTGCAGATTTTCACTCATTTGGGATTCCCTCAGCAAGTGTTGACTGATAACGGATCTCCATACCGAAACCTGTTGATGGATGAGATCGTCAAGATCTTGAGGGACCAGCACATCTACACTAAGCCTCATACTCTGGCCAGAAATGGGCTAGTAGAACGTGTTAACGGAAACCTTAACATGATGTTAAGTAGACTGGCAGAAGTGAAACCTGAAGATTGGGATTGTTGCATTCCGGCAGCTTTATTTGGCTACAGAGAATCTCCTCATACTTCCACAGGATTTCCGCCAGCTACGCTTTTATTCGGCAGACCTATCAAGGGTCGATTGAAGCCTTACTTTGATCGCTGACAGACCAGAAGGCTGATGAGACAGTTGTCTCAGCAAGTAAATATGTGTCGGATTTAAAAGGAAGGTTGAAACTAGGATGGTACCTAGCAACAACTAACTTTAAGCAAGCACGCACAAAGCACGCTAACCGATACAGGAAAGTCGCGAAAGAAAGAGAACTGGAAGCAGGAGAGAAAGTTTTGGTGTTACTCCCTACCGGAAACAACCAACTGAGGATCGGATGGCAAGGGCCGTTTACCGTCCTGAAAAAGATTTCTAAGGCTAACTACCAGATCTCTATTCAAGGAAAGGAGAAGGTTTTCCATTTAAATCTGTTAAAGAGATACTTGGAAAAACCAGTGCCAACCTCCGACCATCTCCTGACGATCGCCAAAACTGACGAAGATGACGATAGTGGCAGGGAAACTCCACTGCAATCACAGGAAATCTTTGAAAAATGTCAGAAGCGGCGACGCTCTTTCAAGCGCGCATGGGAGACATTCCAGAGGAAGGAAACTTTGGGAATAGACTTGAGTAGGAATTGGAGAGAGACGGATGGGGGGAGATGAGAGGGAAGAGAACAGACACCCTTGTCGTGAGACATTTTAAATCCACATATATAAATTAAAAAGTAAATGTAAAGCCTAACGAATTAATTCAATAAAAGGAAAGAAGAGTGGTAAAAGAACAGTGCTGTCACAATGGCGTACAAAAATGCCCCTTTTTCTACTTCGTCTGCATAATTGTAACGCTTTCACGTTTGCTAGTAAAGCCTACTGCATCAACTACACGCGTTTCAAAAAAATAAAACGTGTACTGTATTTCTTAGAAAACCTTGAGATAGACACACTGCGTAATGACCTAGATTAATATTCCATTAATGTCATTTTATGCACTACGTAAACGAAAAGACAGACGGGCTTAGTGAGAGAGAGAGAGAGAGAGAGAGAAAGAGAGAGAGAGAGAGAGAGGTACGGAGGAACGCATGCAATACTACCACAGTCTCGCGATATAAAATTAATGCCACCTCACGCGAAAGGCACGCAGGCTTGCTTTTTTTCAAATAAACAGGGACAAAAAACACTACCAATACGAGGTTAAGTTTTAAAAAACATGGTTAATGCTTATTAGGAAACATGACCCAATACTGTTTTACGTCTGAAATCCTGACCTTAGCCTGACAGTACAGAAGACACCCCATCGTATAGAAGTGAACGGGTGGTAGAAGAAAATACACATTTTGAACGCAGCCACTTAGCTCCATTAAACCTATATATTTGGATGCCTTAGGACTTGCTGACAAAGAATATGTTAGGTGTTAAGCAAATAGTCTAATAATTAACAAATTATAGCCAAAATACTATAATGGTGTTGTCTGACAACACAGGATCATATTTGCTCATAATGGCGTGTTTGGACACTGCTTTAGAGGAAATGAGGCCACCACGTTAAATTAGATTTGATTGGCTAGAATTATATGTAAGGCGAAACATGATTAGTCGACTGCAAATACTATTTTTGGTTGTTAAGGGAAACGGTAGGAAGGGTACTTTTTTTCAAATGCTTTTGTAAACATGGTCTTATTGGCTAGACCATTTAATATAGTCAATTAGGAGCGTCGGTTCAGTGCCACTTATTGAAATTAAACTGTGTAGAAGCAAGTGCGTTGAGAACCAGTTCATAATTTTCTAATGAAAACCTGGGACAGAGGCAGATCGGAATTGTGCCATAACTCATCGCCAGTCAACGTATTTGTTTAATATTTCCTTGAATTGTGGTAAGCTAGACATATTTGATATCTTTTAGATGAAAATTGAATGTGAATTGATAATTTATGTCTGTATGTGTGTGGTTCAGTAGCAAACATGAGGCAAAGCCTAGATATTGCTCCAGCATGAACAAAACTTGTCGGAGAGGAGTTTAACTGCCTAGGCCTATATGGAATTGCCAAATAGTACTATGACACCTATCTTATTGTATAGAAGGAATTAATGCTGGAATTGCAGAGGCGTTGTAACCATTAGGGAGAGGAATACTGGTGTATACTGTTACACGAGAAGCTAGAAGTTGGCCTACAGCGCTGAACTCGGTGTTTGTTATGTATTGTGCTTCAGTGTGGAAATAGATTATAAATTAGTTCTGAAGTAGGAGGTACAACCTTCTTGTTTCAGGGACCGTGGTACTAACGTATTAAAGCAGCACCTGGTCTGAGTTTTGCTGAATCCAGAGGCTGGTAGCGTACTCCTTGGTTAAGATATCGACCAGTGTTGTTTCTCAAGAACAAGTGAAGCAAGCGAGCGGTTGAGACTGTTTCCTGCCGCCCACACAGAAGTTAAGATTTCGTGGCCAGAGCAGCTCAATCTTGTGTATACCCCCCATCTAAAAGTGACTTTACCTTAAATCAAGAGGGACATTTATTTGTTTCAAATAAAAAAACTGTGAACCTTCCAATATTATTTCCACCAGAAACAAACACTTGAAGTCATGATGACAAACAACAACTTAGCTTGAAAAGCCAGTATTACCTCATAGTACTACAGCACAACTTACACACACATTGCAATAATAATATATGTCAATACAAAGATCCTATCTATAAATTGTGTTCATACAACTTGTGATTACATTTGATTGTGATTCCTGGTTCACTTTCTAGTTGAATCAGGATATCTATTATTGACAGGAATTAATACATATTTTTAAAAGTTACACTTGACTTATTAAGATCGTCTTATAGAATGTTCTACCAACGGGCTGATCACCCGTTTGCCAGTCACTTCGATTACGGAAACATCAGAAAATGGATTGATTTGCCGTTGCCCTAAAGACGCCAATAGGCGTGATGGGAAACAATGGCAAAGAAAGCCTATCTGCTGTTGCCCTAAGACGCCACTAGGCGTAATGGCTACTGACTGCTTTGACGGTCGGTGGCTAAGGACGGAAGAAGAAGAAGAAGATAGAATGTTCTATGTATGTGAGTGTCACAGTGTTGTAAAGTATTGTGGATTAAATTAAATTGTTTATCTGTCTGTTGGTTGTTGTAAACATACACTTCATCATTATCATAACCCTAGACATTCAACGTAGTCATCACAATATTCCAGAATACGTCTGACTGAGGTCTAAATGTGGTAGCAAAGTAGGTCATCTGTAACACACCACACTTATTAGATACAGATACCTTCACAGCTGATCTCAGTCAGTACACTAAGTCCCCTATAAATATTTATATCATCCCACTTTACTACATATATTGGGGTCTCGCTCCCGGGATATTGAACCTTCCCCTAGCATATATATTGGGAGTAATTCACTTCAGGGAATAATAAAAAATTAAAAGGTATCCTGGGGTGCAAATAAATAAGGTTGAGCTCTCAGTGCTTGTGGTTGTCCTTAGATAATTAGTTATAGATTGACTTGTTTAAGTTAGACATTGAATAAATGTGCCTGTTAGAAAATGGCCGACCTGGCAAAATTTCGATCTGCTGCTATGCAGGCTGCTAAAGAGTTAGGAATGGACGGGCAAGTTATGATTGCTTATGTCACTACTGAATGTGACAAATTTATTGAACGCGAAGAAAAAAGATTAGAAAAAGAAGCTGAAAGAAAGTTAGAGGCTGAAAAAGAAATTAAGAGGTTGCAGATTGAGGCTGACAAAGAGGCTAGGGCATTGGAGGCTGAGGCTAAGAAGGTCCAATTGGAGGCAGAAAGAGAAGAAAAAAGACTGACTGCCGAAAGGGAAGACAAGCGATTGGCTGCAGAAAGGGAAGCAGAAGAAAGAAGGCAGGCTGCACAGAGGGAAGCAGAAGATAAGAGATTACAAAGGAAGCACGAGTTACGACTAAGGGAGTTTGAGTTTCAAGGCCATGCTCCTGAAAATGGTGCCAGTCCCTTTACCTCTGATGCCTCTGCTAGTCAGGGAGCCTCAACCTCAGCTATGAACTTTCATTTAGATCATTTTGTTGAGAAAGAGGATGATATCAAGAGCTATCTAAATAGATATGAACTATTAGCTACCACGTATGGGTTAGAGAGAGAAAGATGGAGCTTAAAGTTATCACAAGGGCTTCGTGGTACAGCTTATGAAGTTTTTGCCAAAATGAGCAGAGGTGATCAAGAAAATTATGACATGTTAAAGCAGGCTCTTTTGTTAAGATATGAAAAGAATGGATAATTTTATAGAAAAAGATTTAGGAATGCTAAACTACTGTCAGGTGAAACATATCACCAGTTCTCTGCACGGTTAGAGACATACTTGGAGAAATGGACGGCTCTGGGGAAAACCCAAGATCTTAAGGAAATGATCCTTATAGAACAATTAAGAGAGTCCATGGCTCCAGACCTGAGAAAGTTTCTCATGGAACAAGGTGCAGAGAGACTGGGTGAGTTACTAAATGTCGCTGAAAGGTATCAGGCAGCTCAAGCAGAGGTAACAGGTAACAAAAGGAAACAGGTAGACTATTTTAAGGCACCACAAAACTTTGATACGTTTGATCCTAGAGATCAGAACAAAGGTAAGCACCAGTTTGATAGGCCACGGTATGACAATAAAAATAAAACCCCACAATTCGATGAAAGGAAATTTGATGAAAGAAAATCTTTCAACCAAAAAAGGAGGTAGTGTAGGAATTGTCGGATGGACAATCATGACACTGACCGTTGTAGAAGGAATCCTATAGTAATGGCCACCCTTCAGGTCAGGTCGACCTCTAGACAGGAGGAGGATATTATGATAAATACCACTCCAGAAGAGATGAGGAAGGCACAGGCTGGGGATAAGACCCTCAAGCCTAGTTTTAGATAATTGTCAAAGTGTCACACACCTTCAAGAAAAGGAGACTTCTATATGAAGAACCACCTGATATACCGGAAGACTGGAACTAGATCCAAAGGTCAGGGACAGCTGGTACTTCCAAAAAGGTATAGGGCAGACTTAATAAGGAGCTTACATGTGAAACAAGATGGGGACCATGAGAAAATAGGTACCATCATTCAAAAGGTAGCTCAGAATTATTATTGGCCCAAGGCAAGGTTGGACATTGAAAATTTTGTAGAGAGATGTGGCATAGCACATGAGGGAACACCGACAAGTGGGAATAGTGATCAGGACCTCTACACGCCACGGGGTAAACGTAGGCCTGACACTGAAAAGAAAAATAAATTAAATAAAGTGGACCAAGTGGAATGGGAAGCCCCTTTTCACGGACAATCTTCGATTGACTGTTTTACAATGGCCACGATGCAGAGAGTGCAAAAAGATGTCTTACCCCAGGATAAGCCGAAAATCTCTCAATCGGACTCATGTAAACTGGAGGAAGAAGATGTAGAGAGGAGATCTCTCACAAGGAATTTTAAGTGGGGAGAGAGCCCCAAGAGAAAAATTGGTAGCGGTCGTTTTGTGCAGGATGATTCTGGGAAGAAAAATCATCACTACAGTGCTTCTAGTGGAAGAGACCCTACCAGTGCACGGAAAAATAGACAAGAATGCTAAAGACAGAGATTTGGCTGTGGGAGAGAAGGTACTGCTTCTTCTACCCGGTAGTCAGAATAAGTTACAAATTGGATGGCAAGGTCCATATACAGTTCTAGAGAAGGTGTCTAGAACAAATTATAAGATAGATAAGAAGGGGAAAGAAAAAAATCTATCATGTGAATCTCCTGAAGAAATATTTGGAAAGAGAAAATCAGGAAGAGACACACTTGTTGACCTTGTCCATTGCAATGGAGATGAAAAAGGAACCACTTTCATCATTTGAATATCCATTACATCCCTGTGAGACAGCGGCACAGGTGAAAATCAGTATACATTTAACGAAAAATCAGAAGGAGAGAGTGCAACAGGTTCTAGATGATTATACAGAGGTGTTAACGGACCGACCGGGGCATACAAACTTATTGGAATATGATATGAAACTGATAGACCCCACACTTGTCTGTATGAAAGCCTATTCGATTCCTTTTGCTAAGGAGAAAGCCTTGAAGGAAGAGATAGACTATTTGTTGAAGGAGGGAATAATTTCACACAGTGAATCTTCGTATAGTTCCAGTGTGGTGCTCTTAAGGAAACCATCTGGAGAACATAGACTCTGTATAGATTACAGGAGACTGAATGCTATCACAGAAGGTCAGGTGGATCCATTGCCGGATACAAATCAGTTGTTTACCAGGCTAAATAAAGCTAAATATTTCTCAAAAGTGGATCTGAGTAAAGGATACTATCAGATTCCAGTAAAGCCTGAGGTTAGACCATACCTAGCTTTTAGTACCTCAGAGGGACACTATGAGTTTAACAGATTGCCATTTGGATTGAAGAATGCGCCTAGTGTCTTCTCTAGAATGATGAGAAAATTGTTGGATCCTCTGAATAATCCATGCATCACAAACTTCATGGATGATATCCTTATAGCAACAGAAACATTTGAAGAACACATTGACTTTCTGAACATGCTGTTTAATCGACTTAGAGAAGCAAATTTAACAGCCCGACCAACCAAATGTTGCGTTGGATGTAAAGAATTAGAATTCTTGGGACACACAGTCCATCAGGGAAACATGACCCCTGACCCCAAGAATTTAGAGAAACTAAAGAAAGCCCCGAGGCCACAAACCAAGAAAGACGTGAGATCCTTTGTCTCATTATGTGGTTTCTACCAAAAGTATATCAAAAACTTTAATTACATTTGTGCACCGTTAACTGATTTGACACGCAAAGGAAATCCAGATCGAATTACATGGACAGCACAGTGTGAATTGGCATACCAGGAATTGAAGGAAAAGCTCACAAGCAAACCTATTTTGAAATTACCTGACTTAAGTCAAGAATTCATTGTGAGAACGGATGCAAGTAATATCGGGTTTGGCGCGACCCTGTTACAGAAATCAGATGCCCTGGATGGGGAATTAACCCCAGTGGCATATGCTAGCAGAAAGTTGAATAAAGCTGAAACGAATTACTCAACTAGCGAAAAAGAATGTCTTGCAGTAATATGGGCGATAAAGAAATTCAATATTTATCTGTATGGGAAGGCATTCAAGTTGCAAACGGATCACAAACCCTTGTCGTTTCTAGCGCAGGCTAGGCATGGAAATTCGAGGTTACTCAGATGGTCCTTACTTTTGCAGCCATTCCAATTCACCATAGAGTATATTTCTGGAAAAATCAACCTGGGAGCGGATTTTCTAAGCCGCCATCCGTGTGATGAAAATCACCGTAAGCCCTATGAATAATATTAAATTTCTCTATGTGTATATAGAATTATAGACTGACATATAACGTCTGTTTTAAGTGGGGAGAATTTGTCGTGAGACATTCTAAATCCACATATATAAATTAAAAAGTAAATGTAAAGCCTAACGAATTAATTCAATAAAAGGAAAGAAGAGTGGTAAAAGAACAGTGCTGTCACAATGGCGTACATAAATCCCCCTTTTTCTACTTCGTCTGCATAATTGTAACGCTTTCACGTTTGCTAGTAAAGCCTACTGCATCAACTACACGCGTTTCAAAAAAATAAAACGTGTACTGTATTTCTTAGAAAACCTTGAGATAGACACACTGCGTAATGACCTAGATTAATATTCCATTAATGTCATTTTATGCACTACGTAAACGAAAAGACAGACGGGCTTAGTGAGAGAGAGACAGAGAGAGAGAGAGAGAGAGAGAGAGAGAGAGAGAGGTACGGAGGAACGCATGCAATACTACCACAGTCTCGCGATATAAAATTAATGCCACCTCACGCGAAAGGCACGCAGGCTTGCTTTTTTTTCAAATAAACAGGGACAAAAAACACTACCAATACGAGGTTAAGTTTTAAAAAACATGGTTAATGCTTATTAGGAAACATGACCCAATACTGTTTTACGTCTGAAATCCTGACTTTAGCCTGACAGTACAGAAGACACCCCATCGTATAGAAGTGAACGGGTGGTAGAAGAAAATACACATTTTGAACGCAGCCACTTAGCTCCATTAAACCTATATATTTGGATGCCTTAGGACTTGCTGACAAAGAATATGTTAGGTGTTAAGCAAATAGTCTAATAATTAACAAATTATAGCCAAAATACTATAATGGTGTTGTCTGACAACACAGGATCATATTTGCTCATAATGGCGTGTTTGGACACTGCTTTAGAGGAAATGAGGCCACCACGTTAAATCCGATTTGATTGGCTAGAATTATATGTAAGGCGAAACATGATTAGTCGACTGCAAATACTATTTTTTGGTTGTTAAGGGAAACGGTAGGAAGGGTACTTTTTTTTCAAATGCTTTTGTAAACATGGTCTTATTGGCTAGACCATTTAATATAGTCAATTAGGAGCGTCGGTTCAGTGCCACTTATTGAAATTAAACTGTGTAGAAGCAAGTGCGTTGAGAACCAGTTCATAATTTTCTAATGAAAGCCTGGGACAGAGGCAGATCGGAATTGTGCCATAACTCATCGCCAGTCAAAGTATTTGTTTAATATTTCCTTGAATTGTGGTAAGCTAGACATATTTGATATCTTTTAGATGAAAATTGAACGTGAATTGATAATTTATGTCTGTATGTGTGTGGTTCAGTAGCAAACATGAGGCAAAGCCTAGATATTGCTCCAGCATGAACAAAACTTGTCGGAGAGGAGTTTAACTGCCTAGGCCTATATGGAATTGCCAAATAGTACTATGACACCTATCTTATTGTATAGAAGGAATTAATGCTGGAATTGCAGAGGCGTTGTAACCATTAGGGAGAGGAATACTGGTGTATATTGTTACATGAGAAGCTAGAAGTTGGCCTACAGCGCTGAACTCGGTGTTTGTTATGTATTGTGCTTCAGTGTGGAAATAGATTATAAATTAGTTCTGAAGTAGGAGGTACAACCTTCTTGTTTCAGGGACCGTGGTACTAACGTATTAAAGCAGCACCTGGTCTGAGTTTTGCTGAATCCAGAGGCTGGTAGCATACTCCTTGGTTAAGATATCGACCAGTGTTGTTTCTCAAAAACACGGTGAAGCAAGCGAGCGGTGGAGACTGTTTCCTGCCGCCCACACAGAAGTTAAGATTTCGTGGCCAGAGCAGCTCAATCTTGTGTATACCCCCCATCTAAAAGTGACTTTACCTTAAATCAAGAGGGACATTTATTTGTTTCAAATAAAAAAAACTGTGAACCTTCCAATATTATTTCTACCAGAAACAAACACTTGAAGTCATGATGACAAACAACAACTTAGCTTGAAAAGCCAGTATTACCTCATAGTACTACAGCACAACTTACACACATATTGCAATAATAATATATGTCAATACAAAGATCCTATCTATAAATTGTGTACATACAACTTGTGATTACATTTGATTGTGATTCCTGGTTCACTTTGTAGTTGAATCAGGATATCTATTATTGACAGGAATTAATACATATTTTTAAAAGTTACACTTGACTTATTAAGATCGTCTTATAGAATGTTCTATGTATGTGAGTGTCACAGTGTTGTAAAGTATTGTGGATTAAATTAAATTGTTTATCTGTCTGTTGGTTGTTGTGAACATACACTTCATCATTATCATAACCCTAGACATTCAACGTAGTCATCACAATATTCCAGAATACGTCTGACTGAGGTCTAAATGTGGTAGCAAAGTAGGTCATCTGTAACACACCACACTTATTAGATACAGATACCTTCACAGCTGATCTCAGTCAGTACACTAAGTCCCCTATAAATATTTATATCATCCCACTTTACCACATATATTGGGGTCTCGCTCCCGGGATATTGAACCTTCCCCTAGCATATATATTGGGAGTAATTCACTTCAGGGAATAATAAAAAATTAAAAGGTATCCTGGGGTGCAAATAAATAAGGTTGAGCTCTCAGTGCTTGTGGTTGTCCTTAGATAATTAGTTATAGATTGACTTGTTTAAGTTAGACATTGAATAAATGTGCCTGTTAGAAAATGGCCGACCTGGCAAAATTTCGATCTGCTGCTATGCAGGCTGCTAAAGAGTTAGGAATGGACGGGCAAGTTATGATTGCTTATGTCACTACTGAATGTGACAAATTTATTGAACGCGAAGAAAAAAGATTAGAAAAAGAAGCTGAAAGAAAGTTAGAGGCTGAAAAAGAAATTAAGAGGTTGCAGATTGAGGCTGACAAAGAGGCTAGGGCATTGGAGGCAGAAGAAAAAAGATTGACTGCCGAAAGGGAAGACAAGCGATTGGCTGCAGAAAGGGAAGCAGAAGAAAGAAGGCAGGCTGCACAGAGGGAAGCAGAAGATAAGAGATTACAAAGGAAGCACGAGTTACGACTAAGGGAGTTTGAGTTTCAAGGCCATGCTCCTGAAAATGGTGCCAGTCCCTTTACCTCTGATGCCTCTGCTAGTCAGGGAGCCTCAACCTCAGCTATGAACTTTCATTTAGATCATTTTGTTGAGAAAGAGGATGATATCGAGAGCTATCTAAATAGATATGAACTATTAGCTACCACGTATGGGTTAGAGAGAGAAAGATGGAGCTTAAAGTTATCACAAGGGCTTCGTGGTACAGCTTATGAAGTTTTTGCCAAAATGAGCAGAGGTGATCAAGAAAATTATGACATGTTAAAGCAGGCTCTTTTGTTAAGATATGAAAAGAATGGAGAATTTTATAGAAAAAGATTTAGGAATGCTAAACTACTGTAAGGTGAAACATATCACCAGTTCTCTGCACGGTTAGAGACATACTTGGAGATATGGACGGCTCTGGGGAAAACCCAAGATCTTAAGGAAATGATCCTTATAGAACAATTAAGAGAGTCCATGGCTCCAGACCTGAGAAAGTTTCTCATGGAACAAGGTGCAGAGAGACTGGGTGAGTTACTAAATGTCGCTGAAAGGTATCAGGCAGCTCAAGCAGAGGTAACAGGTAACAAAAGGAAACAGGTAGACTATTTTAAGGCACCACGAAACTTTGATACGTTTGATCCTAGAGATCAGAACAAAGGTAAGCACCAGTTTGATAGGCCACGGTATGATAATAAAAATAAAACCCCACAATTCGATGAAAGGAAATTTGATGAAAGAAAATCTTTCAACCAAAAAAGGAGGTAGTGTAGGAATTGTCGGATGGACAATCATGACACTGACCGTTGTAGAAGGAATCCTATAGTAATGACCACCATTCAGGTCAGGTCGACCTCTAGACAGGAGGAGGATATTATGATAAATACCACTCCAGAAGAGATGAGGAAGGCACAGGCTGGGGATAAGACCCTCACGCCTTGTTTTAGAAAATTGTCAAAGTGTCACACACCTTCAAGAAAAGGAGACTTCTATATGAAGAACCACCTGATATACCGGAAGACTGGAACTAGATCCAAAGGTCAGGGACAGCTGGTACTTCCAAAAAGGTATAGGGCAGACTTAATAAGGAGCTTACATGTGAAACAAGATGGGGACCATGAGAAAATAGGTACCATCATTCAAAAGGTAGCTCAGAATTATTATTGGCCCAAGGCAAGGTGGGACATTGAAAATTTTGTAGAGAGATGTGGCATAGCACATGAGGGAACACCGACAAGTGGGAATAGTGATCAGGACCTCTACACGCCACGGGGCAAACGTAGGCCTGACACTGAAAAGAAAAATAAATTAAATAAAGTGGACCAAGTGGAATGGGAAGCCCCTTTTCACGGACAATCTTCGATTGACTGTTTTACAATGGCCACGATGCAGAGAGTGCAAAAAGATGCCTTACCCCAGGATAAGCCGAAAATCCCTCAATCGGACTCATGTAAACTGGAGGAAGAAGATGTAGAGAGGAGATCTCTCACAAGGAATTTTAAGTGGGGAGAGAGCCCCAAGAGAAAAATTGGTAGCGGTCGTTTTGTGCAGGATGATTCTGGGAAGAAAAATCATCACTACAGTGCTTCTAGTGGAAGAGACCCTACCAGTGCACGGAAAAATAGACAAGAATGCTAAAGACAGAGATTTGGCTGTGGGAGAGAAGGTACTGCTTCTTCTACCCGGTAGTCAGAATAAGTTACAAATTGGATGGCAAGGTCCATATACAGTTCTAGAGAAGGTGTCTAGAACAAATTATAAGATAGATAAGAAGGGGAAAGAAAAAATCTATCATGTGAATCTCCTGAAGAAATATTTGGAAAGAGAAAATCAGGAAGAGACACACTTGTTGACCTTGTCCATTGCAATGGAGATGAAAAAGGAACCACTTTCATCATTTGAATATCCATTACATCCCTGTGAGACAGCGGCACAGGTGAAAATCAGTATACATTTAACGAAAAATCAGAAGGAGAGAGTGCAACAGGTTCTAGATGATCATACAGAGGTGTTAACGGACCGACCGGGGCATACAAACTTATTGGAATATGATATGAAACTGATAGACCCCACACTTGTCTGTATGAAAGCCTATTCGATTCCTTTTGCTAAGGAGAAAGCCTTGAAGGAAGAGATGGACTATTTGTTGAAGGAGGGAATAATTTCACACAGTGAATCTTCGTATAGTTCCAGTGTGGTGCTCTTAAGGAAACCATCTGGAGAACATAGACTCTGTATAGATTACAGGAGACTGAATGCTATCACAGAAGGTCAGGTGGATCCATTGCCGGATACAAATCAGTTGTTTACCAGGCTAAATAAAGCTAAATATTTCTCAAAAGTGGATCTGAGTAAAGGATACTATCAGATTCCAGTAAAGCCTGAGGTTAGACCATACCTAGCTTTTAGTACCTCAGAGGGACACTATGAGTTTAACAGATTGCCATTTGGATTGAAGAATGCGCCTAGTGTCTTCTCTAGAATGATGAGAAAATTGTTGGATCCTCTGAATAATCCATGCATCACAAACTTCATGGATGATATCCTTATAGCAACAGAAACATTTGAAGAACACATTGACTTTCTGAACATGCTGTTTAATCGACTTAGAGAAGCAAATTTAACAGCCCGACCAACCAAATGTTGCGTTGGATGTAAAGAATTAGAATTCTTGGGACACACAGTCCATCAGGGAAACATGACCCCTGACCCCAAGAATTTAGAGAAACTAAAGAAAGCCCCGAGGCCACAAACCAAGAAAGACGTGAGATCCTTTGTCTCATTATGTGGTTTCTACCAAAAGTATATCAAAAACTTTAATTACATTTGTGCACCGTTAACTGATTTGACACGCAAAGGAAATCCAGATCGAATTACATGGACAGCACAGTGTGAATTGGCATACCAGGAATTGAAGGAAAAGCTCACAAGCAAACCTATTTTGAAATTACCTGACTTAAGTCAAGAATTCATTGTGAGAACGGATGCAAGTAATATCGGGTTTGGCGCGACCCTGTTACAGAAATCAGATGCCCTGGATGGGGAATTAACCCCAGTGGCATATGCTAGCAGAAAGTTGAATAAAGCTGAAACGAATTACTCAAATAGCGAAAAAGAATGTCTTGCAGTAATATGGGCGACAAAGAAATTCAATATTTATCTGTATGGGAAGGCATTCAAGTTGCAAACGGATCACAAACCCTTGTCGTTTCTAGCGCACGCTAGGCATGAAAATTCGAGGTTACTCAGATGGTCCTTACTTTTGCAGCCATTCCAATTCAGCATAGAGTATATTTCTGGAAAAATCAACCTGGGAGCGGATTTTCTAAGCCGCCATCCGTGTGATGAAAATCACCGTAAGCCCCATGAATAATATTAAATTTCTCTATGTGTATATAGAATTATAGACTGACATATAACGTCTGTTTTAAGTGGGGAGAATTTGTCGTGAGACATTCTAAATCCACATATATAAATTAAAAAGTAAATGTAAAGCCTAACGAATTAATTCAATAAAAGGAAAGAAGAGTGGTAAAAGAACAGTGCTGTCACAATGGCGTACATAAATCCCCCTTTTTCTACTTCGTCTGCATAATTGTAACGCTTTCACGTTTGCTAGTAAAGCCTACTGCATCAACTACACGCGTTTCAAAAAAAAAACGTGTACTGTATTTCTTAGAAAACCTTGAGATAGACACACTGCGTAATGACCTAGATTAATATTCCATTAATGTCATTTTATGCACTACGTAAACGAAAAGACAGACGGGCTTAGTGAGAGAGAGAGAGAGAGAGAAAGAGAGAGAGAGAGAGAGAGGTACGGAGGAACGCATGCAATACTACCACAGTCTCGCGATATAAAATTAATGCCACCTCACGCGAAAGGCACGCAGGCTTGCTTTTTTTCAAATAAACAGGGACAAAAAACACTACCAATACGAGGTTAGGTTTTAAAAAAAACATGGTTAATGCTTATTAGGAAACATGACCCAATACTGTTTTACGTCTGAAATCCTGACTTTAGCCTGACAGTACAGAAGACACCCCATCGTATAGAAGTGAACGGGTGGTAGAAGAAAATACACATTTTGAACGCAGCCACTTAGCTCCATTAAACCTATATATTTGGATGCCTTAGGACTTGCTGACAAAGAATATGTTAGGTGTTAAGCAAATAGTCTAATAATTAACAAATTATAGCCAAAATACTATAATGGTGTTGTCTGACAACACAGGATCATATTTGCTCATAATGGCGTGTTTGGACACTGCTTTAGAGGAAATGAGGCCACCACGTTAAATCCGATTTGATTGGCTAGAATTATATGTAAGGCGAAACATGATTAGTCGACTGCAAATACTATTTTTGGTTGTTAAGGGAAACGGTAGGAAGGGTACTTTTTTTCAAATGCTTTTGTAAACATGGTCTTATTTGCTAGACCATTTAATATAGTCAATTAGGAGCGTCGGTTCAGTGCCACTTATTGAAATTAAACTGTGTAGAAGCAAGTGCGTTGAGAACCAGTTCATAATTTTCTAATGAAAGCCTGGGACAGAGGCAGATCGGAATTGTGCCATAACTCATCGCCAGTCAACGTATTTGTTTAATATTTCCTTGAATTGTGGTAAGCTAGACATATTTGATATCTTTTAGATGAAAATTAAATGTGAATTGATAATTTATGTCTGTATGTGTGTGGTTCAGTAGCAAACATGAGGCAAAGCCTAGATTTTGCTCCAGCATGAACAAAACTTGTCGGAGAGGAGTTTAACTGCCTAGGCCTATATGGAATTGCCAAATAGTACTATGACACCTATCTTATTGTATAGAAGGAATTAATGCTGGAATTGCAGAGGCGTTGTAACCATTAGGGAGAGGAATACTGGTGTATACTGTTACATGAGAAGCTAGAAGTTGGCCTACAGCGCTGAACTCGGTGTTTGTTGTGTATTGTGCTTCAGTGTGGAAATAGATTATAAATTAGTTCTGAAGTAGGAGGTACAACCTTCTTGTTTCAGGGACCGTGGTACTAACGTATTAAAGCAGCACCTGGGCTGAGTTTTGCTGAATCCAGAGGCTGGTAGCATACTCCTTGGTTAAGATATCGACCAGTGTTGTTTCTCAAGAACACGGTGAAGCAAGCGAGCAGTGGAGACTGTTTCCTGCCGCCCACACAGAAGTTAAGATTTCGTGGCCAGAGCAGCTCAATCTTGTGTATACCCCCCATCTAAAAGTGACTTTACCTTAAATCAAGAGGGACATTTATTTGTTTCAAATAAAAAGAAACTGTGAACCTTCCAATATTATTTCCACCAGAAACAAACACTTGAAGTCATGATGACAAACAACGACTTAGCTTGAAAAACCAGTATTACCTCATAGTACTACAGCACAACTTACACACATATTGCAATAATAATATATGTCAATACAAAGATCCTATCTATAAATTGTGTACATACAACTTGTGATTACATTTGATTGTGATTCCTGGTTCACTTTGTAGTTGAATCAGGATATCTATTATTGACAGGAATTAATACATATTTTTAAAAGTTACACTTGACTTATTAAGATAATCATATAGAGTGTTCTATGTATGTGAGTGTCACAGTGTTGTAAAGTATTGTGGATTAAATTAAATTGTTTGTCTGTCTGTTGGTTGTTGTGAACATACACTTCATCATTATCATAACCCTAGACATTCAACGTAGTCATCACAATATTCCAGAATAAGTCTGACTGAGGTCTAAATGTGGTAGCAAAGTAGGTCATCTGTAACACACCACTTATTAGATACAGATACCTTCACAGCTGATCTCAGTCAGTACACTAAGTCCCCTAAAAATATTTATATTATCCCACTTTACCACAACCCTGAAGCTACGGATATAGGAAATTTTATTCCATAACGCAGACATGGAGTGCTTCCATATCTTAAAGGGGGGACGTTCTGTCACATAGGTTTTATGATCATTAAATTGCCTATATCTTCTTCTTTTTCTTTTACCCGTATCCTCTATTTTTATTATCGCTCTTTACCTTTTCCCGGTGTTTTTCGCATTCGTTCGTTTGCGACTTTATACATTACTATTTTCCCATTCTAACGTTTACCTGTTTCTTTTCTCAAAAACGAGAAACTTCTTACGTAACGCGTCAGTCCCTCACCAGACGATTTGGCGTGAGAAGGCATTCGGTCAATCGCAGCAGATTGACGAAATAACTGTGAATATTTGGCTAGTCTCAGACATAGGGACGACCTATAGTCTGCATTCTCACCTGTCAAATCGTAGTTTCTCGGTGAGCGCTCAGGAAAAGCGCGATAACTGACACCTCTTCGGCGCAGTTTCAGACATTTGTATAGGAGTTCGCATCTGACATGTAGTTTCCAATGGTAGATTCTCAGTGTCAGGTGACATGACACTCACGCTCCAGGGCCAGTTTTGGCGTAAGGTGCGAGAAAGAAAAGTGTCAGTTATGGTTCTCAGGATGAGTTTCTCGGGGAGGTGTGAATAACTGTTTCTGCACTGGAGACGGGTTGTCTGAGATTCGCAAATGACACGCGCCCTCTCGGTCAGTAGGTGGCAGTTACGGCATGCGTTTAGGTGTTAAACGTATTGTTATAGACGGAAAGGGGGATTATTTCGTTTCTGGGAAATAAAAAAAATTACCTCTTGGTCTGGTAATAGATATAACCAGAATGTTAAACTAGATTTTCATTCTCGCTCCTAAATTCGCAGTAGACAGGACGTTTCGTGCTAAGAGAATAAGCTGTATAGCGAAGTCTTAGTTTGTTCTTGGCAAACATTTTGCCGAACTTCTAGACTACCAATAAATATAAGCATACAATTCTAGTTTGTGCGACCGTCTGTAAATTCTGTGTTGAGGTAAATCTTATACATATTATCTAGTATTTCGTGAAGTGGTTAAAGTGTTACATCGCTTATTTTATTTCACTAGTTAGATTTGGTGCAGAGCGCTTAATACATAAGTCTGTATTATTTTCTAGTGACGTTTTTCAGTGGAAAGCAGAATAAATTATAATTTCTAGCTTAAACAACAATGTAGCTGTGTGGTGATAAATACAGTGATACAACGTTAAAATATCTCCAATTATAAAGATAACGGGTAAGATAACATGTAGGGATAAAATTATACGTAAGATACGAGGATACATTCTCGCCTACGCCAGCGCTTTCTACCGCCATTCAAACTAACTAGTTGGAACATGCAGACTAAACGGTTTACCCTTTTAGACGGGAGGGAAACGGAGATAAAAGAAAAAATTAATTATGACGGTCTGCACACGTGTTTGAATCTAAAAAGCAAAAAGACGCAATTTGTAGTTTAAAGGAAAAAAAATCACGACACTAGTTGACACAATGTAAGGAATTGGTAGAAAAACGACCTTAGCTCTTGTTAGAAACAGTCGTATCTTGGACGTTTTACGGTAATTAGTTGTTTTGTTTGAATACAGCGGCAAACGCCGTGGACGAAGGTTCAAAAACAAATTTCAAAAACTAACCTTGAGAAAAGTAGGTTTTTCTTTAATAATAAAGTTATGAAAATAAAACCTAGCTAGTTTGATAGCCCATCTTGAGCAGAGAAATAATATACTTTTAATTATACAGACGGACAGATAACACGGAAGATATTGACGAAAGACCGTATTGTTCCAATCAGACTAGCGAACAGTTTTTTGTGCATATTTTCACTAAAGTTACATTTTGGCGTCCTTGAGACTAAAAATGCAAAAATCAAACTGCAGATGAACGAGGGGCAAAGTCGGAGGATAGTAGCTAAAAATAACTTAGTGGGGCAGGTTTGTGTAGCTTTTTCATGTAGTTAGTCCAAAAAAAAAACAAGTGAAATTTTGGAAAAAATACTACATACTAGACTGAGACTGGACTGAAATTTGACTTTTAGTTTGAATATTTGAAAAAGTTAGAGGGGAAGTTCGTTGATTGGACAGAAGTATTTATATTATTGAATGAGAGACGCACGCTTGCGCCATTTGATAGAAGACTGTCCATTGACACAGTACGATGCTGCTAGAGGTGATTTCCAGGAATAATTAAATAAAAATCAGTGGGACGCCCTAATCTAGCCAGCAGCTCAGCTGAGTTTTGCTAGTACTAAGTAACTGTGTTCTCAATTCTGAATTGTGAGTTTCTGATCTGGCACTACGATTATGCCAGATGCTTTTGTAGAAGTACAAAAGCGGGTGTCTGTGCAGCCTAACATTTTACTCCAGCTACTGAGAGGAGTGGGCCACAAGAATCCTGTACTACATCGTCACAGGCCAGATAAGTGCAAACCTGGCCTGCTGGAGATTCATAAACTATTTCCACCATCAATAAAGAAATAAATCTTGTTAAATAAACATTAACATCAGTCCATATGTCAAGGACAATGAACTTTGTAGCCATAGATTGGGCATGATGACGCCACCCCAACTAAACATCCAGTGCTAGTTTTTCCCAAGACATTGTAGATATTATTAATATTAACCATTGTAATAATATACCTATGTACAAAATTTACATATGAGTATGCAATATATATATATATATATATGCATTTCATTGAAAATTACATATTATTTCATATGTTCTGACCAAAAGAAACAATTGGTTCAGGACTAATAAATTTAAAAGATTTTCAAACTTAAACTTTAACAGCCAGTGTGAGTTCAGTGTATCATAGAGTTTATTATTAATATTATTAGACTTATTATTTACATGTGTGTGTCTGTGTATTTTATTACCTACACATTACATTTCAGTACCCTAGACTTTTAACGTAGCTAACACTCATTATAGTAGAATAGGTCTGTTTGAGGTCGTAAGTGGTAACAGAAAGGCCTTCTGTAATTCACATAAACTTTTATCTCAGGAGCCTTCACAGCTGACCTCATCCAGTACACTAGGTAACATAACAACCATACAATAACATCAAAAACCACTACAAGCTATAATGAATTTAATTTTACTGCTAAATAATCAGACGAGAGTAATTTTTCTAAACTAAATTATAAATGCTAGATGCCTCATGAGTGTTGACGGAATCCGTAGGTATTCCTAATTCATGATGATTGATTGTTATATATAACTTATTTCACGGGAAGTTTTAAATGATAAGTCAAGCTATACGCTTGCAGTTAAAAAATGTAATTTATATTGAGTACATAATATGTAAAATATTTCATATGTGTTTTTCTTTATTCAGTGAATACTGTGGTACCCAAACTTTGCCAGCGTTCTAGTACGTGAACATTATCTGTGAAGAACTTAAGCACTTTCATTACATGAACTGTAACAGTTAAATGAAGTAAAAGGCCTATCGCGCCAGAATTAATTCTTCCAGAATAACACTTAAGTACAGATCAGCCGCTGTGGCAAGCAAAATATCAGTAACATCCGACAGAGTTTGACTAGTAGTGTGGTGACGAAATATAGTCATATACTGAGATAAGGCACCCGACCTGACATTCCTCATTTCTAGAAACCTACGCTAGTGACACTGTGCTCCGCTAACTTTCGTGTCTGGACAAATGTTATGTGACTTAAACAGACATCCGAAAAATAAGAACACCCAAGGAATCGTTCCCTGAGACAGATAATTCAGTACGTCTTTTTGGAACTGGGGATTTCTTGGTCGAGACTGCATTTACGGGTCTGTGTGAAGGTCCTAGAGAAAATTATGTTTCCAGAGGCAGCGATCAAAGCTGTAAGTATAAATGTGCGCACGTGGCCACGGCTGAATGAATAGAGTGAACGCAGGTCTGAGTGTTATTTTTACCGTTGTATTTTGGCACCTATTTGCTGTCATAACTTTCTTCATGCAAGTTTGTTTTGCTAACAATATTTTCCCTTAAACTAGATTATAGTATCAGGTCTGTTCATACCTTAAATGGGAAAACTCTTAGACTCAATCATATGTATCTGGGACTCTTTGTGCTATCATCTTTCTCCTAACGGGACTGTGGGCTATCCATCGAGGGAAGATCATAACTGTGGGTCTACCAGTTCTTGTAGCATTCCTTGATTTGTTTATGACTTTGTGTATATGCTTTTTTTTTATGTAATTTTACATGTTGTGACGTAAGTTTACAAATGATAAATAAACTTAACTCTTTCAGTCCCAAGCAAAAAAGTGGGTTTGGCCCAAGCAAAAATGGCCACCCCAGTGCGTTTTTATTGTTGTTGTTTGGAAATAATTTTTTTAAATGTTCATATGCATAAATAACTTTGTTGTTGTATATGAAACTGAAGGTAATTGGATGTACTTTACTCTTGTGCTACAAGTATAAAAGCTTTCATTGAAAAATGATTAGTTATTCAAGGTAAAATGGAGGATATGCGCTTAAAAAAAATGATTAGTTATTCAAGGTAAAATGGAGGATATGCGCTTAAAAAAAATCGCTTTAAAAATCTAAAATAAATATCTCAAAACAGAAACACGTTCACTCTTAAACACATGCGGTATTTAAAAGAATGTACTTGCAGTCGGAAATGACGTTTTGGGTGGTTTGTAGGTAGTTATAATTAGAAACAGTCTCAAACAGAGGCACATATACTAAAGGCTTTTTAAAGTCGATTGGGCCAAGCGCGTCTAACCCCTGAGCCTTTATAAAGTCGATTGGAACTTAAAGAGTTAACAATAAATTAATCAGCATGTTGGTCAGCTCGTTCTAAATATCTATATAATCATTTGTTATAGTTTCCCACGTCTGTGTGTCTACCTGTCGTCACTTGAATGTGCGTGCACGTGAGTGGATATATATATATATATATATATTTAATGTATATGTGTTAGACTGTCTGACTATTATAGATCTGTCGTAGAAGATAGGTGAGAGAGAGAGAGATTTCACGCTCTCAGAGACAGCCTCTATCACTATTCTAGCACCTCACTCGTGGAAATCTATTTTGTATTTCTATCTCACACTGTGACTATCACTCATTTCAACCTATTCAGAAGGGACCAACCCAAGTCTTAATTCTCCTATCAAAAATCTATGACAAATAATATAGAACGTTTCTTGTTAAAATGTAAGAGGTATGAACCAATGAAAATACCAATATTAGATTATTTGCAAGCATCCAACTTACCTATAAATATAGAAGAGGTGTTGAGAGTAGACAGTCCTAGGGAACGGCATAATATAGTTAAATAGTATTTGACAGGAACAAATGTTAATACAGTAGAACTCCATTTATCCGAACCCCATGGGACCGAGCATCGTTCGGATAATCAAATGTTCGGATAATTGGATTACATAATGTATCGAGTACATGTACACATATTTCTAAAAATAATTAACCATCACAAGGAAAATACACTATAAAACATATTTACTTGTACTGTAATAATAATACCCACACTGTATTAGATCACTGTATCACCAAAATCTTTTATTACACTGCAGTGCATGTACTTCTTGTATTAATTATTTTTGTTAAGAAAGAGAAATGTTTTCAAAATAACATTACAAACGATTCAAAACCAGGCGCAACTTACGTATATATGTACTTGCACAGATGTAGCCCACTATTTAAAATAATGAGGAATCCTCTTTTGCACCAAACTGGATAGTCTCCTTTTGGCTGCTAAGTCCCGAATTCTCTTCAACAGCAGAAGCTGTGTAGGACAGCTGTCATCTTCTTGCTCGTACCAAGCCATCGCAGTTTCTAGTGCTATAAAGGCCTCTTCAGGACTTGGTCGACGTTTTGGTTTTTCTTCATAATCTACAAGTACATCATGTACTTCTGAGGTGTCTTCATCATCGGTCACTACGTGTATTTGGTTTTCTTCTTGCACAAAAGACAAAATTTCTTCGTCATTCAAAAACTGAAAACCAGAATCATTATCATCTTCTAGCCACATGTGTGCATCATCTTTGTCACAGTCCGAAAATCCGGGCATTGCTTGAAACAGTTCCACAACTTCATTTATACAATCATCATTTGTGTCCACTGCAGTAGTTTCATTTCCTCCTTTTTTCCCAAGCAATCTACTCCAAGCCTTGTTGAGATTATCTTGTGACAGGGTGGTCCAAGCATCAGCTAACATATAGCAGCAGTCTTTGAGATTAAGCTTTTTGGAAAACGCCACCACACTTTCTTCATCTTCAGCCAACAATAAACGACGCAGGACTTCCTTCTTGTACATCTTTTTAAGCTTTGCTATAACACCCTGATCCATTGGTTGAATCAGTGCTGTTACATTGGGAGGCAGAAAAATTACTTTAAAATTTGCATCAACTGCATTCAATGTATCCGTCTCTGGATGAGATGGTGCATTGTCCAGTAGAAGAATTACTTTTCCAGTTTTCTTTTCTTGTTCTCCCAACCTCTTCACATTTGGGATGAACTGATTTGTATACCAATCAAGAAATATTTCACTATTCATCCAAGCACTCTTCTGTGCTTTGTAACACAATGGGAGACATGTCACATTCTTTAAACAACGTGGTTTTTTGGCTTTGCCGATCATTAGCACCGGTAAACGATGACTTCCACTGGCATTCGCGGCTACCAAAATTGTTACTCTCTCTTTGCACTTTTTAAACCCAGGGGCAGCTGCTTCGCGCTGAGATGCAAGTGATTTTTGAGGCAATGATTTCCAGTATAAGCCAGTCTCATCGGCATTATACACATCCTCGAGTGAATAACCTTCTTCTTCCAAAAAAGCCAAGAATGTTTCTATAAAATTTTTAGCGGCAGTTGCATCGCTAGATAAAGATTCCCCTTGAATCTCCAATTCTCGTATGCCATGACGAGATTTAAAGTTTCTTAACCATTCCTGGCTAGCCTTAAAGTCAGGAGGACCGTCAAGTTGATTGTTGAACTGAAGTGCCTTTTCACACAACAGAGAACCAGAGATAGGTTCCCCTTTGCTTCTTCTTTGCACAAACCATATATACAAAGCCTCTTCCAATTTCACATCTTTCGCATTTCTCATGGTTTTACGTTTCTTCGACCCATTTTCACCATCAAATTTCGATGCAAAACTCATAATTTTATCCTTGTTACTTTTAATGTCAGAGACGGTAGCTTTCCCAACATTGAAAATCCTCGCAAGTGAAGACACAGTTTCACCTTGTCCTAGTCTCTTGATAAATTCTGTTTTCGTTTCAATTGACAAAACATTGCGGTTCCTTTTATATGCTTTAGGCCTACTGGAAGATGCCATATCGCACAGAGAAATACTTGTACACCAAAATTATTCTGCTGTAGTAGCAGACACAATTATTTTAAGTTGAACTGTCTGTTTAGCCAGTGTTCTACCTTCGGCAGTTTTTCATATTATTTGGAATTGAAAACAAAATATATCCTAATTATAACCCATCAGAGGTTGAACGGGATATTTTTCTTCATTAATTAAAAATAATTTACGGCATTTAATGGACAGTAATGAATGGCAATAGTAGCCTACACACAATAGTTAAGAAATTCCGATTTACAGGCATGCGATTCACACATAACTGTAGAAAAGTTGAAGAGAATCGAGAGACCTGAGAACTACTCTTATAGTAAAACATTATGTAACAAGGGCTAGCATTAATGTATGACGCTTTGTGAGTGTATGGCGAGAAAGTGGGTGTCTAGTGAGTTTCTATAGTAATGCATATAAATGTTGATAGACGAATAGCATATTCGGGGGAGCCGCGCTGGTGTTATGGTTACAACGTTGCGCTAGGGACCAGGTTTTCAAGGTTCAAGCCCGTGCGTAGGCATTTGTTGGAGTGTCATCGACGGGATTTTGACTGAATAACCTGAACGGCTCCTGAGATAAACCCTCTGTGGATGGGATCGGAAGGAGTGATGCTCCTGACCGGGTTGGAAGGAAAGTCCTCGGGTTCCCCAGCCTCGCAATGACATGTCAGCCGAAGGGCTGAAAGTCCAAGTGCCGCTGGTTAAGGGGGGCGGGGGGGGGGGGGGGAAGTGAATTGGGTGTCTTCCCAGACACCGGTGGATTTCTCAAAATGTGTTCTAATACTGTAATAAACGCAATGAGGCGGGATTTCAAAATAGACTCCGCCCATTTTTGGTGCAAAATCTAGAAACATCCTGAAACGGAAGCCGCTAGCGAACTTTTACATCAGCATATTTGGTCTGCAGAATCACAACACGATTTATTTTCAACATAACAAATATATTCCAGAACTGGGATTGTGCAACTTAAGTTGAGACTAGGTAAGAGTGTTTACTAAATAGTCAGAACTATCAAGATTACATACATTATAGTTTTAATCTACCTAATCTAATGAACTGCCAACTTTCCATCGAAGGTCGCCTACTGCGGATCTCATACGTCTTCTGTCTCTTGTCTTGATGGTACACTCTGGTAGACCCTTTCCTGTCAGTCTCTATTATCTTCATGCGTTTACCAAGATTTGTTTTAAAATCTTTCGTAACACGTATCAAGTCTTTCAATATTTTTTTTTAATTTAATGAAGGAAAATATTCCGTTCAACCTCTTATGGGTTATAGGCCTAATTAGGATAGGGCCTAGGCTATAGCCTAGCCTAAAGGCCTAGGCCCTATTGTTTTCAGTTCCAAATAATATGAACAACTGCCGATATGAGAAAGTGGCATCTCATTTGTCAAATCATTGTAAACGGAAAATCACAACTAGGCCTACCAAAAAAATAAAAACGAACAAAATCAAGACGAAACTGAACAAAAATAATATTAAAGTGGAGGGGTGTAAAGGCCTTGTGGTTCCAGCCATATAACAGACCCCAACAGATATTTAATTGACTTTCTTCTGTTAAAAGTCATCTGCATTGTAAGAACAGCATCAGACCTTCACATTCCCAACCACTAGGCCTATATATTAACATGTGTTCGTGTTAAATATTGTTTGACTATATATTGCAGTGTTCCCTAGGTCTGTCTATTCCCAACACCTCTTCTATATTTATAGGTAAGTTTGATGCTTGCAAATAACCTAATATTGGTATTCTCATTTGTTCACACCTCTTACATTTTAATAAGAAAGGCTCTATATTATTGTCTTGTAGACATCCTGCACAGTAAGGTTCTTCTATTCTGAAAAAGCCTTTTCCCAGCTGTAGTCTGAGAAGTTTCATATTACTGGGAATTTTCAATTCCCTAGATATCTGACATTTTCTTGTTGGAGCCTTGAACATCTTATATAGAAGTCTCCAGTTTTTATATAATAATTAAATATATAATTTATATAAAGGGAGATATTTTTATATCGATAGAATTCTCCAATCCCTAACAATACCTTTCAAGTGAAGTCGAGTCTGAATTTTTACCTAAAAATATGTTAAGGCCTAGCCACAATCACCCTTTATCGAACTATCATATTAATCACCTAGTCTATAAACACTAATAAAAATAATCACTATGTATAAAGTTCCTGTTCAACCCTTGATGGGTTATAATTATGACATTGTGTGTACTAATTCATGAAAATAAAGTCAGATTTCCAATATCTAAAAATAGTACCTTCCTCCCCACTCCACACTGTCCAAATAGGGTAAATAAAAATAAGTTTATGTGAATGTTTTTATGTGTGACCTCCCCTTTCCAAGGAACAAACACAATAAAAATAAACAACAAATGAATAACAAAAAAAAAACTAAAATGAAGTCTTTCATAACTGCCCTGTTGTTAACAAAGTGGAAATGGGTAAGAAGGCCAAGGTGTGTCAAAGATTACATCAAATCCACCAATTATCTGCCATCAGTCATACAAGCACCCCATCAGACTACCCCTTTTCCTCACACTATCATTGATCCTTTTATATTATTTTTAGTTCTTGTTATATACTGTTTTACTATATTATGCAATTCTCTAGGTCTATTTATTCTCAACACCTTTTCCACAGGTATGGATTAATTGCATGCCTGTAAATAATCTAATATTGGTTTTCAAAAATATGGAACATTTCACGAATTTGCTTGTCATCATGTTATCATGTTTTCTTTTTCAAATATTTATATTTTATTAAGTGAAGAGCAGCATCTTATTAGGCTTGCAAGAAGGATCAGTCAGATATTCTCAAAATCTATTAAATAAAACGGAATCTTTCCCCCAATATCAGTGATGCCACAGCTGGGTATTTCTTACTAGATCTGGGTTTTTGGGCTTCCGTCTGGGTATCTGGGTAATTTTTTTCAAAATCTGCATTCTTCTTCTTTCATCCATAACCACCAACCGTCAAAGCAGTCAGCGGCCATCACGCCTGGTGGCGTCTTGTAGGGCAGCAACAAATTGATTCCACTTTGCTTGGTCGGCGGCCATCCTTCGTAAAGTGCCCCAACTGTGGTTCATTCTTTGCATCTCAGCTTCCACAGTTCTCCGCCAAGTTGTTTTTGGTCGGCCTCTCTTTCGCTTTCCCTCGGGGGTCCATAGCATGGCTGTTCTTGTGATGGTATCAGGGTCCCTTCTGAGGACGTGGCCAACCCAACTCCAGCGTCTGCCAGCTATGATGGTGTGCATGTCCTCCTGGTTACTCCAAATAAGTAGTTCTTGGTTGCTGATGGTGTTTGGCCAAAAGATTCGGAGAATTTTCCTTAGGCAGATTGTGTGGAAGGAGGACAGTTTCGACATTTCCTTCTCTGTTACTCTCCAACATTCCGCACCATAGAGAAGCACAGAAAGTACACAGCTCTCATACAGTCTTAATTTGGTGTTTGTGCTGTACTGGGAAGACTTCCAAATGTTGTTGAGAACAGCAAAGGCTGTTCTCGCTTTATTCATTCTGTTGTTAATGTCCTTGCTTGTTCCGCCGTCAGGTGTTACTATGCTTCCTAGGTAAGTAAATGTGTCTGTCTGTTCTAACTTCTGGTTCCTTACTGTTATTGGCTCAGGATTGCCCACATTTAGTGTCATGACCTCTGTCTTCTTCAAATTGATGTTCAGGCCAACCTGCTGGCCGTACTTATTCAGTCTATCGGTTTTGTCTTGAATGTGTTGATGTGAATGCGCAAGTAGTGCAATGTCATCTGCATATTCCAAATCTTCCAGCGTAGAAAACGTTGTCCATCTAATTCCTCTTGGACTGCCCTCTGTTGTCTGGTGCATCACCCAATCTATGACTGTCAAAAATAATGTTGTTGATAAGGGGCATCCCTGTCGTACTCCTGTTTTCACTTTGAAAGTTACATTACTCGATCCAACACTGCACGTAAAGTTAAAATAAAGGCTTTTTATAATGGAAACAATGCGGCTGGAAATTCCATAAGCCCTCAGAATTTTCCATAGGCTATCCCTGTGTATGCTGTCGAAAGCCTTTTCAAAATCAACAAAGTTAATGTACAGCTGTCTCTGCCATTCTGAGCACTGCTCTATAATGTTCCTGAGGGCAAATATATGATCTGCACATCTTCTGTCTTTCTGAAGCACGCTTGTTCTTTCCTCAGTTTATGGTCAACTGCTTTTGAAATTAAAATCTGCATTAATCTGGGTATATTTGACAATTGGCATTTACAATGTATGTATATTCTGTGCACTGAGCATTATACATTATATGTATATTATAATTAAATGTCAAACATTATGTGCTATATATTTTTTATTCCACTTAAATTTAATTCTTGTTTTTAACCACATCAATGACGTTGTTTTTTGACTCGTTTACATCAGCTATCTATTTCCTGTTATTCTGTTAATGGCTGTCATCTGCAATACTCAGTAATTTTTGCGATGTGTTATAAAGTCTTCTTTTTACATTTTAGACTTAAGCAGATAAACAGCATATTGTTTTTGTTGTTGTTATTATTATAAGATTATAAAATGAGCGATGATGAAGGTACGCTAGGTAGTTGTGGTAGCATGACGACACACACGCCACCGCGTAAAAAAGTGAAGCCATGGTATCAGCAGACTTTTTGTGCGGAATGGCTAACAGACAGCGAACTGAAGGATTGGATAAAGCCGGACTCTGGTAATCGCTATGCTGCGATTTGTACGGTCTGTTCCTGTACATTAACTAATGCCAATAAAACAGCTTTATTGACACATAAAAGCACACTGAAGCACATGAAAAACTTCGAAGCCAAAAGCAAAACTCTGAACATTAACAAGTTTTTCATCATACCAAAAGAGCCCTGTCTCCAAGACAAAATTGCTAAAGCGGAGATAGTGTTGTCGGCTTTCATGGCAGAACATAATACTCTGTTTTCGCAAGCTGATCATTTGATTGAATGTTGCAAGCAGATATTTCCAGACAGCACAATTGCTAAAAATATGTCACTGAAGCGCACCAAGGCTGCCTTTGTGATGCAGTACGGCATTGCTCATTTTGAGCGGCTTGAAGTTATAAACATTTGCAGAAATCAGAAATTTTCTATACTCGTTGATGAGAGTACTGATATTTCTACGAACCAGATGTTGGCAGTCGTTGTGCGATTCTGTGACATAAAAACCAAAAAAAAAGTAGTTGATTCACTGTTAGACCTCATTGAGGTGGAGGATGGCATGGTCTTGGCATGTTTACAGCTGTTAAGAAATTGTTGAGTACGCATGAAATCCCACTTAGTAACGTCATTGGTTTTGCTGCAGACAACTGTGCCACTTTGATGGGGACTGCAAGTGGTTTACAGGCACATCTGAAGAAAGAGATTCCACGTGCCTTTGTTATCGGCTGTGTTTGTCATTCATTTGCACTTTGTGCAAATGCTGCCAGCAACCACCTACCATCTTGGCTTGAAATGTTCATAAAGAATGTCTGCTTCTATTTTTCGCGTAGCAGTAAAAGAAATCTCCAGTTCCAGTTAATACAAGATGTAGTTCAGGCCCAGAAACATAAAGTGTTGAAGCTGTGTGAAACACGCTGGCTGTCCCGTGAAGCAGTCATTGAGAGGATCCTTGAGCAATGGGATGCTCTGCACTTGTATTTCCAATCCGAAGCTTCAGTGGACAACGTCGACGGTGCGGGGCAAATCCTGCAGACGATGAACACTGTTGGCACGAAGCACATGCTTCTATTTGTCGGCTACATACTGGGTAAAGTTAACGTCATGAACATGGAATTCCAGTCCGAGAACTTCCGTCTTCACAAAGTGTACACGAGTGTAACAAAAGAGTATAGTTTTCTTCTCAGTATGTTTATTAGGCAGGAAGTATTGCAGCATGAGCATCGCACTCTTGCCGACATTGATATTTCGGATGTACAGGTGCACAAGAAACTGAATTACATTGAGCTGGGTGGACGATGTGAAGCGCAGTTAATGCGACAACAGTTACGAGATAAAGAAGTCCAGTTTCGCAAGGATGCATCGGCATACCTGATTGAACTTTGTACTCAAAT
The DNA here is from genome assembly GCA_024509875.1 of Oreohelix idahoensis. NCBI lineage: Eukaryota > Metazoa > Mollusca > Gastropoda > Stylommatophora > Oreohelicidae > Oreohelix > Oreohelix idahoensis. The sequence continues at coordinate 202,395 of JAMPIV010020777.1, read as the reverse complement.
ACGACGCAGGTTCCCACTTGAACAGAACAGTGTTCTGGCGCAAATGCAGCTGTTGGATCCAAAGCAAGCTCTCGATATCAACAAACCTTCTGTCATTCCATTAGCAGAGCAGTTCCCAACAGTTGTTTCAGAAGAGAGCCTTGATCGTCTGTCTGATCAGTGGCGAGAACTGGCATCGTACCAAAAAGATCTTGGACATCTAGTGGATGAGGATCCGCCTGCATTCTGGCTGGGACTGCAAAAAATAATAGATGCTAATAACCAGAAGAATTTGATATTTTGGCTGACCTCATGTGCACGCTTTATGGCACTACCTCACTCTTCAGCATGCGCCGAAAGAGTGTTTTCGAAGGTTAACTTAGTTAAAACTAAACAAACCAACAAGCTTTTGTGTGAAACAGTTTCCAATTGAATACTAGCCAAGCAAGCAGTTGCCAAAGATGGAGTTTATCATAAGTTTAATCCTAGTAAAAGCGTGGTTGAAGATGTGCGTGAAGGACGTTGTCGGCAGAGATATGCAAAGATTTTGGAACTTCGCAATCAAGATTACACGTTGTCAGTTCATGCATATGATCTTGACGAAGGAGAAGTTGTCGACGTGGATGCCGAGTCTCTCACAAGTGACATTTTTCAACAGTAACAAGTTAAAACTAACATTTTATATTTAATTTAAGGAACATTTTGTTAATGTAACTAATGTAAGTATATTACTGTTAAAATATCTCATTTTCAAGAGTTCATATATTGGGGTGTTATTAAAATCATGTTTATTTAATTGTGAATATTTGGTAATTAAAAAAAAAAAAAAAAATGAAGAAATACATAAAAATTGGTAGCACACAGATTATTTGTGCTAAAGATGCACATAAAAGATTATGTAAGCATCGTCTATCCCGTGTATTTGAGGCATAAAATAATCTGGGTATTTCTGGGTTTTTTTTAGAAGAACATCTGGGTTTATCTCTAGAACTTGAGTGGCAACGCTGCCCAATATAAATAACTACTGGAAGAGACATTTGGCCAAACCAGAGGTGTTGAAACACAAAACGAAGCACAGAAAAGAAACAAAGAAAGCAAATGACTGAGTTAGCAGGCAGAAGTAAAAAAATTAATGAAATCAAGAGAACGCAGTTAAAAATGGGCAGAATATATAAAGGAGTGGAACGAAAATGAACGTTGAGAATTAAATATGTCAAAATAAATGTCACAAGCTACTGGGAGCTATCTAATGTAGACAATCACAGTTTACTTTAATGTCATGTGACAAGACTAGCTTTCAGGTCTTTCAGGAGACAAGTGAGATGTATTAAATCAGAAATTGATGATGAGTCATGTAGGTCTGAGGAGAGAAGTGAGATGTTGTATTAAATTAGAAATTGATGATTTGTCATACAGGTCTGAGGAGAGAAGTGAGATGTTGTATTAAATCAGAAATTGATGACTAGTCATATAGGTCTTTGAGGCAAAGGCCCAATCATGCCAGGCTGTTGGAACATAAACACTAAGAGCTATAGAAGTAAAAACATGATCTTTACAGAAGAAACAGAAGACAATAGAGCATTTGACAAAGTAAGACATGAGGAATTTATCTGAATGTTGGATAGCTTACACTTTCCAGCATATATCCTGGCACAGACATATGACATGTATTAACAAAAAGTAGCAGCTATAAGAAGTGGTTACCTAATAAGAATGTTTCAGAGATAAAAGAAAGTAAGACAGGGATGTGTGCTGTCACCTATTTGATACCTGTCAACCTCCAGAGACAAAAATTTGTACGCCGGACCAAAAAAATCCTTACGCACAAAATATGTTAATAAATTATACGCAATACAGTTTTAAAATGAGAAATGACATATACAAATCTATTAGCATTTAAATTATTGTGATATGAAATGCGCTAATAGTCTCATGCTGTTCTTTACATATAAAAAACTTAGTGACCATGAGGTACACTATTCTTTCGATGTACAGTGTTTTGTGTTATAATCAACACATGCACTTTTAGCACTTTGCAGAATTGCATTTGTGGGCTTAAAGTCTGCACAGCATGTATCAATGTTAATCTTACACTGTAAAATAGAAGTGAGTGTGTCCGCATTCATGGACATCCTGCAGTCTGGATTTTTTTCATCATTGAAAATGATCATTCGCAGTCAGCTTTTGTTTCTTTTAATTAGGCTCAGCCATCATTCAGTGGATGAAATATTTCAACTAATAATCTTTGTAGATGAAGAGAATGATTATAAAATACAACGAACAAAGCAAACGGCTAATAGCAACAACAACAACAACAAAATAAACAAAATTATGAACAGAATATCAAATCTAGGAAGAAAAACGTACCACCAAAAATTTACAAAATTATTATGTAAGAGTTGGTAGCCTAGACCAGTGATAACAGATTTCCACTTTATTAAAAAATAAAGCAGCGAATCTCGAGCGCTGGAATAAAGTAGGCCTACTCAACACAAACAAACTTTTTTTTTCTAGTTACATAGGGCCTACACAGAATATTACGACAATTTATCGGAAATATATTGAAGGGCAAGATATAGGCCTAACTGGAAAGATTAAGACAGCGATTAAATTGCAACAAAGCAAAACAACAGCAATATTTAACCAAGTTATAAGTACTTAGCTTTTTAAACAAAATGGCATCGAAGTGTGGTGGCAAGCAAGCGTGGTCATTGATAACAGGTAACTTTAAAAATACGTCATGTCACGCTGAAAACCGAAGGCATTTGAGGCTGAATTCAAAGTTTTTGCTGAATTGTTGGGTATAAAAGGATTTGATTGGTTGCTGGGAGAGACCTCAGTTTAAAAACGGACGCCGAGATTCCTGGAATTAAAAATAAAAAAAAAAATTAGTTAAAAAAAAAAACCTGGGCTAGAAAATATTTTCTGATTTAAAATTAAAAAAACCATGGGATGGAAAATATTTTTAGAATTTAAAATAAAAAAAAATTTTTATTTTTTTTGTTTGGGAGGGGGAGAAAAATCCGTACAACGAGTCTGTATGGCCGTACACTGCTAAAAGTATCAAAAATCCGTAACGAAAAATTTGTACATGTTGACAGGTATGCTATTTGTTCCATCCATGTAATCTTAATTTTGAAAGTGACAAATAGTTATTGGACCTAAGTAGCATAAAAAAAGAAATAATGGGATGTTTTAAGCAACAGAATCTTACAAAATGCACCATCAATGTAAATGAGCCATTACAAAAAAAAGTCTCATATTCAGATACCATGGCATGTTAGAAACATGAGATGGGAGATGGATCTCTGAGGTGAAGAGTAGAATAGCTCAGGCAAAAGCAGCATCTAATAAAATAAAAAGCATTCTGGGCAATCAATACAAATCATTGGGCATGAAAAAGAGATTTCTAAAGTCTGGAGCTAATCCTATTTGATGGAAGTGAGTCATAGACACTCGGTAAAGATGCTAGATCCCTGGAATGCTTGAGAAATGTTGTTTACAGAAGAATTTTATAAATATCATGGACAGCTTAAAAAAAAAGAGTAATTATAACTGTCCTGGAACAATGCAGTGAACAAAACAAGCTTACTTCATATTCAGAAAGAATCGGTCAACTTTCTGTGGGCATTTTATGAGGAATAGAAAGCTTTAATAAGCACGATTTATGGAAAAAAAAGGAGACTGGGGCAATAGAGAGAATACATGCTGGATAGTTTAACACCATAGTATAGAACAAAATTCAGTAACAGAATTAAAAAAATAGCACTAGTGATAGATGGTTCAGGACAGACATGATCACCTGTGCCAGAATAGAACACTAGAGAAAACATTTTCTTTTCTTTGATCCTTAGCCGCAGACTGTCAAAGCAGTCAATGGCCATCACGCCTAGTGGCGTCTTGTAGGACAACAACAAATTGATTCCACTTTGCTCGGTCGGTGGCCATCCTTCGTACAGTGCCCCAGCACTGGTTCATTCTTTGCATCTCAGCCTCCACAGTCCTCCGCCAGGTTGTTTTTGGTCGGCCTCTCTTTTGTTTTCCTTCAGGGGTCCAAAGCATAGCTGTTCTTGTGATGGCATCGGGGTCTCTTCTGAGGACATGGCCAACCCAGCTCCAGCATCTGCCAGCTTTGATGGTGTGCATGTCCTCTTGCTTGCTCCGAGTAAGCAGATCTTGGTTGGTGATGGTATTCGGCCAAAAGATTCGGAGAATTTTTCTTAGGCATGTTGTGTGAAAACTCCGCCAATGCCGGTCCCAAGCCCGGATGAAAAAGGAGGAGGGCGGCCTGCATGGAGGCCGTAAGGAGGCAGCCCCTCCACCATGCAAAGGCACAACAGGCCAATCACCTGTTTGCTTTAAATCATGATTACGCGAACTACAAGAGAGAAAACCGGACTGATTCTAAAGGCGACGAACTGGAACGGACTACGGACTACGACTTATGGAACTTGGAACACAAGAAGTATAAATGGGAAGGAAGAGGAGCTGGTGGAAGAGATGAGGAAAGCAAAACTAGAAATCCTGGCTATAACGGAAACGAAGAAAAAAGGACAAGGAGTCATGGATCTCGATGGCAACACGTTGCTCTACAGTGGTGTACCCATATCTGAAAGAGCTAAAGGGGGCGTGGGTTGCATTGTGGCCCAAAATCAAAAAGATAGTATCAAGGGATGGAACTTTATCTCGGAGCGCATTATGGTTGTAAAACTAAAAGAAGGAGAAACCATAGTCAACCTGGTCATAGTGTATGGGCCAAATGAGGATGAGAGAGCAGAGGTCAAGGAGGAATTCTTCGAGCTGCTTCAAAGGACAGTGGATGACTGCCTAGATGAAGTTATTATGCTCGGAGATTTTAATGCCAGAGTTGGAAATGACCATGCTAGATGGGGTGGAGTTATCGGAAGATATGGAGAAGATACTCTCAATGACAATGGAAAGCGACTCCTTAGATTCTGCAGTGAGCAGAATCTGATCATTACAAACACAAAGTTCCCCCATAAGCGCATACATGCATACACTAGATGTGAACCAACCAAGAATGAGAAGTCAGTGATCGACTATGCCATTGTTCGGAGAAGCTCATTCAGATATGTCCGAGATGCAAGAGTCTGGAGGGGGCCAGAGATTGGAAGTGATCACTACCTGCTAACAATCAAACGAACAACTGAAAGAGTTGCTCAGCCTAGGAACTGCCCAACATCACGCAAGAAACAAAGTAAACGAACAGGAGAAATGAGCATTAGGACCTACAAGCTGAGAGAGCCAGAAATTAAGACCAGATATCAGGGGCTTATTGCTACAGCAGTGAGCAATACAGAAGAACGACCTGATGACTTGGAAACCCTCTGGAATAAATTCAAGGATATCATAAAGACAGCTGCTGCAGAAGCATGCGGTGAAGTCCGACTTGGGAACCAGAGAAAGAGGACACCTTGGTGGACAGAGGAAGTCAAAGAGAAAATAAGAGAGAAGAAAATGGCATGGAAACAATACTTAGGAGCTAAAAACACAACAGGACAAATGGAAAAATATAGAGAATATGTGACACTCAGAACAGAAGCAAAGAACAAAGTGCTAGCAGCAAAACAGAAGTCCTGGGAAGAATTTGGAGAAAAGCTAGAAAAAGATGCACAAGAAAACCAGAAATTGTTCTATAAGACCCTAAAGAACATGAGGAAAGAAAAACAATGCCCTCTCAAATTTATAAAGGACAAGCAAGGCAAATTGCTTACTGCCCCGAAGGAAGTAATGGAAAGATGGAAAGAATATTTCTCAGAACTCCTGGATGGTGAGCATGATGAAGCATCAGAAATGATAACCACTGACACAGAAGAGGAAACCAATGATGGTGAAGATGACATAAAGATGGAAGAACTGAGGGCAGCACTAGAGAAAATCAAGATGGGCAAAGCAGCAGGGCATGATGGTATAACACCAGAAATGGTTAAGTACATGGGAGCATCAGGCGACCTATTACTCTTAAAGGTCCTACAGGCAGCATGGTGCAACAAGACCATACCAAAGGATTGGGAGATTGCCATCATAACACCAATTTTCAAAAAGGGTGACAATCGACAGTGTGGAAACCATAGAGGCATATCCCTTCTCAGTGTCCCTGGTAAAATCTACTCTAGAATCCTAGAGCAGAGACTCCGACGCCTAGCTGAGCCACAATTGGATGAGGTCCAGTGCGGATTCCGAGCAAACCGAAGTACTCAAGACCTAATCTTCACACTCAGACAGCTGAGTGAAAAGGCCCTTGAGTATAAGAGTGAGATCCATCTTTGTTTCATAGATCTGGAAAAGGCATTTGACAGGGTCCCCTGGAGCAAACTTTGGGACTGTTTGGCAAGGAAGAATATTCCAGCACCTCTGATTCATGCTATACAGAGCTTCTACAAGTCTTGCAGAAATTATGTGAGGACAGCAAACCATAAGTCAGAAGAGTTCAGGACCACCACTGGTGTAAGACAAGGTGATATCCTATCACCTTACCTCTTCATACTCCTTATGGACGATGTCATCAAGGCATGTAAGGAGAGAACAAGAAAGTATTCAGTGGGGTACTGGAAGATGAGACAGGTCTATATTTCGGAGCTGGCATTTGCTGATGATGTTGCCCTGATTGCTAAATCAGAGGCACATCTCCAATCCAACCTGCAAGTCTGGAAGGAAGAGCTGGAGAAGAGAGGGATGGTCATAAGCAGCTCTAAAACAAAATCCATGGTGATATCACGAGAAGAAAGAAAACATCAGATTAAGTTGGGAGAACAGGTCCTGGAGCAGGTCGACCACTTTAGATATCTCGGAGCTATTATAGACCGAAAGGGAGGCATCAAAGAAGAGTTGGCCACTCGAAAAGCAGCGGCTGGGAGACTTTTTCAGGCCATAAATCGTGGATTCCTCAGCAAGAAAGAGGTTGGTAAGAAAACGAAGATGGCTGTATACCGCTCCACCTATGTCCCAGTCTTGACATATGGATGCGAGTCGTGGGCAATGACTACAACCCACAAAAGCCAGATCCAAACCTCAGAAATGAGGTATCTGAGGAAAGTGGTTGAAGTAACAAGAAGAGACATGGTCCGCAACCAGACGATCCGTCAAGGCCTAAAATCCCATCCGCTGCAGACCCAAATAGAACAGTCCCAACTAAGATGGTTTGGCCATGTCTGCAGAATGGGAGAAGATCGGCTACCACGACAAGCATGGGAAACAAAGAGCCAGGGATCCAGACCTCCAGGACGACCCAGAGTCCGCTGGGAGGACAACATTAGACAATCTTTGAAGGACCGAGGACTAGAATGGAACCAGGCCAGGAAGAAGACAGCTGATAGAATGGTCTGGCGCTCTCTCTTCCAAACCTCTACACCTCACGGTAGAAGGGGAACGACTAAGTAAGTAAGTAAGTATGTTGTGTGAAAAGAGGACAATTTCGACATTTCCTTCTCTGTAACTCTCCAGCATTCCGCACCATAGAGAAGCACAGAAAGCACACAGCTCTGATATAATCTTAACTTTGTGCTTGTGCTGGATTGAGAGGACTTCCAGATGTTGTTTAGGTTAAAAAAGGCTGTTTTTGCCTTATTCATTCTGATGTTGATGACTTTGCCTGCCCCGCCGTCTGGTGTTACTATGCATCCTAGGTATGTGAAGGTGTCTGTCTGTACCAGTTGCTGATTCCTTACTGATATGGGCTCAGGGTTGCTCACATTGAGCGTCATGACCTCTGACTTCTTTAAATTGATGTTCAAGCCCACCTGCTGGCTAAACTTATTAAGTCTATCCATTTTTTCCTGGATGTGTTGATGTGAATGTGCTAGTAGTGCAATGTCATCTGCATATTCCAGATCTTCCAATGTAGAAAATGTAGTCCATCTTATTCCTCTTGGACTGCCCTCTGTTGTCTGGCGCATCACCCAGTCTATGACTGTTAAAAATAGGGTGGTTGATAAGGGGCATCCCTGTCATACTCCTGTCTTCACCTCAAAGGTTAGGTTGCTCTGCCCAACACTACACGTAAAGTTGGCATAGAGGCTTTTTATGATTGACACTATGCAGCTTGGAATTCCATAAACCCTCATTATTTTCCATAAACTGTCCCTATGTATGCTGTCAAAAGCCTTTTCAAAATCAACGAAATTAATGTACAGCTGTCTTTGCCATTCTGAGCACTGCTCTATAATGTTCCTGAGAGTGAATATATGATCTACACATCTTCTGTTCTTTCTAAATCCTGCTTGTTCCTTCCTCAGCTTGTGGTCTACTGCTTTTGAAATTCTCTGTATAATTATCCTGCCTAGTATTTTACTGGGAACTGAGAGAAGAGTGATTCCTCTCCAATTATTGCAGTCTGCAAGGTCTCCCTTCTTGGGCAATTTGACAATTATTCCTTTGTTCCACTCTGATGGTGTTGTCCCCGTTTTCCAGACTTTTGCAAATAGTGGTTCTAATAGTTCTGCTGCTAGCTCTGGGTCTGTCTTAAATAGCTCTGCATTTAAGTTATCATGGCCAGGAGCTTTTCCGTTATTTAACCCTTTGATTGCTGTGATGATTTCTTCTTTTTGTGGAATGTCTGTATTTACATCTAGATCGTTTTCAGCCTCAGGAACATTCAATTGTGTCTCTGGTGGTTCCTTGTTCAGAGTTTCTCTGAAGTGCTCTGCCCATCTTGTTTCCTGTCCCTCTGCTGTCGTGATGAGATTTCCTTGCTTATCTCTTACTAATGTAATATTGTTTGCACCTCGTTTTCCGCTGATGAATTTAGTTATTTTGTATACTGTGCTTTGTTCATTTCTCAGTGCTGCCTCTTCTGCCTGTCTTGCAAGATCGTCTAGGAAATTCCTTTTGTTGGTTCAGGTTTGGCGTTTAACTTCCTTGTCCAGCTGACCGTACTGTTCGCTATATAGTTGCTTTAACCTGGGGGACTTCGCTTCTGTTTTCTTTCTTTCGAAATTTAAAATATAGAAAATTGATCTTTACTTTTTGCTGATTGAAAGCTATAGAAAAGAAGTAGATATAAAGAAATAGAATTGAGTAACACATTTTTACAACCTGGTTACTAGCCAGATATGTTTTGTTTTTTTAATCGTACGCCCGCTATTACTTGAGGCGAAATCTCCTGTTAATATGTATAACCTGAGACTTATTTTACTTGAGTATCCCTTTTTTTCCTGGACAATGACAGAAGTCCTCTCGCCATTCAGGCAGATACTCGCCGATTTCGGAGGTACCCATTAGAGTTGGGTTGGCTCAGGAGCTGTTCAAGTTATTCCAGTCCCTGGTCAACGACACTTCTTCAAATGTCTTCACCAGGGTTCGAATTAATCCAGTCCAAGTCCCGGCCGACGAAACACTTTCAAATGTTCTCGCCAGGGCTTGAACCTTGATCACCCGATCACCAGCGCAATGTGGTAACCATTACACCAGTGTGCCTCCTAAACTAGCCAGATGAATTTGAATGTTTACACATGTGGACACTTCTAAAATCCTGTGTGTTTTTTTATTTCTGAATTGTGTTGCAAACATGCACATAATGTTTAAATGGAAGACTTTCAAAGAACTGATCAATAACATGGAATTGTGTTTAAGGTCCTCGTTTTCTTGTCATAACTTTGGCATCAGATCTGAATGTTGAAACCAAGCTCTGTTGAATATATGTAATTGATTCAGAAGGTCTTTAATTTGGCTGCACATCATAACTAAACTGATTGATAATCTCAGCTGGTGTATCTTTTCATTGCAACTCGTCTAAATTAATGGCTACTGCCTGTAAATATTCCTTTCTTTACATGGCGGTTTGTAACTCATCTGTCATTCAGGTAAAACATGTATAACAATATGTGATGTACACCAATATGTGATGTATAACAAAATGTGATGTACACCACTCAACTAGATGGTAACATTAACAAGGCAGTTCTTCTTCTGGACTTCCCAGGATAGGAGAAATAGTGGAACACCAAAATAAAAATATAGAAGAGAATGACATAGACATCATCTTCTTTGTACACTCTTACTTACTTAGTCGTTCCCCTTCTACCGTGAGGTGTAGAGGTTTGGTAGAGAGAGCACCAGACTATCCTATCGGCTGTCTTCCTCCTGGCCTGGTTCCATTCTAGTCTAACGGTCCTTCAAAGATCTTTGTACACTCTTACTTAGTCGTTCCACTTCTACCGTGAGGTGTAGAGGTTTGGTAGAGAGAGCGCCAGACTATCCTATTGGATGTCTTCCTCCTGGCCTGGTTCCATCCTAGTCCACGGTCCTTCAAAGATCTTTGTACACTCACAGACGTCTATTTGAATATTTTCAAAGACAATAGTGGTCAGCTTGAAGCTATTTGTATCTCCATAGAGTTTTTTCCAGGAATGGTGCTGGTGATGGCCACATGTGCTTTCTCTGTGTCTGATAAGTTGGGCATCTTTGAAGATGTTGAGCAGTCATTTTTATCAGTGCCACAGTTACACTCATCGGTAGTTCCTATCATCAGCTTGTTGAATAGATTGTATGCCAATCTGTTGCAAAGTCTGAACATTAGCATTTGTTCTCTGCTGCTGAGCTGGTGATATGCATCATTGTGTGTGTGGCCTGGATGCTCTGCATCCCATTTGTTTCTGTATCTGGTCCTGATAAAACTCTTTGTTTCTTCAAAAGTTATGTTTGTATTAGGCTGAGGTAGCATTCCATCTTCCTTTGCCAATCTGTCAGCCTCTTCATTGCTGGGAATGCTACAATGAGATTGGATCCATTGGCATGAGAGTGATAAATAAGACATGGAAAAGACTTGAATGAAGCACATAGACCAGGACAAGGTTTTCCGTGTATTTTGTTGACAGCCGATGCACCACAAGGAGCTAATGAGAATTAATAAACATCTTCCAAATTTCCAGCATTTTAAGTAGAGTTCTTTGAACAATTGCTGGTTGTTGCTAGATATGTATGTAATGTGATTTTCTTGCATTTCTGTTTTAGGAACCAATGCACTTTTTAAGCAAGTCAACAACATTCAAGAGAGCAGTGTAAAGTAGCATGATGGACAAAACTAAACCAATTCTAATAGTGGCCATATTGGGTTCACTCCTGAGTGCCATTGAAGTCCACGGCCTTCTGTGTGGAAGAGGTCACATAGTGCACACACCTCAAGATGGTCCAGAGGTGTGTGAATCATGTGAGGATGGTATAACATACATGCCAAAAGACAGACACAATGAAACTAACTGTTACAAATGTAGCGATATAATGGACACTAACACTGAAGTCAGAATCAGAGACTGCAACAGAAATCACAATACTGTCATCATATGTAAGTCGGGCTATTTCCGACAGAATGGAGTCTGTCGTAAATGCACTATATGTGAGCACGAAATCCATCGCTGTGAGAGTTTCAGTAATGCCATCTGCTGTGACACTGATCATTTTTATATTCACATTAACCTTGATGGCTCTAAGGAGTGTAAAGTCAGGACACTGTGGTGTAAACAAGAGGAGTTCTATGATGTGTCTAGTCACCAGTGTTTACCATGTCCAGATAAGACATATATGCATGAAGTCCACCACAACTACACTGCTTGCTATTTGTGTGGAAATTTCACAGGTAACCGAGATCAGCAAGGTTATGAGTATATCCTCCGTGCCTGTAGCATCACACATCCTGATGATAATGGGTATTTTGGAAATCCTGAAAGTCACGACTCACCGATTTTGAAGTGTGCTGACGTCTCTGAAAGACAAAAATTGTGCTGTTTCCTGTCCAATGAAACAGTCATTGACATAGGTAATTACAGCATATTCTTAATTTGATATTACTACATGCTTCTCCCATCTGTCTATATTACTACCAAGATAGATGTATGATTCTACATTTTTTAGGGATGTTTATTCAAGTGTAATACTTCTATAAATGCTAAAGGATGTTGAGAATACCCTGGACAGAAAAAAAGATCAACAGCGAAGTACTGCACTCACTAAACGTAGAGGAAAATTGGCTCCTAAATACCATCGCAATAAGGAAGCTAAAATTGTTCAGTCATATAAAAAGACATAATAGTCTGAAAAAAATAGTGATGTAAGGCATGGTCCCTGGAAAAAGGGGAAGGGGTCGACCTAGACGACGGTTGACCCAGGACATCACAGAGAGTCTGAGCTTGTCTTTAGCTGATGCAGGTCGTTCAGAGCAGCAGTAATGGAGACAACGTTCTGGAAAGAATACGTCACATGATGAATACTTCTATAATTTGCTACATTTATTTTCAAAAGCATCATCTTTTCCTTCTGTATTTTCACTCACAGGCGCTCTGATCAAGTATTCTCATTTTGTCTTGCATCTGGTTATATTTGTTGCACAGAAGAGCCATGTAATTGCCAACATTTAGATTGTCAAGCTGTTTTGTCAGAGTCTACTGAATGAAATTGTTGCTGTTTTCTGAATGCAGTTTATAACCAGTAAGAAGTGACGCTGTGAAGGAGTCCTACCTGGAGCACTCTGCTTCTTATCTGAAAGGGTCCTGCTTTTGATGTCTTCATATGCTGTCAGTGGCAACAGACAAAATTATGACATAACTTTATAGCAGAAGCCTTGAAAACTGCAGCAGAAGTCATAGTGACAGAATAATAGACATCTATCTCTCTAGATTTGGGTGTTTAGCTGCTGCCTATGGCTTAGAGAGGGGAAATATAACTTGAAGCTGAGGGGATCAGCTTTTGATGTGTTTCTTAAGGTGCCCATTGGAAGAACAAAAGAACTATGACATGTTGATGAAGGCTTGCCGCAGCGTTTTCAGTTGAACGCAGAGACTTTTCGTAGCAAGTTCTGTGAGGCTAAGCAGCAAAAGGACGGATCATTTAGGCAATTTGGTACCAGGCTAGAAACATATTTGGAGAAATGGGGATCCCTCATCACCTTTGGTGAATCTTACGAAGGGCTGCAGGTAATGATAATCGTGGAGCAGTTCAAGGACTCACTCGCCTCTGACATGAGACGGTTCTTGTAGGAGCATGGGGCTGAAACTCTTGAGCTGGTTGTAACCTTCTCAGATAGGTATCAAAGCGCCCAGGCAGAAATTAACCCTGCCAGGAAGCGCGGCCATGAGAATAGCCCCCACCAAACACATCGTCCATCCACAAATGTGCAATCAACGATCAACACAACACACAAAACAGCACAACAACCACAGGACATCACCAGGCAGAAACGGAGCAATCAAGCAAAGGGAACTGGAAGGCAATGGTGCAAATTGTGTTAAAATGACACACATTTCACACCGGATTGTAAGAGCCCCGTATAAAGTTCTATGCCTGCTAAAGAGGTTGACAAGGAAACATGCCCTTCTGCCATGCCAACAAAACCTCAGTCATTCCCCACCACTTGAGAAAACTTAACAGTTGGTAACCAAACTGTAGACTATTTATTTGACTCTGGATCAGAATACAAATCTCCAGTCTCGCCATCTTTGGTGAAGGCCAACCAGTACACTGGTAAAACTAAAAATACAGGGGCCTCGATAGAATATAGCCTATGATTCTTCTGGTTGCGGAAATTGAAGTTTCAACCCGATTTGTCAGGGGAACAATCAAAGCCACAGTGTTAAATGATTTAGTATATCCTCTGATTCTAGGGCGGAAATATGTCTTCCTTGAGGATCCTTCACATGACTCCAGGTCGATACAAGAGAGGGAGAACCCAGGACACGCCCAAGCGGCCCCTGAGCTAGCATCTCTAATCAGCCCGAACATATCAGAGCTAAAAAAGGCACACATGGATGATAAAACCCTAAAGTCTTGTTTGGCCAGGTTGTTATGGTAACAACTTCCATACTCCACAGGGAGCATATTATAGGGAGAAGGGGTTAGTATACAGACGGGTAGGAAACAAGGGGTTAGTATACAGACGGGTAGGAAACGGGGTTAGTATACAGACGGGTAGGAAACAAGGGGTTAGTATACAGACGGGTAGGAAACAAGGGGTTAGTATACAGACGGGTAGGAAACAAGGGGTTAGTATACAGACGGGTAGGAAACAAGGGGTTAGTATACAGACGGGTAGGAAACAAGGGGTTAGTATACAGACGAGTAGGAAACAAGGGGTTAGTATACATACGGGTAGGAAACCAGGGGTTAGTATAGAGACGGGTAGGAAACAAGAGGCAATTAGTTGTCCAAATCTACTATCGCAACCACCTGATGAAACAAACGCATAAACCCATCACTACTTCATCGAGGTGCACGCGCTTTATTAACGTATGTTTCACTCGAATACTTGTGGCCGAGCATGCAATGCGACATTCGGGGCTCTGACAATTATCCATTACTTCTCCTCAGTGTAGAAGATCTGAAAAAAGTGCAGGCTGATGATGTCACCTTAGCACCCTGCTCTGAACAACATCAGAGAACACAAACCCATGATTTGGCTGGAACATTTTTTCCACAACGTCTTCCCGTTTCCTTCCTTGTCATGTCTGTCCATTACCAGTAAACTTCTGTATTTGCAATGTTGTCTTGTTTTCTACCTATCAGATATTGAAACCACAAGAATGTTTTTTCCCCCTTCATTTCTTAGATGTTATACATTTAACAGTTGTCTGTAGTTATATTTTGTTTTGTTAACTTCTGAGCTTCATATTCATTTGGACTAATAAAAGATGGTGATCTGATGCCACTTCTGCTTCTGTACATCCTTTTCTTTCTTCTTCTTTGATTCTTAGCCACCGACCGTCAAAGCAGTCAGTGGCCATTACGCCTGGTGGCATCTTGTAGGGCAACAACAAATTGATTCCACTTTGCTCGGTCGGCGGCCATCCTTCGTACAGTGCCCCAACTCTGGTTCATTCTTTGCATCTCAGCCTCCACAGTCCTCTGTCAAGTTGTTTTTGGTCGGCCTCTCTTTTGTTTTCCTTCAGGGGTCCATATGAATAGTTGTTCTTGTGATGGCACCGGGGTCTCTTCTAAGGACATGGCCAACCCAGCTCCAGCATCTGCCAGCTATGATGGTGTGCATGTCCTCTTGCTTGCTCCGAGTAAGCAGATCTTGGTTGGTGATGGTATTTGGCCAAAAGATTCGGAGAATTTTTCCTAGGCATGTTGTGTGAAAAGAGGACGATTTCGACATTTCCTTCTCTGTAACTCTCCAGCTCTCCGCGCCATAGAGAAGCACAGAAAGCACACAGCTTTGATATAATCCTAATTTTGTGCTTGTGCTGTGCTGAGAGGACTTCCAGATGTTGTTTAGACTTAAAAAAAAGGCTGTTTTTGCTTTGTTCATTCTGTTGTTGATGTCTTTGCTTGCTCCGCCGTCTGGTGTTACTATGCATCCTAGGTATGTGAAGGCATCTGTCTGTTCCAGTTGCTGATTCCTTACTGATATGGTTTATCTTTAGGTTGATGTTCAAGCCCACCTGCTGACTATACTTATTAAGTCTATCCGTTTTTTTCCTGGATATGTTGATGTGAATGTGCTAGCAGTGCAATGTCATCTGCATATTCCAGATCTTCCAATGTAGAAAATGTAGTCCATCTTATTCCTCTTGGATTGCCCTCTGTTGTCTTGCGCATCACGCAGTCTATGACTGTTAAAAATAGAGTGGTTGATAAGGGGCATCCCTGTCGTACTCCTGTCTTCACTTCAAAGGTTAGGTTGCTCTGCCCAATGCTACACGTAAAGTTGGCATGAAGGCTTTTTATGATTGACACTATGCAGCTTGGAATTCCATAAGCCCTCAGTAGTTTCCATAAACTGTCCCTATGTATACTGTCAAAAGCCTTTTCAAAATCAACGAAATTAATGTACAGCTGTCTTTGCCATTCTGAGCACTCCTCTATAATGTTCCTGAGGGTAAATATATGATCTACACATCTTCTGTTCTTTCTAAATCCAGCTTGTTCTTTCCTCAGTTTGTGGTCTACTGCTTTTGAGATTCTCTGTATAATTATCCTGCCTAGTATTTTGCTGGGAACTGAGAGAAGAGTTATTCCTCTCCAATTATTGCAGTCTGCAAGATCTCCCTTCCTGCAAGATCTCCCTTCTTGTGCAATTTGACAATTATTCCTTTTCTCCACTCTGTTGGTGTTGTCCCTGTTTTCCAAACTTGTGGAAATAGTGGTTCTAATAGTTCTGCTGCTAGCTCTGGGTCTGTCTTAAATAGCTCTGCATTTAAGTTATCATGATCAGGAGCTTTTCCATTCTTTAACCCTTTGATTGCTGTGATGATTTCTTCTTTTCGTGGGATGTCGGTATTAACATCTAGATCATTTTCCGCCTCAGGAACATTCAATTGTGTCTCTGGTGGTTCCTTATTCAGAGTTTCTCTGAAATGCACTGCCCATCTTGTTTCCTGTCCCTCTACTGTCGTGATGAGATTTCCGGGCTTATCTCTTACTAATGTAATATTGTTTGCACCTCGTTTTCCACTAATGATTTTAGTTATTTTGTATACTGTGCTTTGTTCATTTCTCAGTGCTGCCTCTTCTGCCTGTCTTGCAAGGTCATCCAGAAATGTCCTTTTGTTAGCACGGGTTTGACGTTTAACTTCCTTGTCCAGCTGACTGTATTGTTCACTATATTGCCTTTAACCTGGGAGACTTAGCTTCTGTTTTCTTTCTTTTCATTTCCTTTCTCTTCGCTATGGTGTTCAGCGTATCTGGTGTTATCCAGTCTTGGCTCTTTCTTTCCTGGAATCCCAAGCATGACTTGCTGCTTTCTTTGTATATTGTTGAGATGGTGTTGAATCTCTGGTCAACATCATCGGTCTCTGTTCTTTCCTGGCTTTTGATAATCTCATATCTTCTCTTTACGTCGACCACGAAAGCTTTTCTGGTGAGGGGATCCTTCAGTTTCGTGATGTTGTATCTTTTCTGTTTGACTGCAACTGGTCCAGCAGCTCTAAGTTTCACTTTCAGTCTTGCTACTACTAGGTGATGATCACTTCCCACATCTGCGCCTCTTCTTACTTTCACGTCTTGTAGTGCATGTCTCCATCTTCCATTGATCATTATGTGATCTATCTGGTTTTTGTCTCGTCCGTTTGGTGATTCCCATGTTAACTTGTGCACTTCTTTGTGTGGAAAAAGTGTTCCTCCAATGACCAGGTTGTTAATACTGCAGAAGCTTATTAATTTGTCCCCATTCTCATTTGCTGTTCCACTGCCGCATTTCCCCATTACTCTTTCGTTATAATTATTGTGTGCTCCCACTTTCGCATTTAGGTCTCCCATTACTATAATGAGATCGTACCTGGGTATAGTTTCCATTTCTTTTTGTACCTGTTGATAGAACTCGTCTTTGATCTCTTCATTGGTGTCATTTGTTGGTGCATAGCATTGTATAATTGTGGTTTTGGTGAACCTCCCTCTCAGTCTTGCTCTTATCAGTCTGTTGTTGATGGGTTTCCATTCCAGTAAAGATCTTTCCATTCCTTTCTTCAGGATAATGGCTACACCTTCGTTGTGCTGACCATCCTCTCTGCCAGAATAAAGTACTGTTTCCTCTGTAGCTGTTTTTATTCTCCCCTTACCTGTCCATCTGCTCTCGCTTATTCCCAGGATATGTATTTTGTAGTTCGTCATCTCTGCTGTGATTTGTCTCAGCTTTCCTGCCTCATTCATAGTTCTGACGTTCCAAAAACCAATTTTGGTTTCGTGTTTTGCGGTCGGGGCATCTGTTTTCATGCCAGTGGCTTCCTTTCGGCATTCGTTTCACCACTGTCAGTCATATGAGCCTGAGACTCTGGATGTCCGTCCCGCAGCAAAGTTTATCCATTTATTGTTGTTTCCGTAACGTGCGATTTTTTACATAGACGGGTGTCGGCCCTGTGCTAAAACCCCTAACCTGGAGGACCAGAGTACCAGCTTTTGTCTGACCCCTACGCACGCAGACCAGTCCAGCTTTGTTGAACCTACCAGGAGTAAATCTCCCACTGGCATAGCTCTGGGGATTGTCAGGGTACACAAGCTGCCATACCGTTACAAGGTATAGGTACCATTGATGGCAGACACTTTCACTGTGGTGTGCATTTATTTTGGTCATTTACAGAGACAGCACGATTACTCTTCTGCTTAGTTTCTTATTGTTCTCGAACATTTTGGTTCACATAGTCGAAGGATGTCACTTTTAAGGTTTCTCATTTCTGTTGCTACCTTCACAGTCTTCCATTGTTTCTTGAGTGATCTAACATTTCAGAGGCTCAGTCTGAAGATTTTCCCCAGAAGAAAAATGGTGAATCAGCAGCCCAAGCTACTTTAGTCTTCTTAGGGACCACGTCTTATAGTTGCCTAAAAAACATACCTTTATCCATCTTGGTATGGCTGAATTGTATTATTTAAATTACTTGCTTTTGATGATTTGTTCATGTTCTTTTTTTTTTGTGTGGCTTTAAGGTTAAAAAAAAGACGGTGTATTCAGCTTCAATCCCAACTGTCCTTAGCAGCCTTTCATGACATGCTTTGAAGAGTACAGGGTTACCATTTTGTGCTGCTCTTTCAGGGTCTCTTAATATGCATGTGATTATATATCTTTGAATGAAATTCTTATATGAAATTTAATAAATACCAATAGTTAGAGAAAAAGGCCAGTTTCATGAAACAACATTTATACGCTGCCTTTTTGTTCTATTTCAGAACATCAAGATGCCATTGGGAATATGAATATGACAGTGTCTATCACAGGGGATAATTTCACCATCAACACCTCTACACCATATATCTCAGAGATAGATGTCTTCAAGGTAGTATTCATGGTGATTGTAGATTTTTTATACTTTGTCATACTGGTTCTGGTCTGCCACATGTACATTCATTTTCAAGCTCAGTGCTTATGGATAAGGTGTCTTAGGTGTAAATTTCACCCTTTTATTCATATGATATGCATGGTTATGGTTGGAAGCCTGCTGTCAAGTATATTATACTTTGTGACGTCATTTATAGATCCACTTCTTGATTTCAATAAATGGCTTTACTTATTTACGGAATGTTGGATAAAGTTTATGTTTTTGCTTTCTATTTCTCAACTGTGGCCATTACAGCCGAGATCCTTGAGCTATGTCGACAGAGAAGAAGAGCACTATTTTTATTCGGTCTGCAGAATAAGATTCCTGAAGTTATGAGAGTAATACTAGAATATTGAGCATGTTTTGACAACAGCATTTTGTTGCAAAAAAAAAAGTCCTGGTTTATACGGGTTACTAAATATTGTTAATGAAATGAAAACTAATTCTAAGAATTTAAATTATTTCATCTGCTTTTCCAAGACAGGAAGAGCTGTCTATTTGGTTGTTGTTACATAAAGAGGTGCAGTGCCTTTCTAACAGAAGTGTGGCATCTTGTGATTCATTTTAAATGGACTATACATGTCTTTAAATTATTCCTTAATTGTATCATTTTTTTCTGCTGCATTGTAAATTTCCTTTACAATTCTCAAATTTTCTTCACGAAGAATGCTAGTTTGAGGAACGTACCATACAAAATTACTGAGTGGTTATAGGCAGGCATGTTTTATTGTACTTATTGTTTTATTAAATGTTAAAACCTTTCCTCGTTTTGTGGCAAACGTGAGTACAGCATAAGTCGAGTTAAATGTTTGTGAGCTGCATGTAATGTTTGCACAAGAAGCTGAACTCCAATTGTTATGTCATGTGACCAAGTAGAAATTATTATTGGCTACAGTGAGCTGGCACGTGGAAGGTTAAAAGTTTAGGAAGCATCTGTAAGGGGAGTTGACGAAGAAGATGAAAATGCCCCAGTGTTGCTATTCCATTGAAGAGCTTGTGGTGGGCATTTGTTATGTGATTTTTGTTGTTGAATTTATCTATATTGTTTCTGATCCAGGAAGTTGTCACAGAACCAGAAGTAATGTTTACATTATTTAAGTATTAGTAGTTTGTCAGTACTGATTTTTAGCTTCATGTGTCCTTTGAGTACCACTTATATTTGGCATATAATAATTGTGATTAGATTATGTCACTGTTTACAGTTTTTGAGTTTGCTTATTTCTATGTACAGTATTGTAACTTGTCCTTTGGACAACGTTGTCATTATTGTTAGGTTAGTCGTAACACCAGTGGTGGGCGCTGTTGTCAGAGACAAATGTATGCATGTCCTTCCCCAGCTGTGTTTGGCTAGTGGGCATCTTTTGATACTTGACATGCAGAATAGTCTATTTTCAGATTCTTGAACTAAGCCTTTTCAGTCCTAACTTGTGGATCGTTTGATCAAGCGTCATGTCATTTGTTATGCAGCTATTCACGGTGTATCAAGTGTGACAGGGGAAGCAACTGCTGGTTTAAACTAGGGCAGTTAGGCATAAGCAGTAAGATAAAGGGCAAGAAGGTTGTCCGAGGAAGGTGCGCATAAAACCTCCCGGATGAAGGCTACATTAGTGAATAGAGTTCACGGTGCACGCTCTTAGGGGCAGTTGAGAACGGAGTTCGAGAAGCACCAGTTAGACAGGCAGGTCGCACGAACCTAGATAATGGTTGTGCAAGGTGAACCAGCCATCTTGACAGACATATGCTTGCTCATCAAAGTTTGCTAACTCGATGATCTGTGGTGGGCAGACTCAGCGGCATCATGCAGTAGAAGATAATAACTACAATAAGCAGACAAGTAAAGAACGAATTTATGAAGGAAATTCGTTACCAAGAGAATTGATCATCTTGACGAGGTATGTAGAGAATATTTATTTACTGTTTGCAGGCCTCGGGTTTCCCTTCCTTATGTGTTATAAAAGACTTTGTATTCAATGAAATTGTTCTGCAAGGCCAAGTGTGATGGTCGATATGCTATTTGACAACAATGTACATTTTGTAAATAAACTGTGTTCTGACTAGACCAGGACTTAGCCATCTTCATACAGAGTTACATGGATACATGTGTGATGTGACACTCTGTCTGTTTATACGTTTCATCATTCTCTGTTGAAGTAATGAACCTGGGTAGAAAAGAAGGCAGTGACATAACTTGAAACAATACAAGAGTAGGCTGCCACACGTCACCCTTTCCTGATCTATTATAAAAGGAGGGGGTGCTTTTCTCATGTCCGACCCAAGTGATTTTCTGTCGCTTTGAGTTTTCATAAAGTGTTCAAGTTTAAGGGATCAGTTCTTTCCAAGATTTTTAACCACTTCCGTATCTGGTATTTTTGCACAAAACTGACAGAAAAATGTCAGGCTTTTTAATTATTTATTTCTACTGTACATAAACAAAAATACATTTTTGTGAAAATATATTTGTATTTATATACTTTTTATTATGTACAGTGTAATTGATACAAATAGCGATTTTATACATTTTGAAACAAAAATGTGGTTTATTTAGCACCATTGTCATGCCGGTAATAAGGCACTTATCTTCACTTATGTCAGAATTAGAACTATCACTAGTTTCACTTTCTGATTCACTAATATGTCAAATGTCATTTTCATAATTACCGTCGGAGTCCATTATGAGTAATTTACATAACAGTTGCAGCTGGGACACTAAGCTATCATGGTAGATAAGTAACATGTAACGAAACCCACGGGTGTATATATCACACTTTAACTTTTAGGATGTTGGGGTGGGGGGTGGTGGTCAGGGGAAATGGTCCCATTTTACCCATATCTTAAGCATGGAGGCAATTTTGTACTCATCCTTATATGACCACTAGCTATGCACAATGCTATAATATAATGTACATGGAAGTGAACTTATGACTGTGAAGCTAATTACATCCTCATTGTCTCTTAAAATATCCACACACTTCCAGGGATTCCCCCTGTGGTGAAACTTGTTGAGATCCCAGCATTGCACACTAATCTTCGAGAGGTCACTTGAGCCCCAGGCTTAATTCTATGGCTATGACTTAGTTCACTGCATGTAGAAGGATCTCAATATGGACCCTGTGATAGGCAGGGAAAGCTGAGAAGTGGCTCTGTGCAGGATGTAACAATTCCTTGGGAGAGCCCAGAACCAGAGTACAGTATTTTAGCTCTGCATAGTTGGAGAGCCCACCCTTAGATGGCGGGAAATGCACAGTATGCCACACACTTCTTCCTCCTAGCTTGGGACCAGATGTGACGATCTTTTAAATGCAAGCAAAACTGGAGAAACTGGAGCTCATGACTTCAACTCAACAGGTTTCGGAATGGCAGACAAGCCACAGGAAAAGCCTAGATCTACAGTGTAGATAATATAAATGAGTCTTCAACTTGGTATTGGCTGCTAAAGAGCGAGAAGCTCAGCAGCCCTAGTTACACAACAACCCCAGTATCTTAGGTACACTGTTACAGAAAGGGATATTTCCGAATCCACTTTACACTGGATTATTGTTAAAAATTCCAGTAACTACAAGCGTAAGAATAACACAGTGCACACAGGACACATTATCAATTAATGTTGATCTCATTTGATTACACATTTGATATAGTTTTCTATTCCCTCTTTTTTTCAACATTATCTATATGAAACTGTGTTGCTACAGCCTATATGTCCTATGTTGCTACAGCCTATATGTCCTGTGTTGCTACAGCCTATATGTCCTGTGTTGCTACAGCCTATATGTCCTGTGTTGCTACAGCCTATATGTCCTCTGTGCTTCACGTGTCGTCTCTGATGAGACAAACAATGAGTAGATTCACTGCTGCTTCAGTCATATCGTATTGTCCCATTTCTCCTTCTGCCATGTCCCATTTCTCGTTCTGCCATGTCCCATTTCTCCTGCCATGTCCCATTTCACGTGATACTGCCCTATTTCACCCCACTGTGGTATGTCTTTGAAGATTTGGCACCATACTCCTCCTTTCCACAGCATGTACTTAAATTTAGCAATTTTGCAAGAGAAAATGGACCATCTAAACATTACAACCTAATTCAGAAATGACTGCTTATGATTTTAGACTCTAGGAATAAATTTCTAATTTTGTCACATTGGTATCCCATTTCTCCCCGTCCTCCCCTACAAAGGTTGTTTCATTTCTTTACATTTAGTGGGATACAGTTCATCTTGGATTGAATGTTATAGAAAGAAACAGGAGTAAGATTTTATGTTCTACGATCCTGCTCCAGCTGTAGCCAAAAAGCTACTGCTGTATGCTCCACCTCTGCTCTGAAGCCCTGATAATCATTTTTACCCCTTATGTTGTCATAACTCATCTTGTGGAATGCATATTGTCACATTTTGAAGTATGATAACTCACATGGACTCTCTTTATATATACAGGCACTGTTATTGAAGTTCATTTACAAACATCAAAAGTCTATTTAAAATTTAATCAATAAAATTAAATGTAATTTATAATAGCATCCTCTGTGTAATGAGCTAGAGACCCCCATATTTAATTTTTCTTTTTGCAGCAGACATTGTCTTTCTTCAACTCTCACTACATATAATATGGTTTCTCCTGCTCTTGGATTCCATCTTTGATATGTTTAGTAGCATAATGTCTGCCAAACTTGTATTATTTTCATTCTGCCACCTCTTATAACATGTTGCATTCTCACAATTGTCTTTCCCTTCCATATCAAGCACTCATTAGATGGAGACCCCAAAAAAACAACAAATAATCCAAATCAGTATTTTGTATGCACAGTCATTAAAACATTCACCTTTGTTATTCAGATCATACAATTTTAATGTGCTTTTTTAAATTGCATTGTTGCTTCCCCAATATTTTTGCCAAATGTACGCACCAGTTGTACGTGTGTATCCAATGGTCTTCAGGTCGAAGCCAATCGCAGTTATGTCACGTAAGTTATCGCCCACTTCTTATTTTAATGCTGCATAAAAAGGCCGCTCTACTACTAATCTAGCGGGAATTTTATCATTCCTAGAATGGATCTACAGTCGCTTGCCTTTAAGATTTGGATCGTAGACGGAGAATTCCTACGAGTAGAAGAAGTTATATTGTTTACCTTATGCACATGTTTTAAATGCCGTACATGCTTCTATGCCAAAGTCGTGGCATGGATGTAAAGAGAGGTTAGCCAACTGAAAGCCTTTAACTGATAGGATTATCGTATATGACTGTGTGAAATTATATGATGTACAACGCTATGTAGGATGAACGTCTGGGAATTTTAACAAATGTAATATGGAAGATTTCATCCCAGAGTATGTATACGTTACCATGATAGACGTCCTTGAAAGAAGGTCAACGGTCGTGACTGAGAAGGATATTATACGGTAACAGTTTTTGTAATCCTTAGTCTATGGACAGAGGTCTTTACTAGAAGAGAATCTTCAGGAACTTTAGCAGCAATAATTAATATGTTGTCGTGTGATCTTTGCGCCTGTGACGATGTCCGTCTTGTCCACTTCGTGTCCTGGTGAATAAAATCTATGTAAAGTTACCAACGACTTGTGTGCTGCCAATACTTGACCAGTTCACCTAATTCAAGATACTTGTTGGTTTTCGTTTGAAAAAAACATTGTTGACATTTATTCCGTTGTAACCATTCGCGTTTCAATTCATCACTATGAAAACGACACCAACAATAACTGGTAGGCCAGTGCGGTCTGGAAGTGATTTCAAAGGAACGTACCCATCCAATTGATCGTTTGAAAAGAAGAATGTTTACTTTCAAGGCGACATCATCTCAATTTGGATCCTAGCGGGATATGAATCAAAAATCAACTCAAATGCTCAAGGTCTTCAATCAACCTCCACGTCAAGTTTCACAGTGACTGATTACTTGGAGATCATCTCTTCATCATTATTACGTGCGAGCTAGTTTGATATACGCAGAGCGAAGTATTGCATCCTCTAACGTACATACACGGGGACAAGGCACTTTGATTTTTACCTGCACGCGAGCTAAGTATAACTTGTATCCGTTATACACTTTATTACTATTAGCTGTGCCTTAATTGATTATGTCCACTTATATATTTTCCGTGTTATGTGTTATATGTTGTGTATTCTTCGCGGGAGGTTGGGAGGTAGATCTGACGAACGAGATCCATCTCGAAGTCAATTCGGGCTCTTCGTCAGACGTTCTGTAGGACATTATTTTGCAGACTTCCCGCAGTGGAATGTTCCTACGCGTGAGCGTAGAAGGATTCTAGGTCCACTGTGTCTGGTGGTCTGTGACACCTGTCTGTTTTAGCTGTAGTGTCACGTTTACTTGTTGTTTTTGGTAGCTATTTTTACTTGTACCTTGGTTTTATGATGAATTTTGTTTGTATTTCGCGTCCATCTCACCTTTCCTGTCGTTTAGTTTTTTACAAAACCTATGTTTTTTACACTGTGTTGTCCATTGTCTTGTGCATTATTTAATCGCAGTTATCATCGTAATTCTTTACGACATTCCATTTTAGTTTCTCATTTTATTTTAATTGGATTTCTGCGAACGTCTTCGTTTGTTTTGAATATCTTGTCGTGTCATTATTGTGCTATTGTCTGTCACATTACTGCTTTCACACCATTACATGTTATAAATTACATTATTAATTATTAATATTATTGCCTATTATATAAATTGATTTTACCGTTCTAGAACAGGAACGAAGAACACTAGTTGTAGTAACACTTTTAAGTAGTATTATTACATAATAATATTGAAATGGCTACCTTAGACTATTTCATTAAGCAAGCAAAAGCTCTTCAGATGGCTCCTGATGAAGCTAAAGCATTTGCACTGTCAGAATATAAGAAAGCTCAAGAAATAGAAGCTGATCAGAGAAGATTGGAAACTTTACGTTTGGAAAATTTGAAATTTGAGGCAGATCAAAAACGGATTGAGGCTGAGGAGGATGAAAAGAAGAGGAAATTTATAGCTGAGGAAGAGGAGAAAAAAATGAGATTGGCCGCTGAATTAGAAGAGAAATGATTTCAGCGAGAAGCAGAACAGAAGCAAAAGGAGTCTGAAGAAAGACTTAGAAAAGAAATGGAAGTTAAACACAAGGAAATGGAACAGAAACAAAAAGAAATAGAAGAAAGGAGATTAATAGCTGAACAAAACATAAAACGACTTCAGCTTGAGATGGAAGAGAATGAAAAAAAACGACAGCATGAACTGAAATTAGCAGAGTCAGAATATGAGAGAATTAGGTTAACTCAGGAAGCTAATTCTCAGAGAACTTTTGAAAGCCAAACTTCATCCAGACATGATAATTTTAAGGAAATTCACCTTAAATTGCCAAAATTTAATCCCCCGTCTGATGACGTAATATTCTTCCTAGATAGGTTTGAGGCCACTTGTGGGTCTTATAACGTGGATAAAGCTCTATACTGTACATATTTATCCAGATTACTTACAGGAGATGCTTTAGCAGTTTATCATACCACCAGCATTGGTGAGAAAAATGACTACAATGCTCTTAGAGCAGCACTTCTGCAAAAATTCCAAATGACAGAAAACGAATATCGTTTGAGATTTCACACATTACTACCTCAATCTGGCAGAAATTTTAGTGATTTTCTGTCACAGATACGACTAACATTAGAAAGATGGATCGAATTATCCAAAATTGAAAAGTCGTATGAAGGTCTCTTTGATTTACTGATGCGCGATAAGGTACTTTCGTCGGTAAACCCTACATTTCTCGCATTTTTACACGAACGGAAACCTTTATCTATGAAAAATTTAGAAGAACATGCAAAAAATTTTTGCACTGCTCACCCAAACATGGATCTAAGTAATGCGCAGATTAAGAATGAATTGCCTGTTGCTTTTGCAGCACAACAAAACAATTTTTCACGCAATCGTTCTTTTAGTGCTGATAGGTATGTCAATAAGGGAAATAATCATAATTTCAACAATGATAACTTTTACAAAGGGAAGCAATTTCAACAATCTGCTCCATTTAATGTTTCTTGGAACCAAACTCACAGATCGCGAGATTTTGGTAACAATTATTTTAAAAATAATCAAGGACATTATAATAAACAAAACTGGAGATCAAGGTCTCAGGGTCCGCAAAACAGACAATTTTTTGGAAATAAACCATTTAACCAACATCATAACGATCATTCTACAAATTATCGGACTAATCCAAATTTTAACTCTAGCAGAAACGACAATTATGGCAATTTTAATGACAAAAATCACAATCGATCGCGCCGACGAGATAGATCGTCGAATAATACAGGTAGACATTCTAATGTTGCTTTTAATGATACACAGGCTAACATTGAACAGGGTAAAGTAGCTGAAACTCACAATGCTATGTCTTGTTCTCTCGATTGTACCCAGGTGAAAGACTGCCCAGAATGCTCGACTCTTTTCCAGCCTAAGGCGATCACGACGCTGCGTTGCGGACATACCTTGCCTAGCCTGCCTGCAGTCTGTACAGCCACTGCTGCTTCAGTACACCAGGGACAGGGCTCTCTTAAGTTTCACAAGGGATTTGTCAATAATATTTCATGCTCTCTCCTATTTGACTCAGGTTGTACAACAATCGGTGTCCGGACTTCGCTGATCGACCCAAGTTGTGCCACGGGCCGGGTTGTCAAATGTGTAACATTTGGTGGCACTATTGAAACATTTCCCACTGCTATTATTGATCTTAACACACCTTTCTTCACAGGAAAGATCCAAGCATGTCTTCTGCCTAACCCAATTTGTGATGTAATACTGGGTCGCATACATGGTATTAAAGAGTGTACACCTCAGCAAATAGCTGAATGGGAAGAGCGACATATTCAAACTGCAAATGCAGTAGTGACTAGAGCGCAAGCTACTAATATGTCGCATGATACACCTATTGAACCTACAGTTCATACCACTTGTGATGATGATGCTCCTATTTCACGGGAGTTGTTTGCAACATTGCAAAAGAATGATAATTCATTAAAAAAATTCTTTCAGTATGTTAACAAAAAGAATACAAGCAACAAACTTGCAAAATCTAGACATGACTTTATACTTAAAAATGGGATTTTGGTTAGAGTAATATGGGAAAAGGATTTATCCTTATGTTCTCAGATTCTTGTCCCATCCTGTATGAGATCTCGTATATTACGA
Source organism: Oreohelix idahoensis (assembly GCA_024509875.1). Classification (NCBI taxonomy): domain Eukaryota; kingdom Metazoa; phylum Mollusca; class Gastropoda; order Stylommatophora; family Oreohelicidae; genus Oreohelix; species Oreohelix idahoensis. Next base: position 174,489 of record JAMPIV010020777.1, on the reverse strand, counting down.
CATGCTCATGACTCGCAATGTGCGGGCCATATGGGTTTTTCGCGTACCAAATCCAGAGTGCTTTCGGCATTCTACTGGCCAGGCGTCCATAGAGATGTTACTCTCTATTGTCGGTCCTGTTTGATATGTCAAGAAGTTAAGGTACGGGGTCCATTTCATGCGGCTCCTATTCAAGCTGCGGACATCCCGATTAGACCATTTGATAAAATGGCCATTGACATTATTGGTCCAATGCTTCCATCTGCTAGAGGGCATACGCATATTCTTACGTGCATTGATATGTGCACTCGTTGGCCTGAGGCCATCCCTCTCAAGAACACTTCATCTGCCAGTGTAGCAGAGGCATTGATGTTAATCTTCTCACGCATTGGTTTTCCACGGAAAATCTTGTCAGATCATGGGGTTCAGTTCATTTCTGAATCCATGTCTCAAGTTATGAAGACATTAGGTATAGACAGATCTCTTAGTTCTATTTATCATCCGATGTCAAATGGGTTAATTGAGCGTCTCAATAGGACACTCAAGATGACTCAAGACCATCCCCAAGACTGGGATCGGGTCCTACCCGCTTGTCTCTTTGCGTATCGCGAGGTACAAAATCAAGCAACGGGGTTTTCTCCGTTCCAGCTTGTTTTTGGCATGCAACCACGCGGTCCGATGTCGTTAATCCACGACTTATTGGTGGATGAGAATATTGAAGTGAAAACTCAATCCTCTTATGAGTATGTGATCTCTCTTAGAAAGAAAATCATAGATGCTTGTAGACTAGCTACTGCATCATCCGAACATGCCAAAGAAAAAGCTCGTCTATCTGCAAACAAATATAGACGTCTTCGCCAGCTCATACCTGGTGATGAAGCTTTTGTATTACTCCCTGCGCATAACAATCGTCTTTTAATTACCTGGAGAGGTCCTTTCAGGATCATCTCAAGAATATCCGATGTCGACTACATCGTTGATGTTAATGGCAAACATAAAACCTTCCACATTAACATGTTGAAGGAGTATTACTCACGTCCTGATTATCTACAATCGGTGTTCCAAGCAACTGACGATCCTACACCACCTATTCAACACTATTCTAGTTTGTCAGTCATCCAAGAAGAGGAATCTTCTTTCGATGATGTACAACTACCAATACCAGTTGTACCACTCCATTCCACTGAGAAATGGAATGATGTTACTATCTCATCTACTCTTACTGATGATCAACGTCAGCAAGTCTCTAATATTCTACACACGTATGAGGATGTCCTCACTGACATCCCAGGTCATACGTCAGTCATCCAACATGACATTATTCTGACTGACGATACACCGATTCGAGTTCGCCCATATCCTATTCCTTTACACTTTCGTGATAAGGTTGATAAGGAATTGGATGATATGCTCCAATTAAATATAATTGAACCATCTTCATCACCATATTCTTCTTCTATGGTAATCATTAGGAAGAAAGACAACAATATACGTCTTTGCGTAGATTACAGGAAGTTAAACAAAGTTACAAAATTCGATGCGGAACCATTACCTCTTTTAGATGACTTATTAGAGAAATTATCTCATGCCACATTCTTTTCGAAATTTGACCTTTCAGAGGGTTATTGGCAAGTGCCACTCACTACGAAAGCAAAGCCATTCACCGCTTTCTCGACACCATGGGGTCTTTTTCAATGGAATTTTATGCCTTTCGGGTTAATGAATGCGCCAGCTACCTTTGTACGCATGATGCGCCGCATATTGTCTCATCGTCCCGATGTCATTACTTATATAGATGACATCTGTCTTTTTAGTGACTCTTGGGATGAACATATTCAAGGTTTAAAATCTTTACTTTCTACCTTACAGGATTATAACTTAACAGCGAAACCTTCAAAGGCTTTTGTCGGTTTTCATGACATCTCATTTCTTGGTCACCGTATAGGTCGCGGTTTAATGTATACAGAAGACAGTAACGTCTCTAAAATTTTAAACATCTCAGCACCTAAGACAAAAAAAACAAGTGAGGTCACTCTTAGGACTAATACAGTTCTATTCTAAATTCATCCCTCATTTGTCTACTATAACTGCACCTCTTTCGTCTTTACTGAAGAAGGGCACACCTAATGTAATAAAGTGGCCGCAGGATCACCAAACGGCATTAGACTATATAAAACAAATTTTTTCAAATAAGCCTTTTTTAAGGTTGCCTAACAAAGATCTCACCTTTGTTCTTCGCAGTGATGCTTCTTCCTACGCTATCGCGGCAGTTTTGATGCAGGAATACGGAGGCACCTTATTTCCTGTTATGTACGTATCCAGAAAGCTTACAACGAGCGAGATAAATTACTCCGTTCTAGACAAAGAGCTCCTTGCTCTTGTCTGGGCAATTACAAAACTGGATCGTTATCTCCTCGGATCACACTTTGTGGTGGAGTCTGACCAGAAAGCTCTTACCGCATTGAATACAGGGAACGTTAAGTCATCAAAGTCAGCGCGTTACGCTATAGCTCTTCAACCGTTCCATTTTGTGATACGAGCTATTCCTGGAGTGCAGAATGTATTTGCAGACTGTCTTTCAAGATGCCCTGGTGAACTTGGTGAAACTAAACTACTTTTAGATGGAGAAACGTCCTCACCGAAACATGAATAACTTTGTACAGTGTCATTAATTGTACATCTGTGAAGACTATGTATAGTTTTGCAGTATTCGTATAAATATAACTTTCAGAACATACTTACATATGGATTATAACATTATTTCTTGTGGAGTAACGTTTTATTAGAACGGGAACAGTGATATTAAAGTAACATTTTTTTTAGTATGGAAACATTGGTAAAAAGCAACAAATAGACATTCGTTAGTGTTATGGAACATATTACACTACATATCGTGTTCGTAAACTTATTTTGTGCATGGAACATTAGGAACATATTCTTGTTGACTCTAAATAGTTCTGAACGAATATTCACAATGACTGAAATTAGAATTACTTAGAATAAATTACTAGTTATTTATTTATGTGTAATTAAGTACTAGAATTAGATTAATTCAATTTAATCAATTTGATTGTTTATAAATCACACATCTACTAACGTTATTAGTGTCTCGCAATACATGTAGTCACGTATCCCACTACATGATATTTCACTTTTAGATAACTAGTCAAACTTACTAGTGTTAGATAACAGTAGGTGCGTTGCTTCTTAAAGTGTTTAATTTTGCATTGCTTCATTTTTGCACATTGTATTTCAAAATTTTCTGTTTCACTGATTCTTTTATCATTGATTATCATCAGTGTTGCTGTTCATTTTCATTTTTTGAAATCATATGTTTCGATTTTCTTTTGAAAAACTTAGTTGAATTTTATTATCATCTTTTTTGTTGATTTTTCATTTTCATTTTCATTTTCAACTTCTTTTTTACTTCGAATATTACCACATCGTTCCAAAGTAGGTCGATGGTGGATGTGTGTGCTTTAATGCATACTGTCATTTAGTTATATTAATTTCAAGTCAATATTCTTTTCTTAATATGATAATTTTATGCATGTCATAAATCTTGTTGTAGTTTTGACTCACCTCTCTCGAGTAATTAGTTCGAAAAAAATTAATGGGATTAATTTTTTTAAGGGGAGGTAATAAGGGAGCTGTTACGTACATTTATTACCTAAGGGGGTAGTCTTCGGTCCTGCCAAATGTACGCACCAGTCTTGAGATAGTTATATTATTTGTGCGTTCGATTGATTCACGCACTGACGTGCACAATGCTGTGTGAGTTGCTTTGGACGCACGTGTAACCTAGTTGAGGAGTTTGTGACGTCAGGTTTTGAAGTGGAAACATGGAACTGGCTTGTGTCCATGATTGTAATTTTATATTGTGTATCCAATGGCATGTTGAAGGAAGCCATTTATTATTGTGACTTGTATTGGTCTTCAGGTCGAAGCCAATCGCAGTTATGTCACGTAAGTTATCGCCCACTTCTTATTTTAATGCTGCATAAAAAGGCCGCTCTACTACTAATCTAGCGGGAATTTTATCATTCCTAGAATGGATCTACAGAGTCGCTTGCCTTTAAGATTTGGATCGTAGACGGAGAATTCCTACGAGTAGAAGAAGTTATATTGTTTACCTTATGCACATGTTTTAAATGCCGTACATGCTTCTATGCCAAAGTCGTGGCATGGATGTAAAGAGAGGTTAGCCAACTGAAAGCCTTTAACTGATAGGATTATCGTATATGACTTTGTGTGAAATTATATGATGTACAACGCTATGTAGGATGAACGTCTGGGAATTTTAACAAATGTAATATGGAAGATTTCATCCCAGAGTATGTATACGTTACCATGATAGACGTCCTTGAAAGAAGGTCAACGGTCGTGACTGAGAAGGATATTATACGGTACCAGTTTTTGTAATCCTTAGTCTATGGACAGAGGTCTTTACTAGAAGAGAATCTTCAGGAACTTTAGCAGCAATAATTAATATGTTGTCGTGTGATCTTTGCGCCTGTGACGATGTCCGTCTTGTCCACTTCGTGTCCTGGTGAATAAAATCTATGTAAAGTTACCAACGACTTGTGTGCTGCCAATACTTGACCAGTTCACCTAATTCAAGATACTTGTTGGTTTTCGTTTGAAAAAAACATTGTTGACATTTATTCCGTTGTAACCATTCGCGTTTCAATTCATCACTATGAAAACGACACCAACAGATGCCTAGTCATCACAAACCCAAAGAAGATATATTTTTGGTGGCTATTTTTAGAGCATCCATTCCGGAGCTGCAGGCACAAAATTATTTATAGTTGCATATCATATGGTGCTGTAAATTTGGCTTATATATCTTGTTTAGTTTTTTTGTTTATTTTTGGTTGAGGAAAAAAAATGATGTTATATAATTAAATAAAGAGCAGAACCCAAGGCCTGTGAACAGTAAATAAATAGTACACATAGGTCTATTTCAGGCACACGTAGGATATACAGAAGTAGAAATGTAGAGAACAGACAAGCAACAGCATTGATCAGCTTACTGGGGACTCAGTCATAAGACCTCAGATTTTCTGTCCTCTAGTCTCCTATTACTTTACCTTCTTACAAGTCTCCTATTCTTTACCTACTTACGAGTTTCTCATTTCTTTACCTACCTACGAGTTTCCTATTTCTTTACCTACTTACGAGTTTCTCATTTCTTTACCTACTTACGAGTTTCTCATTTCTTTACCTACTTACGAGTTTCTCATTTCTTTACCTACTTACGAGTTTTCTATTTCTTTACCTACTTACGAGTTTATTTCTTTACCTACCTACGAGTTTCCTATTTCTTTACCTACTTACGAGTTTCTTATTTCTTTATCTACTTACGAGTTTTCTATTTCTTTACCTACTTACGAGTTTCCTATTTCTTTGCCTACTTGAGTTTCCTATTTCTTTATCTACTTACGAGTTTCCTATTTCTTTACCTGCTTACGAGTTTCATATTTCTTTACATACTTATGAGTTTTTTATTTCTTTATGTACTTACGAGTTTCCTATTTCTTTACCTACTTACGAGTTTCCTATTTCTTTATCTACTTAAGAGTTTCATATTTCTTTACCTGCTTATGAGTTTCCTATTTACTAGTTTCCTATTTCTTTACCTACTTACGGGTTTTCTATTTCTTTATCTACTTACGAGTTTCCTATTTCTTTGCCTGCTTATGAGTTTCCTATTTCCTTATCTACTTAAGAGTTTCATATTTCTTTACCTGCTTATGAGTTTCATATTTACGAGTTTCCTATTTCTTTACCTACTTACGAGTTTTCTATTTCTTTATCTACTTACGAGTTTCCTATTTCTTTACCTACTTACGAGTTTCATATTTCTTTACCTACTTACGAGTTTCCTATTTCTTTACCTTCTTACGAGTTTCCTATTTCTTTACCTACTTACGAGTTTCCTATTTCTTTATCTACTTACGAATGTCTGCAACATATCAAATTATGTTTACTAATTATTGTCATATAAGTAGGATATATATTGTCTCTAAATGTTGGTAGTAAAGTTGTGCGCTACCATCTGTGTACGAACAACGTGCTTCTTAATCAGTCATACCATACTGTGTACTGGCTAATTAAAAATTATAATTGTCTGTGTGTGGTATATCTTAAATAATCATACCTATGATATTACTTAATAAAAATAATTTTTTCAAAAGACAAGATTTTGTTTGTATATGTGATTGTAAAAGATATTGGATTCCTGTTAAATGTTATAATTTTAACTTATAACTTGCAATAATGTATATCATTTTGTTTCTCCTGTAAGACTTCATTATTTATTTCATTGCTGCTTTATTTTAATGCTTCATAATTGATTTCTCAACAATACATGATAAGGATTGGAACATTTAAGAACTAGCGTTACTTTCATTCTGTTCTCCTGCATGGAGCCACTAGTACTGTTGTTCCCCTGGCAGGAAGTCTCCACTAAACAGTCACATGACCTTGTAGTGGTGGTATCTGTAGTCATTTGTTGTACATGATGAGGTTGCCAGTCTCATGGACAACCTCCCATACGACATGCCTGAGGGAGCAATAGTTTTCTATCTTGGTCTCATCCGATAATATTATCAAATATGTGTGTATGTCTGCGCGCGTGTGTGCGAGCGTGCACGCGCATTTGGTGTGTGTGTATATACTCTTATTACACATTGTGTGTGTATACTCTTATTACACGTATACTAGCTGACGTATAAATTTAAAGATGAGAAGAAGACGGTGGTGAGACATAGAAACACATTGAGAAAACCTGTTGATAGCGTTACAACTTAATCCTTATTTTGGAATCTGTAGGACGAGAGACACAAAGGTAAAAAGTGAGTCCAATAGTTGATACGACCATAGGGGAGTGAAGTGTTAGAGATTTGACCACACTATTCCCAGCAATCAGAAGTGGGTCGACCAGTTCCTTTCCTTGGTGCCTTTCCCTTCCCGACCTCAAAGTCAGGTGCAGATACACAACATGGTAGACTGGAGTGTTGGTGTAATAGCGTCAGTTAAAAAGGACTGGGTACGGCATCATTTAACACGTTATGTGGCAGTGTTAATGGTTTATATCTAATTGATTTGGGTTAATGGTGATGTTTTGTCTGTGTATTCCAAGTTAGTAATTGACTGACTTAAAGTCCGCCAGGGGTATTAATTTCTTGGTTTTAATCTATTTATATCCAGGTTGGTTCGTTCCTCTTATGTTGTTTTAAAATGTGAGACAGTAGTGATGATGATGATTGATACAGTACAACACTTGGTAAAGGTTCACAACTAAGGGCTAGCTCAACTGTAAAGAATCCTCAGTAACTTCTTTCATAAAATATCATTTAATCATTGAAGATTTTCCACGTAACAGCAACATTTGTACAAATTCAGAAGTTACATTGGTTTTCAGACAGAGAATCCATGTCATGTTTCATAAGTTGTCCCTTTCTTATTTCTATCCGACAGGGATTATAATATTCCTTAACTTCTGTATCTTCAATCTTCTATATTGAAGGTACACTCATATATGGCACTTTGGGTGTAAGACGCTTTATATACTGAAGCACATTAAAAACGCACCACCTGTATAATCCAGGAACAGAGTATGAAATGTAAATATAAGTGTTTACATATTTGGAATCTTTATTCATTTTCCTATGAATCCATGCTGATCATTAATTTGTACATTTGATTGTTATGAAATTCATTCATTGCATTCTGTGAAGACAAGGGAGAAAACCAAAAATGCAACCAATAAAAAATTCATTCACACTATCCTCAGTATCTGGTATGTCCACCGTGTGCTTGCAAACAAGCTTGGCAGCGGCTCCACATGGAACACACAAGTCTCTGAAGGAAATTCCGGGGAATAAAGTCCCATTCACGTGTAAGAGCAGCTTCGAGCTGTTGCAGATTAGATGGAGAACCTTGCCTGTAGACTCTGCGTCCAAGCTCGTCCCACAGATGTTCTATAGGGGACATGTCTGGTGATAGGGCAGGCCAATCAATCGTCACAATGTTCTGCTGCTGTAGATATTGCTGTGTAATGCATGCGGTATGCGCACGTGCGTTATCCTGCTGGAGAAGCTGCAAGTCTGGATAATTTGTGAACGCAGGAGCAACCAATGCATCCAGAACCTCATCTCGATATGTCACAGCATTAACATTTCCACGGAAGACGTGAAGAGGCAAGCGATGGTGAAAACTGAATCCTCCCCAAATGTGAATACTGCCACCTCCAAATCAGTTGTGCTGACGAACACAGCAATCTGCAAAGCGCTGTCCACACCGTCGCCAAATCCGCATATGTCCATCAGCAAAGGATATGTTGAATCTGCTCTCGTCTGTTAATAGGACAGCATTCCACTGCAGTCTAGTCCATCTGACATGTTGCTCTGCCCATTGCAGGCGCTGCTGACGATGTCTGTGAGTCAAGTTTGGCCCAACATAAGGTCGTCTTGCAGAAAGGCCTGTATCTCTGAGTCGTCATATGACTGTCTTTCAAGAGACTTGCCCACGTCTTCCCACTATTGCTCTTGCTGTTTGACTTGCCGGGAGAGAACGATTCCTTAGGTGACTCAGCACAATATGACGATCTTGCGCAGGGGTAGTAACTCGAAGTTGGCCACTCCGAAATCTATCCCGGGCACTGCCAGTGGTTCCGTAACGTTCATTGAGACGTACAATAGTGCTGTGGTGGCAATTCATCCTTCTGGCAATGGCCCGCAGGCTCATTCCGGTCTCCAACATACCAATGGCTCGTTGGCGGTCGTTTTCAGATAGTCGTGGCATTTCAAGCACATGTACTGGGTTTATTACAAATAAGGGAGGGAAACCTGAGGCCTGTAAACAGTAAATTAATATGAAACAAATATAAAGGTATGTTATCAGGCACTCACAGGAAATAAAGAAGTAGAACACCAGACAACAGAAAAACAACAGACATGAGTGGCTTACCCAGGATTTGAACACTGGACCTTCCGTGCGACAACCCCGCCTAGCCATGCAAGCGAATCACACTATCCGCTCTGCCATCTACGCATCATCAAAAAATGATGTTTCAATGGCAGGTCAATAGTGCGAACCACAATACACGACACCAGAAGTCCTCCATGGGCAGTTCAGCCTATTAATGACGCAATCACTTCTGTTGTATTTCTATCAAGCAGTATAGGCCGAATCCAACAAGACCCTTAGGACCTTAATACTGTGTCCAGTAAATGATAGTAGACTAGAACAGTGAGAACAGGATAGTGGGTAGGTTTGGTATTGTACAAACATTTATTACAAATAAGGGAGGGAAACCTGAGGCCTGTAAACAGTAAATTAATATGAAACAAATATAAAGGTATGTTATCAGGCACTCACAGGAAATAAAGAAGTAGAACACCAGACAACAGAAAAACAACAGACATGAGTGGCTTACCCAGGATTTGAACACTGGACCTTCCGTGCGACAACCCCGCCTGGCCATGCAAGCGAATCACACTATCCGCTCTGCCATCTACGCATCATCAAAAAATGATGTTTCAATGGCAGGTCAATAGTGCGAACCACAATACACGACACCAGAAGTCCTCCATGGGCAGTTCAGCCTATTAATGACGCAATCACTTCTGTTGTATTTCTATCAAGCAGTATAGGCCGAATCCAACAAGACCCTTAGGACCTTAATACTGTGTCCAGTAAATATTTGTTTCATATTAATTTACTGTTTACAGGCCTCAGGTTTCCCTCCCTTATTTGTAATAAATGTTTGTACAATACCAAACCTACCCACTATCCTGTTCTCACTGTTCTAGTCTACTATCATTTACTGGACACAGTATTAAGGTCCTAAGGGTCTTGTTGGATTCGGCCTATACTGCTTGATAGAAATACAACAGAAGTGATTGCGTCATTAATAGGCTGAACTGCCCATGGAGGACTTCTGGTGTTGTGTATTGTGGTTCGCACTATTGACCTGCCATTGAAACATCATTTTTTGATGATGCGTAGATGGCAGAGCGGATAGTGTGATTCGCTTGCATGGCTAGGCGGGGTTGTCGCACGGAAGGTCCAGTGTTCAAATCCTGGGTAAGCCACTCATGTCTGTTGTTTTTCTGTTGTCTGGTGTTCTACTTCTTTATTTCCTGTGAGTGCCTGATAACATACCTTTATATTTGTTTCATATTAATTTACATGTACTGGGTGTTTTGTCTCAACGGCCTTTTTATACCGAGTATACTGCCACAACGCGTACACATTTTCAGGGTCATAGCTGTTGGGAATCGTGTTGCACGTGTAACTTTCATTGTTTTCATGTAGTCTGTACACAAACCCGTCGGTTGAATCATGCACTTTCCATTCCAGCAGCCATTCGCTCTCTACCTCATGACAAACACGGGGAAAATCCATTCCCACACTTTTTTCCAGCTTCTCGGCATCAGTATATATAATAGTGGTGCGTTTTTAATGTGCTTCAGTATATTTATCAATACTGGCTTCATTCGTTGCTTTACTTGATTATAGTATTTCTTAGGTTTATGCTGAAATAGAAATGTTTATGCGAGCGTACTTACTTGAATACCTCAAAGTAAGAAATCTGTCTCTTACAGATTTTTCTTGAAAATGAAGAAAATACTTTCTTGCGTCTGCAAATAATTAAAGAGTAAGGAAATACACTGAGGTTCTTGTTGAATATCTCAGCGGAGGAGCCAGGACTTATGTGACAGACCGGGGGTGGAGCCAAATACCTTCCCCGCACAGTTAAAATCACGTCCTATGTGCAAGGCTCTGATTTTACAACTGACTACCAGAAAGTTATTTCTGGGCGTCCTTTGGTAGTGCGCTTTTCTAGCCACCGTTTCATTGGATAAACTTTTATTTTATTAATTTATTTACTGGTCACCTTACCTTTTTATACTCCTCATGGACGATGTCATTAAGGCATGTAAGGAGAGAACAAGAAAGTATTCAGTGTGGTACTGGAAGATGAGACAGGTCTGTATTTCAGAGCTTGCATTTGCTGATGATGTAGCCCTGATTGCTAAATCAGAGGCACATCTCCAATCCAACCTGCAAGTCTGGAAGGAAGAGCTGGAGAAGAGAGGGATGGTCATAAGCAGCTCTAAAACAAAATCCATGGTGATATCACTAGAAGAAAGAAGACATCAGATTAAGCTGGTGTGGTAAAGTGGGATGGTATAAATATTTATAGGGGACTAGTGTACTGAACTATCTTAAAAGAGTCAGTTTGAAAAGTCAAATATATATATATATATGTATTAATTTCTTTACATAGAGATATCCTGATTCAACTACACAGTGAACCAGGAATCACAATCAATATTCTTACAAGTAGTATGTACACAGTTTATCAATTTAATCTTGTTATTGACATATTTTATTATTCTTATCTTATGTTTGTAAGTGCGAAGTAGGAATATGAGTTAATACTGGTTTTGTTTTTCAAGCTAGAGTGTTGTTTGTCATCATGACTTCAAGTGTCTTATCATTGGGAAAAGTTCACAGTTCCTGTCAATTTAAACAGTTTATATTCCCTCTTTATTTACTGTCAATTTTAGAGGGGGGGGGCACATAATGTTGAGCTCCATGGCCACACTTTCTTAACTTTCGTGATGACTGCAGTAAAAGACTCCTCTGCTCGATTACTTCAATGAGTTCTGGAGCCACCTCACTGGTCGCTATCTGGACCCAGTAGTATGCTGTCAGCCTCAGGATTCAGTACTCAGGCCAAATGCTGCCTCAATGACTTTTGACCACCGTCCCACAATTCAATGGAATTAATAAACAGTTTCGTTGACTGGCAATGAATAGGCACAAATTCCGATCTGCCTCTTGTCCCAGGCTTTTATTTTAGAAAAAAATATGCACTGGTGCTCAACGCACTGTTCTTAGTAGGTTTATTACAAGATGTGGCACGGAACAGACGCTCTGAACTGACCATATTGGCAGATCTAACCAATCATGCCATGTCTACACATCTTTTCAAAAAAGTACCCCTTCTATTCGTTTCCCATAACAACAGAAAACTAGTATTTGCAGTCCAACTAATCGTGTTTAGTCTTACATCTCATTCCCGCCAATCAAATAGGAGTTAACATGGTAGGCTATTTCCGTAACGTAATGTTTTTCAAACACGTTATAAAAAAATTTTATGAGCAGAAATTATTCCATGCTGTCAGGCACCCCCACTATTTTATTTTGGCCATAATTATTTTATTAATAGACTAAAGGCGTAACACATAACATATTCTTGGCTAGCAAGTCCTGCCGTACAATAATATATAAGTTAAAGCGAGCTACATGATGGCGTTCAAAATATGTGTTTTCCAAAGATAGTCGTATATTTGTTTTTTACCACGCGTTCACTTCTTTGTCATAGGGTGTCTTCTGTACTTTCAGGAGCTTAGATGTAATTCAGTAGAATTTCATATTTCCTAATAAGCATTTTTCATGTTTTTAAACCTGATTCTTGTAGTAGTAGTAGTAGTGTTTTTCTGACACTGTTTATATGAAAAAAAAGTTAGTGCTGGCCTTACACGTGGGATTGGCGTTACTATTAATCGCGCGACGCGTGTAGTGTTGCATGCTTCCTGCCTTCAGTCGTCCCTCTCTCTCTCCTACTTTCATCTGTCTTTTAGTTACGCCGTGTATAAAATGGAATGAATGAAATATTAAATCTAGGTCATTGATCAGCTTGCGTATCTCAAGGTTTTTCCAAGAAATACAGTACACGTTTTATGGTAGAAAGCGTGTAGGGATGCAGTTGGCTTTTACTATCAAACGCGAAAGCGCTACATTTATGCAGACGAAGCAGAAAAAGGGGGATTTCGAGTACAGTCATTGTGACAGCACTGTTCTTTACCATTCTTCTTTCCTTTTATTGAAGTAATTCGTTAGGGGGTACATTTACCTGATAATTTATATATGTGGATTAGAATATTTCACGACATCTCCCCTCTTAAAACAGACATCTTATGTCAGTCCTTTATTCTATATACACATAGATAAATGTAAGTCAACTTGACTTTACTCTGCTGTTGTGCTATCATGGTTTTATGTAGTTGGGTCCATTCAGAGTAGGCACTACTCATGAAATCTGCCTCAGACCTCTACAACCAATAATATCTTTCGGTTATGTTACTGAACAGCCGCAAGTGTGACTGCTTGTCTTAATGCTGCTTCACAACCCGTATTCACCATTTCTCTTCTCTGAGTCTGCGCAATGACATGTCCAGAGAACATTAGATTTTCCTCAAAATGTACGTTATGAGGAGATAACACATACCTGGTGATAGCAGAGTTTTCGTAGTGGATCCCATAATCTTCTTATTAGCCTGTATGAAACATTCGGAATATCCTCAATCAAAGAGGCAACTAGGGATTCATTACGTTCCTCCGAAATGTTTACATCCAACAAGTTTGTATGATCTCAGGTTTTACTGGAATCTGATAGTATCCTTTACTCAGATCCACCCTTGAGAAATATTTAGCTTTATTTAGTCTGGCAAACAACTGATTTGTATCCGGCAATGGATCCACCTGTCCTTCTGTAATGGCATTCAGTCTCCTGTAATCTATACAGAGTCTATGTTCTCCAGAGGGCTTCCTTAAAAGTACAACACTGGAACTATACGAAGATTCACTGTGTGAAATAATTCCTTCCTTCAACAAATAGTCTATCTCTTCCTTCAAAGCTTTCTCCTTAGCAAAAGGAATCGAATAGGTTTTCATACAGACAGGTGTGGGGTCTATCAGTTTCATATCATATTCCAATGGGTTTGTATGCCCTGGTCGGTCTGTTAACACCTCTGCATGATTCTCTAAAACCTGTTGCACTCTCTCTGAGTTTTCGTTAAATGTGTACTGATTTTCACCTGTGCCGCTGTCTCACAGGGGTGTAATGGATATTCAAATGATGAAAGTGGTTCCTTTTTCATCTCCATGGCAATGGACAAGGTCAACAAGTGTGTCTCTTCCTGATGTTCTCTTTCCAAATATTTCTTCAGGAGATTCACATGATAGATTTTTTTCTTTCCCCTTCTTATCTATCTTATAATTTGTTCTAGACACCTTCTCTAGAACTGTATATGGACCTTGCCATCCAATTTGTAACTTATTCTGACTACCGGGGAGAAGAAGCAGTACCTTCTCTCCCACAGCCAAATTTCTGTCTTTAGCTTTCCTGTTATAATAGGCAGCATGTCTCTTCCTGGCTTGTCTCAAATTTTCATTGGCAAGTTTCCAGCCAGTTTTTAAACGAGTGGTCAGCTCATTCACATATTGGTATGAGGATGTAATATTTTCCTCTGCCTTTTCATCAGTCCACGTTCTTAACAGCGTTACATATGGACCTTTAGTTTTGTGGACCTATTTGTCCATGCACCGGTATGGTCTCTTCCACTAGAAGCGCTATAGTGATGATTTTTCTTCCCAGAATTATCATGCACAAAACGACCGCTACCAATTTTCCTCTTGAGGCTTTCTCCCCACTTAAAATTCTTGATGAGAGATTTCCTTTCTACATCTCCTTCCTCCAGTTTGTTTAAGTCCGATTGAGGGATTGTCGGCTTATCCTGGGGTAAGACATCTTTTTGCACTCTCTGCATAGTGGCCATTGTAAAACAGTTAAGTGAAGCTTGTCCGTGAAAAGGGGCTTCCCATTCCCTTTGGTCCACTTTATCAAATTTATTTTTCTTTTCAGTGTTAGGCCTGCGTTTGCCCCGTGGCGTGTCCAGGTCCTGATCACTGTTCCCACTTGTGGGTGTTCCCTCATGTGCTATGCTACACCTTTCTACAAAATTCTCAATGTCCCATCTTGCCTTGGGCCAATAATAATTGTGAGCCACCTTTTGGATGATGGTACCTATTTTCTCATGGTCCCCATCTGGTTTCACATGTAGGCTCCTTATTAATTCTGCCCTATATCTTTTAGGAAGTACCAGCTGTACCTGACCTTTGGATCTAGCTCCAGTCTTCCTATACATCAACTTGTTTTTCATGTAAAAATCTCCCTTGCCTGGAGTTGTATGACAAGTTGACAATTTCCTGAAACACGGCTTGAGGGTCTTATCCCCAGCTTGTGCCTTCCTCATCTCTTCTGGAGTGGTATCCAACATAATATCCTCCTCCTGTCTTGAGGTCGACCTGACCTGAAGGGTGGCCATATACACAGGTTTCCTTCTACAATGGTCAGTGTCATGATTGTTCATCTGACAATTCTTACACCACCTTTTTCCTTGGTTGAAAGATTTTCTTTCATCATATTTCCTTTCATCGAATTGTGGGATTTTATTTTTATTTTCATACCGTGGCCTATCAAATTGGTGCTTACCTGTGTTTTGGTCTCTGGGATCAAATTTATTAAAGTTCTGTGGTGCCTTAAAATTGTCTACCTGTTTCTTTTTATTACCTGTTACCTCTGCCTGAGCTGCTTGATACCTTTCAGCAACATTTAGCAACTCACCCAGCCTCTCTGCACCTTGTTCCATGAGAAACTTTCTCAGGTCTGGAGCCATGGACTCTCTTAATTGCTCTATAAGGACCATTTCCTTAAGATCTTGGGTTTTCCCCAGAGAAGTCCATTTCTCCAAGTATGTCTCTGTTCGTGCAGAGAACTGGTTATAGGTTTCACCTGACAGTAGTTTAGCATTCCTAAATTTTTTCCTATAAAATTCTGCGTTCTTTTCATATCTTAACAAAAGAGCCTGCTTTAGCATGTCATAATTTTCCTGATCACCTCTGCTCATTTTGGCAAAAACTTCATAAGCTGCCCCACGAAGTCCTTGAGATAACTTTAAGCTCCACCTTTCTCTCTCTAACCCATATGTGGTAGCTAATAGTTCATACCTATTTAGATAGCTCTCTATATCATCGTCTTTCTCAACAAAATGATCTAAATGAAAATTCATAGCTGAGATTGAGGCTCCCTGGCTAGCAGTGGCATCAGAGGCAAAGGGACTGGCACCATTTTCAGGAGCATGGCCCTGAAACTCAAACTCCCTTAGTCGTAACTCATGTTCCCTTTGTAATCTCTTCTCCTCCTTTTCTGCTTCCCTCTCTGCAGTCAATCTTCTTTCTTCTGCTTCCCTTTCTGCAGCTAATTTCTTCTCTTCTCTTTCTGCAGCCAATCTTTTGTCTTCTCTTTCTGCCTCTAATTTCTTAGCCTCTTTGTCAGCCTCAATCTGCAACCTCTTAGCTTCAGCCTCTAATTTTCTTTCGGCCTCTTTTTCTAATCTTCTTTCTTCCCGTTCAATATATTTGTCACATTCAGCAGTGACATAAGCAATCATAATTTGCCCGTCCATTCCTAACTCTTTCGCAGTCTGTACAGCAGCAGATCGAAATTTGGCCAGGTCCGCCATTTTCTAACAGATAAATGTAAACAATTTCTAACTAAACAATATACTCTGTAATTAATTATGTAATTACAACACAGGCACTGAGAGCTCAACCTTATTTAATTCCACCCAAGGATACCTTTTAATTCTTATAATTCCCAATATATATAACAGGAGAAAGTTCAATATCCCGGACGAGCCCCCAATATATGTGGTAAAGTGGGATGGTATAAATATTTATAGGGGACTAGTGTACTGACTGAGATCAGCTGTGAAGGTATCTGTATCTAATAGTGTGGAGTATTACAGATAACCTTACTTGCTACCACATATATATATATCTCTCAGTCAGACCTATTCTGGAATATTGTGATGACTACGTTGAATGTCTAGGGTTATGTAAATGATGAAGTGTAAGTCACAACAACAACAGACAGATAAACAAGTTAATTTATTTCACACTACTTTACAACACTGTGACAATCACACACAAGTAACACTCTATAAGACTATCTTAAAAGAGTCAGTTTGAAAAGTCAAATATATATGTATTAATTTCTTTACATAGAGATATCCTGATTCAACTACACAGTGAACCAGGAATCACAATCAATATTCTTACAAGTAGTATGTACACAGTTTATCAATTTAATCTTGTTATTGACATATTTTATTATTCTTATCTTATGTGTGTAAGTGCGAAGTAGGAATATGAGTTAATACTGGTTTTGTTTTTCAAGCTAGAGTATTGTTTGTCATCATGACTTCAAGTGTCTTATCATTGGGAAAAGTTCACAGTTCCTGTCAATTTAAACAGTTTATATTCCCTCTTTATTTACTGTCAATTTTAGAAGGGGGGGCACATAATGTTGAGCTCCATGGCCACACTTTCTTAACTTTCGTGATGACTGCAGTAAAAGACTCCTCTGCTCGATTACTTCAATGAGTTCTGGAGCCACCTCACTGGTCGCTATCTGGACCCAGTAGTATGCTGTCAGCCTCAGGATTCAGTACTCAGGTCAAATGCTGCCTCAATGACTTTTGACCACCGTCCCACAATTCAATGGAATTAATAAACAGTTTCGTTGACTGGCAATGAATAGGCACAAATTCCGATCTGCCTCTTGTCCCAGGCTTTTATTTTAGAAAAAAAAATATGCACTGGTGCTCAACGCACTGTTCTTAGTAGGTTTATTACAAGATGTGGCACGGAACAGACGCTCTGAACTGACCATATTGGCAGATCTAACCAATCATGCCATGTCTACACATCTTTTCAAAAAAGTACCCCTTCTATTCGTTTCCCATAACAACAGAAAACTAGTATTTGCAGTCCAACTAATCGTGTTTAGTCTTACATCTCATTCCCGCCAATCAAATAGGAGTTAACATGGTAGGCTATTTCCGTAACGTAATGTTTTTCAAACACGTTATAAAAAAATTTTATGAGCAGAAATGATTCCATGCTGTCAGGCACCCCCACTATTTTATTTTGGCCATAATTATTTTATTAATAGACTAAAGGCGTAACACATAACATATTCTTGGCTAGCAAGTCCCGCCGTACAATAATATATAAGTTAAAGCGAGCTACATGATGGCGTTCAAAATATGTGTTTTCCAAAGATAGTCGTATATTTGTTTTTTACCACGCGTTCACTTCTTTGTCATAGGGTGTCTTCTGTACTTTCAGGAGCTTAGATGTAATTCAGTAGAATTTCATATTTCCTAATAAGCATTTTTCATGTTTTTAAACCTGATTCTTGTAGTAGTAGTAGTGTTTTTCTGACACTGTTTATATGAAAAAAAAGTTAGTGCTGGCCTTACACGTGGGATTGGCGTTACTATTAATCGCGCGACGCGTGTAGTGTTGCATGCTTCCTGCCTTCAGTCGTCCCTCTCTCTCTCCTACTTTCATCTGTCTTTTAGTTACGCCGTGTATAAAATGGAATGAATGAAATATTAAATCTAGGTCATTGATCAGCTTGCGTATCTCAAGGTTTTTCCAAGAAATACAGTACACGTTTTATGGTAGAAAGCGTGTAGGGATGCAGTTGGCTTTTACTATCAAACGCGAAAGCGCTACACTTTTGCAGACGAAGCAGAAAAAGGGGGATTTCGAGTACAATCATTGTGACAGCACTGTTCTTTACCATTCTTCTTTCCTTTTATTGAAGTAATTCGTTAGGGGGTACATTTACCTGATAATTTATATATGTGGATTAGAATATTTCACGACAGCTGGGAGAACAGGTCCTGAAGCAGTTCGACATCTTTAAATACCTCGGAGCTATTATAGACCGAAAGGGAGGCATCAAAAAAGAGTTGGCCACTCGAAAAGCAGCAGCAGGGAGACTTTTTCAGGCCATAAACCGAGGATTCCTCAGCAAGAGAGAGGTTCGTAAGAAAACGAAGATGGCTGTATACCACTCCACCTATGTCCCAGTCTTGACACATGGATGCGAGTCATGGACAATGACTACAACCCACAAAAGCCAGATCCAAACCTCAGAAATGAGGTATCTGAGGAAGGTGGTTGAAGAGAAATGGTACGCAACCAGACGAAACGTCAAGGCCTAAAATCCCACCCGCTGCAGACCCAAATAGAACAGTCCCAACTAAGATTGTTTGGCCATGTCTGCAGAATGGGAGAAGATCGGCTACCACGACAAGCATGGGAAACAGAGCCAGGGATCCAGACCCCCAGGACGACCCAGAGTCCGCTGGGAGGACAACATTAGACAATCTTTGAAGGACCGAGGACTAGAATGGAACCAGGCCAGTAGGAAGACAGCCAATAGGATGGTCTGGCGCTCTCTCTTCCAAACCTCTACACCTCGCGGTAGAAGGGGAACGACTAAGTAAGTAAGTAAGTATTTACTGATCATTGTTTTAAATGATCTTACAGGGCGTAAAGCTATTCCCATTTACGTCACTATTTGCTATGGCAACTCTCGCCGAAAGTAGCGTTAGTATGCCAACACTGACATAGTTTCCTTTTCTTTTTATGTCATCCTATACTCAATGTATCTCGTGTTTTGGTGAACTATGAAATGTAACTGCACTGTTTACTTTCTACGGTAGTTAATAGTAATTTCTTATGTTTTATAATAATTAGTTACTAGCACGAATAAATGCTATGGTAGTAGGTCATATGGCAACATATGTACCGTGATTTGAACCTAGCACCTTTGGCGCGAGAGACCAGATCTCTAATCACTCCGTCATTGGGACGCACAAAAGATACACACACAAAAAACGGGGAAGAGAACTGGCGACAGAAATTAGTATGATGAGGCCATGAGCCAACCTTGACCTGACATCTCATGACTTGAGCCAAGCTTGACCTGACATCTCATGACTTGAGCCAACCTTGACCTGACAGCTCATGACATGAGCAAACCTTGACCTGACAGCTCATGACATGAGGACTAGGCGTACATTTATTGAAAGGCAATGCTTCTTGTGGAGGTGAAAGGTAATGATTGAATATATTTGTGTTATGGAGCCGCGCTAGCGTAGTGGTTACAACACCGCTCTGACGACCGGGTGATTCAGGATCAAACCCGGGCGACGGCATTTGAGGATTTTTCGTCGACCGGGAATTGGACTGGATTAACTCGAGACCTGGCGATGACATTTGAAGGAGTGTCGTCGACCAGGGATTGGCGGCTCCTGAGCCGACCCAGCTCTAATGGGTACCTCCGAAATCGGCGAGTATCTGCCTGAATGGCGAGGGACACATGTCTCTGTACAAGAAAAAAGGGATACTCACGTAAAATCAATGTCAGGTTAGACATTAATAATAACCTGAGATTTCGCCTCGAGTATTAGCGGGCGTACGAAAAAAAAATATTTGTGTTGTTATGTACAGGTTTTGCGTGTTATATATGTCTTTAGGTAGGTCTAAGTTTCAGCCATCATCATTATTATCACATTTTAGCTAAGCAAGAAAGAAGGCTCAATACCTTACATCTGTGCCTACTCCACATCCTCGCTATTTCATGGAAGGACAGTGAGAAATGTTGAGGTGCTGTCTTGTACTGGCCTTCAAAGCGTGTATTCAGCGCAGACTACGCTTAGACAGCGGAGACTACTCTGGCTTGACCGTGTTCATCGCATGGAAGATGATCACATCCCCAAAGATATTTTGTCCCGACTACTGGCATATGGCAAATGAATAGCCTGGTGATTGCAGCTGTGGGTTAAAGATGTGTGCAAGAGAGACGGACATAAATCCAGCAGCCTGGGAGGATGAAGCTGCCAATCGCAACCACGGGGGGGGGGGTGGGGGGGGGGGGGGGGGGGGGGGGGAGGGGGGGGGGGGGGGGGGGGGGGGGGGGGGGGGGGGGGGGGGGGGGGGGGGGGGGGGGGGGGGGGGTGGGGGGGGGAGGGGGGGGGGGGGGGGGGGGGGGGGGGGGCGGGGGGGGAGGGGGGGGGGGGGGGGGGGGGGGGATGCTCCATACGGCGCCACCCCAGATTCGGCGAAAAGAAGGTCTTACAACAAAAGAACACGACAAAAGGAACAGACAGCTGATGACTATAACTTCAGGGGCGTATTCCCATTGTGGGTCATGACTGAAGGGAGTTATTACCATACTTAAGCTCACTGTGGTGTATAGGCCTTCAACAAACACTAAGATTTTCTGACCTGTGCCATCCATACAATTATTTCCATGTCTCCTCTATCCCATTCATGCCTGCCTCCAGTTCTCTTCTACTTTTGTTTGTTTTAGTAATCCTCTATTTCTCTTACCCTAAGAGTTCTGGAACATAACCTTCCTCGTAAAGCTATAGCAACTGGTTTTTCTTTGTGGGCTTCTTATTAAATGTCAGTGCATTCTTATCGCACCTTGCTCTACTTGTGTTTGTCTTGATTTTTCTCTCGATCCTACATAAGTGATACTGTCGTTATTGTTCTTGATCAGAATCGACCTCACTGCACTCCGTGCAAACCTATAGGTGTCCACTCTCCTTCAGCAAATGTCGAAGAGTATGAATGCTAATTGTACCTGTAGCACGCTGGTAATACATACGACGTATCCATCCTCTTTCACGTCCATCTCTGCTAGACCCACGTTTGATGCCATACTCCAACAGTCTCAGCCTTGTTGATTTATCCATTGCTGTGTCATTATCTAGCAGGCGATCATTAATTGCCCTTAGTATCTCTCCCTTATCCATGTCCAGTGTCCCCACTCTGGGTGCTCTCGTGGCTAGTCTGTCAGCTCTCTCACTGCCACGTACCCCTGCATAACCAGGAAAGTAGATCAACACCAGTTCTTGAAGACTTGAGGATTCTATTGATGTTTTCCATTCCTGCCGCAGCCATCTGTTCTGAACTTATATTGTCCTACCTTTTTGTTAATCCTTCTATTGTGCAAGCATTCTTTTATGAAAGTTTTATATTTTGGTCGCTATGTTTGTGATTTATGCAATAGGACTATCTGAACATTTTAGCTGAAGATTCAGAATTTACCGTTTGATGTGATTTTGTTTATTTCTATAAATTTATCATTGTAATAATAGCTACTTTTGCCCTTTTTATATTCCTACTTGAATATTATCTGTTCTGCCTACGTTGTTTATATTATTGCTAAGGTTAATGCATGACTCCACATCATGTATTTCAAAGGGCAATCTGGCCATTTTTAGTCATACTTTTTCATATAATCTTTGTTTTGTTTCTGTGTGTTCTTAAAACAAATTTCTTTGAGCTCGCATCAAGTGTCCTTTGTGGCTGGTTTAAAGGATTAATCCATAAATAATGAAATAGGAAGGTGAAATAGTGGGAAGTAGTCAAGGAGAAGTAACACTAGTTATTAAACAGCTTGGGCAAGAGTTCCCTCTCTTGAGGCAAAGTTAAAAGCCACTAGATTTTCGTAGAATATTCGAGAACTGTCTTGTCACATGTGGTGAGCTAATGTTATTTGGGGTAAGTGAAATAAAAAGAATATTTTAAACATATGCTTTTAATGCATTAAAAATCCAAAAATAATTTTTCAAGGAGTTTATTGCTTGCAGTCAAATAATTTAACATCAAATTGACAAAAAATGCAGGGCGCTGATTCTGCATGAAATTAACTTCTACTTTATACTTCATTAGACACTTATGGATAAAATACTCGTATATGATAAGCGCTTAAGCGCCCCACGCTTTTTTTCAATTTGATGTTACATGTTCTGACTGCAAGCTATAAACTCCTTGAAAAATTATTTTTGGCCTTTTAGTGCATTAAAAGCGTGTGTTTAAAATATATTTTTTATTTTCTTCTATTTAGTGATTTGCCGAAAGTTCACGCACTTCGTGAAGTTTCAACATTTCTCTCAAGAGAGGCAATCTTGTTGGAAATAATAAACCTAGATTATTTGCAGTTATCGCCCATTTCCGTCCCGATATAATACCAAAAAAATGATTACTAAATTTAATTTTATTATTTTTACGACTGATTATTGTACTGTAATCGGGAGTACACAACTATGCAAAGTTTCAGAGCTATTGCTCATCTCTAAGTGATTGAAAAATCGATTGCAAGATTTGAAGGTGACACGACAGTGACATACAAGGCAAGTTAAAGAAAAGCGTGTAATAACAAACAGACAGCCCAACTTAGCGTGCGAGGTCCTTTCTGCTCGAGTCGTCAACGAGTGAAGACGTGTAAACTCAATGTTAGTGAGTGCTGGGATTGTCGCCTTGTGATGTTCGTGCAAGAGCGAATATGTGGAGACAGATATCATCCCAGATCTAATGGAGAGTTCAAGTATGAATCAAGAGCAGACTAAAGTGTTTTATTACAAACAGCAGAAATTAATTATGTTATTTCTTGGACGGGGTTGACCAAAAAGTATTGAAGGTACGTGTTGAAAATTTTATAAACTTTTACGCCTGGTGTAACGAAAATAGACATTCGTGCTAAGAACCAATGTAGCACTAGAAGGATATCGGCCTTGAAAGAAACTTTGATTCCCCGGTTGTTGGCTGGTCCTACAATAACTTCAAGCATCGCCTAATAACACGGAAATGAGCTGAATCATAGTCGACGATCAGACCATACATAGAAGCAGATTAGTGATGACCAGTGAGGAATCAACAAGGATGTTGTAGGTTGAATGATACAGACTAGTTGAAACGTTTGAATTCAGAGATCTACATTTGTTTCCCGTTGTTGTACATATGTTGAAGACATTGGAACACTCTGAAACAGGCCACAAGGTCTTTTCTCTTTGGACATGCGCCCTAATATAACCAACGGACCCTGTATCTAGGTTAAACCTGTCGCACATCGCCAAAACGACGCAAAATTTTATTTAAAGAGAAAAAAAATTGGAAGCACCAATAAAACTACTGAAAACCCATCATAAGTTGAATGTTGAAATAACATCAATTTACAGTGATGGTCTAATAAATAGTAAATTGACAGAAGGTAATATCAAAAACGATGACGAACCTACTATGTCGATCATGTGTAGCCTAAATTACAATCTGTAGGACCATCAGCTGTCCCATCTCATCTTGTAGTGAATTTGGTTACAGTTATGGAACGAAGAGCCATCTATCTAGATCTAGATTATCAAACTGTTGTGACATTGATGACTGAATTACATTTGTGTTGGCTAATGTTATGTACGACACATACTGTACAGAAAATGAGGAGTTGTCTGCTACTATTGTAGAAACCTTTTGAATTATGAATCAAGAACACTCACGTTGTAAATAAAAGACAACTTCAAATGAGCATTCATTGTATTGGCAAATATTTAGAAGCCAACAGAAATCAAGTGCAAGACATAAATAAGAATTGTCGACTCCAGTTACCAAGTGTCACGGCATTGCCTCTACTGCTTTGCAGTAGTGGTCCAACAGTGGCCAAAACTCAAAAGTAAAAAATATGGGTCTTCAAAGGTGTCTACCTTCGCACAAGATTACTCTTGGCAGAGTTAGAGATAGAAGTATAACGATGCTACTATCTCAAGCGAGTATTCATAAAATATTTCAGAAGTCAAGAACAATGCTGCGTTGGGCATGGCAATTGTTAACCTATATCTGATCCGCCGCCTTTTATGAAGAATTAGGCAATTATTAATTTCAGCTCGTTCAAGCCCCCATCCTGATTTACTCAGTGGAATTCCCCTTATGATGGTATAGCTATGTTTAGAGTGTATTTAGTAACTTTACTGAGACAAACATGCAGTTCATTCAAAATGATTAAATCGACGTTATATTTGTATATTTACAAATAACAAATTTAATAATCAACTAAGTTTTAACAGTTTTTTAAAAATTGAATAATCTTTAACAGAAAATACTCATCATCGTGTGATGGAAGGGTGTTTTATGTAAAAAGTCACTTGGCAGCTTTTATGTTTGACTAAGCTGCAAATGGTAGTTTCTGCTCCCGCTGGGTTTTTGGGTTCTATGCAGATAGGTCACTGGAGTTCTCGCGTCTCTGGTCAAGATTAAAGGCGCAGCACGTTCCAAGTAAGATCAGGGAGTAACTGTAAAGCTGGTCCTGCGTCTCTAAGACCCTCTGAGGATGGTGTCTAGCTCGACGTCAGGCCACTTCTGCCCTCACTTTGTTCCAGAGATTAGTACTCTAACTGGTACTACCAACTTTTATGGTAAAATAGTAGAATCAAATACACTCTGAGTATTGAGTTTTCCCACAGATAGTTATGTGTCCACGTCTTCCTATTCCACCACCCCCATCTACCCCAGAATTTACCCTAGCTGAGAATTAAGCTTAATCCCTTCGAGAGAAAACTTTCTTTACATTTAAATTGAATAGCTTTATATTTACTTTACATTCAAATGAAAAGGTTAACAGTATAGATAGAATATGTTTACATTTGCATCTACACTGGTTGAAAAATGTTGCAATATAGATTGAATACGTTTTCATTTACATCTGCACTGTTTGAGAAGCTTGAAAACTTTCATTAACTTTAAAGTGAATATGTTTACAAAGACATTTACACTGGTTTGAAAAATTTAAATATTATAATTAGAATGTACATCATTTCTTTCATCTTTCCCTCCCTGCTCCATGTGGAACTTGGGACTATTAATAAGTTTAGTTCTCTTTAAGAAACTAGCAATAAAGCAGTCACCAGCCCTTGCAGTGGTGGTTCATGAAATCATCATTCTATACGCTGAGGTTGCCAGCCTGACATGACTTGGACATCCACTATCAATTTTCACTTACTGATATTCACATGGCAATATATACATATTAGTTCACATGTTAGTAATGAATAATATAGAATGTAAAATATATAACTTACGCCAATCTTTGCTCACAGACTGTTTGCTCGCCCAAATGTGGGACCATCACGTTTTTGTGACTCAATTAGTCCGTCAAGGATGGACCGGTGAAATAAATTGAACTGAAGTGTGAAAGTTATGTAAATATTGACCTTCGGATGAGTTTTCTGTGTTGACAAATAAGGGCAGAGGAGAGAAAAATAAAATATCACTCGCATAGAAATGCAATGCAATCCTGCCGGAGTGGACATGGGAGTGCACACACCGTTTTGTGACATCAAGTCAATCCCGTTGTACGGCTCTGAAACATGGAGAACAACAAAAACAGAAACCAAGAAGTTACAGACTTTTAATTTTTTATTCTGTTTATTTGTTAAACATCTTCTGTTTTCTTGGTAAATTAAACGAAATTCCAAAATTAAAACTAAGAAAAATGAAGGGATACTGGAACAAGTGAACAATTTCTGACATCCTGAACAATAACAGAGAATGACAAATGTGGAACAGATGTCAAAAACAGAATGACATATGTGAAACAGAAGCCAAGAAAGGAATTAAACTTGTGAAACAGAAGTCATAAAGAGAATTACGCGTAAAATCGTGAAGAGAATGACAGATGTGAAATAGAAATAAACAACCATATATCTTACAGTAGATGTACAGCAGCGTGTAGTGCGTTGTTGTAGAGCCTGTGTTCGGCACTTGTTCCAACGTGTGTTAATTAGTGGTAGAGCATTTTTTTGCTTCTTGATCACTTTATGCTTGTTTAACAGTGTGTAATAGTGGCTAGTCATGTGTTATAGTGTCTCTGTTTTAGTTCTAAAGCCATGGTGCATTATTTTTGTGTGTAGTGGCACTGTGTGCTAAAAAGTCTCCTTTCGATCGTTCTCGTGATTCGTAAAGTGTTTCGTGTCCAGGTGGTAACCGGTTTGTACACCAGATTTGGTTATGGCCATCTGCTTGACTGAGTTTATGGAAGAACCATATGTAACAGGGAGTTCGAATGTCAGAAATCCGGTTTCAAACATTTGCATAAGGGAAATTAACGGACTTATAATTTAAATCAAAGGCCGAAAATCCATGACTTGTAAGTTTATAACCAAAGGGCGGTAATCCATAATACAAGGTACACTGATTAACAGTAATGTTTTACGCCCCTGGAGAAAAAGTTGTGTTTTTAGTTTGGAGTTTGCAGTTTTGGTTTTTAAGTGAGTTAGGCTGCGAGACTGAAGATCCACGGGTTTACGTGACTTGTTTTCGAGACAAATTGATTAGAAAGTTCGGGAAAAGTTATCGTTGTAAATCATGGGACAAAATTAATTTAGTCAGATCTGAAACGCGGTTAGCGTTATGAAGCAAGCTTGCTTGTGTTAAAAGATAAAGTGGCAAGTAGAATTGAGAGCTATCATCGGACAATATGCCAAAATGTTTAGTTATTTTTGTGGTGACTGAAAAATGAATTATTGTCTAGGCACTCAACCGCTTTGTATGGCACAATTATATATGATAGTTTGTTATTCATTTCTGTGGACACGATTGACAGTGTCGCCAGTACAAGAGCAGTTATGTGTATTTGTAAGACAACCAGGTATGTTGAGTCTCGCCAACAAATGATAAACTGTTTAGTGCATGAGAAGATCAATATACAGCAGCTAGTCAGGAGAAGTAGGAATTAGTAGACCAGTTTACAATCTAACGAGTAGGAAATAATAAACTTGAGAGATCGTCAACCCTGGCGGTAGGCTACTATTCTCAAAAGAAATACACCAAGTAAAGACTACATTAAATTAAGCAGAACAGATACAGAAGAATAATATCATAATCTTTTGAAAAGACATATCAAGAATATAGAGGGCAGAAAATATTGACCACCATAGAAAAATGGAGACAGCTAGAACTACAGAAGCAGTAAGACATTGTAATAATATTTGAATTGAATTTGTTGTTGTACCAAACTGCCAACCTTAGGTGAAGGTCGGGCTCGTGATTTCATTCGCCACGTTTATTTTGTGTAAATAAAGTTTCACCGTTACTTGCTACTGCTGTCTGA
Organism: Oreohelix idahoensis; assembly: GCA_024509875.1. Lineage (NCBI taxonomy): Eukaryota > Metazoa > Mollusca > Gastropoda > Stylommatophora > Oreohelicidae > Oreohelix > Oreohelix idahoensis. Next base: position 146,834 of record JAMPIV010020777.1, on the reverse strand, counting down.
GTAAAGTCAATCGTCGTTCATCGAGATCAAACATTACTTGTCTGTTGTGAACTGTTGCCGTAACACCATCAACCAATAACCTACCTACTGTCGAAGGTAGAGATATGAACCATACACGATCAAAACAAGGTAGAAGTAGGAAATAGTAGACAATCATCATCATAAGCCAGTAAATGCCAACGGCCACACATAATGTCCAGGGTTTTTGCTGAGAAGCAAGGCGACAGCCACGTTTCTTCTAAAAACTATTTCCCTGACACACATTTCACTAGCACAACTTTTAACGATAAATCTAAACAACATTGTTTTTCAGCATCACAGCAAAGGTAGGTAAAGTTGTCAAACAAACTCGTATTCTTGTTATGTTCTTTAATTAAACGATCACCTTTACTGAACAATAATTTCAGCAACTAAAACAAGGAAGTGTTATTGGCTGTCTTCTTAGAGGGGAGAGCATATTAATAAGTCTTTTAGTAATGTAAAGTCATTGAATTTTCCTGTCCGTCATGTCTTCAAGTTTTAATATACTACTGGACAAAAGTTAAGGGCCACCAAGAAAAATTCCACCATGGACCAAATAAATGCATGGCTAATGCAGTGATCATTTCGACCACTTGTCATACTGATTTATTGCATACCAACGGTGAACACTCTTTACCGATGATCATTTTCCACGTGCATTCAAATTCAACTCACTTTTTCACCTTTTGAACTAATGGGGCGTGTTGCAAAAACCACGAGTTTTTGCAGCAACAATGGCAATTTTCACGTGTGGGTTAAAGTGACCCAGTTTTTTGACATAAAAAAAAAAATTTACCTAGTGCACACAAAAATGTATACACATTTCTCTGAGCTCAGTTTTAATGACATTTTCACTTGTCTTTACCCTTTGCCAATCAATTATATTATATAATAAGAATTCAAGACTAATCGACAAATAAGAGAAGACTCTAGGCAGAAATATGTCTCCGACTATATAAGGAAAAGACGATGGTCATATATCGGTCATGTCCTACGAATGCAAAACAACAGAATACCACTACAGGCGCTCACTTGGGTTCCTGAGGGTAAGCGGAAAAAAAGGAAGACCAAAAGAAACACTCAGAAGAACAATAATAAGAGAAGGAAGAACGTTGGGCCTAAATAATGTGCAAGAGCTAAGAGGAGTGGCGTCACAACGAACAACCTGGAGAGCACTGGTTTCTGCCTTATGCGCCGTGTTTGGCGCTTAAAGAATTTATTATTATTATAATCAATTATATAAACCTTGTCTAAACTGAATAGCGGCCCTTAACTTTTGTCCAGTAGTATTTTAACAGTCACCATTATCTTGTACATACACATCCATTTATTTTATAAAATGCCAATAACTAATGGATTCTCGACATTACTTAATAATACATTTTCAATCTGCAACATCATTTCTCTCGTCACAATTCTTCCTTCTACATCACTTCAGTATTATCTGCAACCTGCATAGTACAAAGAGTACTCTATACGGTTAACACGTATCATATCTCAAATTCCTCCATTTATTTTATGTCTTCTACATCCGCTTGCATAGAGTGAAGGGTACTATTTTCTACTCAATCTGTAGTTTGATAACCACTCGCGGATCACTATCCTGCATTTGCAGCATAAAACTACCGTTTTAACATTTTAACATTCTGTCACTTTAGAACCGCTATCTCGATGTCCTATTGGAGTGGTTCCAAAACGGAGTGGCGCACCACGCTTGTGTGGCGCGAGAGGATTGCAGGTGTGGCCACAAGTGTTAAAGCCATTTGTTAAAGTTCCTTTTTGTTAACAGTGTTCTTTTGTTGAAGGTGGGGCGCGTCAAGATTTGTTGTAAGAATAAAAGATGGCTTCATGTTATTATTTCTGCCGGCATTTCTTCCTCTTTACTATAGACTTATTTTTCCTTTGGTTATCGTGCTAAAGGGTGTAAGTTGCAAATGTTGGGTAAACTGACCAACTTCAACTATAGTAAGTTGATAACTCCATAGGTGGTAAGAGTCCACATAGATACATTTTTATTACGGGAACAAGTTCACAATACATGGCATCAATCAAATATACATACAAGTTATGCAGTCCCAGATCGTCTCCTATATTTGATCCATCAGTCGTCAAAACGTCTGGCTATTTACTCGCGATTTCGTATGTCGGTAATCCGGTAACGAACAGCCATAGGTTTGGCGATATTATAATTTTGATACTTATTAATAATATACTCCCTGCAAATCTTCTTGAACCGAAGATGATTCATCCATAGAATGAGACGATATTGTATCTATAAACAAGTCGGCAGACCCTGTTGCCTTATAATATAAGAACTTCAACACAATCACTATCATTAACGGGACCATTGAAAAGTCACGTCCAACTAGGATGGAATTCAGAATATCAAAGGTGTAGGAAGAGCGTTGCTATGCCCCAGCATACCAACCTACCACGTCATGTCTATCCCTAGACAACCCTATAAAATCGCGGTCAATACAATGGCTTTAAGTGCAAAGCTCCTTACGTTGGTGGCACATCAATATGTTAACGAGTACCAAATTAAAGTGGGCCAACATTACCCAGATACCTCGTATCAACTCCCCTGACAGCCCGGGTTAAAAAAATCTGTTATACAGAATTTTTATAAAAATAAGATGGCCTCAGCTGCCATGACAAGACTGAATGTGATCTGGAAAAGTAACATCAGTTTTCCTGTGAAGATCAAATTATACAAATCACTTGTATTATCGGGACCCAAAGATGCAGCAATAGAGAATGCAGTCAGCGACCCATAGCTTGACTGCTTGCATCAGGATCAGCGAACCAGAGCTGGTCAAGACCCTACTCCACCTCCACGTGGTGGTCCTGGAAACAGATTGCATCACTGCAGTCTGGCTGAGCGAGTAGGGATCGCAGTGGAAAGGCAAACCCGGTCCCAAAAAATGCCGTGCAGAAGTCGGATGTGTCGACCGAAAGGTGCAGATATCACAGCTCTGGCGTAAACAGACACAACGCAACCACCGTCCTTTTCAGGACGAACGAGGAAGAAGAAGACTTGTATTATCTATTCTCTTGTATGGGTGTGAGAGCTGGACACTCACTGCAGATACGGAGCGAAGGATTCAGGCTTTCGAGCATAAATGTTATAGAAGAATTTTGCGCATTTGCTATAAAGAGCACAAAACAAATGTCTATGTTAGAGAGAAGATAAACACCTATGCAGGCCACCAAGAACCACTTTTGTCAGTAGTGAAACGTCGAAAGCTTGCCTAGTTTGGGCATGTAACTCGTCATGACTCCCTTTCGAAAACGATCCTCCAGGGAACAGTCAAAGGTAAACGGAGAAGAGGAAGGCAAAGAAAATCCTGGGCTGATAACATCAAAGAATGGGCAGGACACGGTTTTTCCACACTTGTACGCATTTCTGAGGACAGAGAGCAGTGGAGGACCCTGTCTGCTGATGCTTCCACCATGGCACCCCTACGACCCATGACGGGTTACGGGTTGAGATGAGAGATGATGATAAAAATAATATTATTATTGCAGTCAATAAAAACCCGACTTAGGACATACGGCCAACGATGTTTTGAGCAAAACAGTGTCGAAGGTTGTCGTCAATATATTATATTGTCACATAATTCATAGAAGTAATACATAAATTAAAATAATCCTAACTAAAATTGTTTAGTTAACTAATGTACTAAAGTGTAAATGTCGTGTGTGGTTAAAGTTATAAACATGAATCTATTTAATTAACCTAGTTAAGTGATGTCATAAAAAATAATTAAGATAAAGAATACAGAAGGAACACATTAGAAAATAGATATAAGAGACAATCATTAAAAAGAAGTAGTAAAGAATAAATTAATCGAGTCGATTAACTATCGTTATCAATAAAATTAAATGTGAAACAATTATCTAATTTACCACTAAATTAAATTAGATGACATACCAATACAAAATTATACGTAGTAAGAAAAATTAAAATCATGTGTAATGGTTATAGTACTAATTAAAATCTACTTATCCTAAAATGTTAATTATTGTATCATAATTTTTTATTTACTTTCAAAGTATTAAACCGCTTAATAGTCCTGAAAATTCAGCGTGTATACCACGATAAATGTAATGTTAATGTTCGTATATTCGACCAATGTAGTCAATATCACGCCACTTGGAAATGTTTATTCAGTTGAAGGAGATCAAAATACTCTGAAAGGTGTTAGTATTAATCCATATATGCATACGTTCGAGTAGTTAGTGTTTGTAAATTGCACTGTAGTGGTTGATAGAAGTATGGACACTAACCAAAGTCCATAATTATATAGTCGAATGAAATCAGTAATGTAAATTGAAACGACCCGGTGCATTATTTGAAAGGTTGATGCGAATCCCCGGAAGATTCAAGAGTCAATTGTCGTTCGTACTTGTTTCAGAAATTGAAACTGCTGTAATCCATCGCTGTCATATAAGAAGAAGTAGATTATAGAGAATGGCTTGACCTGAGACGAAATCCGTAATTCTTTTCGAAATCCTATAATGTCTGGTGAAAATGTCAGCAATAATGTTGTAGCATATGTACAATCGAATGTTGACTGCAGATGTTTAAAAGTATGGAAGTAACAGATATTTTATTTGTCGTTTTTTTCGAAGTTCATGTAAGTTCAATTATGGACCCGTTTGAAACTCTGATCGGGTTGAATTAGGATCCATATTGTTTTCAATGTTACCAATCTGTTATCCTTGATTAGTGAAAATACGTATAGTGTACGAATGATTTGTTATTCGTTCAAACTGCGTCGTCATTGTTCATCTGATACGGATGTTGGGTTTCTAGACAGAGAATCAGCAACAAAGTTCTCAGAACCGAAATTGATTCTATTTGAAATTGGACTGGCTGTAGAATGATTGAAAATGTGGCTAATTTTGGATTTTTGTGGTTGGCTCGTCGGAGTGCAGCTACTAACTTTTGATCTGTCGGGACAATAAATGATGCACCGAGAAGAAATTTATCTAGTTTCTGTATTGCCCAGACGACATTCAAAAATTCTCTGTCGATTACTGAATATTTTCTTTCGGTGTCCGTTAGCTTTCTCGACATAAATAGCGTAGGATGAAGGACGCTCTCATGTTCTTGTAAAAGGCTCGAACCGAGACCTAAGTTGCTCGCATCTGTGCGTAGAATGTATATTTTATTAATATCTGGTAAACGTAAAATTAGGTGGCCTGGAAAAAAATGGCAAGAATATGAGCAAATGTTTTGTCGCAGTCGTCAGTCCACTTGACATTCGCAGGCATGCCCATCCACAAACGAATGGACAATATACTAGCTTATGCTGCATTGGCTGAGCAAAAGTATAACAATCACCAAAGCCACCGATCGTTTTAGGCATGGTAATGCACATAAAAAAGAAAACCTGATGACAACATAGAGATGTCACAATAAATGTATGGATGTAGTATTTTTATTCCATGATGTGTCATACTGATGGAATTGAGCATGATACCCATTAGTTTGCAAAGCAGTAGGTATAAAGCATGTCGTTGACTGCTGCTTGCTAGGCAAAGTGAAAACTTTGCTGACAGATTCCTTGGTTTTAATTTTACTATATGAGTTTACAACCAATGCTGAAGTTGTTAAGTTTATTAGTAAAAACTTTGTTACTTTTGATAACATCAATAGTTTTCTTAATATTAGGTTTACCATGATTATGTCGCCACGATTTCATAGCTTTCAAAGTAGGAAGTGGTAAAGACCTATGTGTTTTTGGAAAAGAAGATTCTTCTTCCTGAACTAAGAATAGATCAGAATCATAACAAGAAGTGACGATCTTGTCGTCGAGCTCATGAAAAGAAACATGTAGATGTTTAGGACGAGTATGAAACACCCTAAACATATTACTAGAAAGATCGACTATTGACAACTGAGAGTGCTGAGTCATCTCAGATCGTGACATGAAAGTCATAGACATGTCATTGGTAGAGTGATTAATATCTGAGACCTGATCACAGTCATGAGCAAAAGAGATAGTCATGAAAAGATTACTGACCAGTAAGATCAGAAGTAAATTATGGAGGTCACGTGAGTAGTTAACAGTAGCTAGATGTCTGATAACATGATAACATGTTATGTTCATCGTTAAAACCAAGCCAACGATGAAAGACAAAATAGCAAAGAAAAAATTTGTAAGACGAGTTGTAGCATTAACATTGTTGGAAGTATTTAAATATACATCATAAGATGTAATAACAACATTGTCATGTTTATTGACAATTGCTGTACCTTTAGTATCCGGGTCTTCAATGAAAGACAAATTAGATATGATTTTGTTATCGAAATTCTCAACATGAGGGGTATCTTCATCATCCTCATCATTTTCCAAAATGGTGCCAAGACCAATATTTGAAAATACTGTGCCACCTGCGGCGAATTTATTGGCGAGTATTTCAGCCATAGCAATGACCGCGTTATTAGTGCAATAGTGTCGTCGTTCCCACTGTTCAATCTCCTCTGGAGAACAATCCTTGCTGCCATGGATGCGGCCCACAGTTAAATCCGCAATAGGATTTTGCAACAAACATACGTGAACTTTTCCTGAAAAGAAAGGTGTATGTACATCTAAAATGGCAGTCGGATAGTACTCAACAGTACCTCCGAATGTAATACATCTAACACATTCATTAGTTAAACGGCTAGGGTGAACTAACGACTGTCTTAAGCCAATGGGGGAATGACCCTGAGTCCCTCAAAACTGATACCAAGGTACCGCTGACTACTCCTCTGTTAAAGATCAAAGTCCCTGTACCGTCGTACGCGGAGAGACTAACTGCTGGAAGAGGCTGTGTACACTTAATCGACGTATGGTTGGTCTTCTGAAAAATAATGCTAAATTGTGGGCAACTATTTGCCACATTATAATCACAGCACGACATGAAGACGAGGAATGTACCTGATTATTATTGTCATGACTAACTGGGGGGGGGGCACTGCTAGTCAGCGTCACCCCTGCATTGTGTTCAAACCTTTGTGGTCCGCGTGAATTAGACCGTTGTTCGTGACAATCTCCTGAATTAATTTGACTTCTACCGTTGTAACTATTATTTCGGTATCTGTAACTATGATTACTATCATTCCAGTTATTGTTACTTTTGTTATTTGAAGTGACATTGTATGGTTTATTCCAGGTTGAATTTTGTTGAAAGTTGTTGCCGTTCCTGAAATGATGTGACTGATTTCTGGATTGTGGTCTACCTCTAAAGGAATTGTAATTTTTGTTGAAATTATTATTTCTATAATAATTATTATCGTTGTTTCGTCTATGCATAAAATTTCTATCAAGACTTTGAGCTCTTGATCTGTGATTACCATTGAATGTCATACTAGAGGCAACTGGTAATGGTTCTCTTAACTGTGTGTTTGCAAAACACGACCCCTGATGTGCGATGCAATAATTAACTGCAATTTCCTCCATAGCAGACAAAGTAGGAGGTTTGCGTTCCTGTAAATCATGAAGGGGTTTGCTAACCGAAGATAATACTTTATCTCATAGAATTAAATCCACTAACTTATCGTAAGAATTATTAACCGCACCTAATTCCATCCATCTGTGGAACGTCATCCGCATTGAAGCAATAAATGCAGAAAAATCCTTGTTTGAATCTAGAAGCATGGATTAAAATTTTTCCTTATAGCCTTCTTCAGTGAGTTGAAAACTTTTCAACAGCAATGCCTTTGCAGCATCATAATTATTACCAACCGTAGGATCCATAGATTGTATGGCGGTTAAGGGTTCACCAGCCAAAAATTCCCCAAGTTTTAAAACCCATAATGATCAGCCAATCTTATTAGCATTACTTATTTGTTCAAACCTTGTCACGTAGCATGGTAAATCGTCTGAAGTTGGATTATAAACTGGTAGTTTAAATATATTATAGCCTTTGGTATGCTCCGATGAAGGTGCAGGATGTGACCCGTCATTATTGCTTATTGTAGCAACTTGTGCTTTTAATTTTAATTCTTCTAGACGAAGAAGTGTTAACTCTTTTTCTCGTTTCATTTTATTTTCTTCTTCAACACGCAACATTTCATCCATTACCTCCTGTTCCTTTCTCCTTTTATATTCCTTTGCTTCTCGTTCAGCCTCCTCTTGTTTCATTTGAGCTTTCTTTTTCTCCTCCTTAGCCTCTCTCTCAATCTCTTCTTGCTTAGCTATACCTTTTTGTTCTTCTAATTCTCGTTTTAATTCAGCTTCTTTAGCTTCATGTTTTGCTAGTTCCGCAACTGCAAAATCTCTATGTGCTTCTCCCTTGTAACCAAATTGCGTCCCCACATTCATTAAAGATTCTAAAGTCGCCATGTTAAATAACAATATACTTAATTAGTCAATTATATCAATCCCCAATATTTATATACTCAATTATATATGCCCCAATGACTAATATAGTACTGCGACTCACTTCGTCAAACAGCTACTTATAACGTGCCTTACAAATCAATTGTAAGATAAAAATTTAATTTTATTCAATATTTTATCATATTATTCCGTACTTAAGCAGAAAAACTAGTTATTACTTGAACTACTACTTTAAACCATAAAGAAAATATCTCAGGCATCAAATATTTTCAATTAATTATCTATAAAAGTTATTATTATTATTATATAGTTATCTTATCATATTATTAATGTTAATGAAGAAGAACAAATAGAAATATTAACCAAAAGATTTTACAAATACAATTTCACATCACAATTCGATTTACCAACATTAAAACGATATAAGAACTGAATAAAAAGAACCGTAAGTGACAAAGTATACTGAAATTAAATAGGTCAGACCACAAAGAAATCTAAAAAAAAATTTACACAAAACATGGCCTTATAACTGACGAAACATGTTATTACTAGAAATAAACGATAGTTAGGTTTAGACTTGACAATATAGCTTACAAACAAATGAAAAAACTGAGAAAAAAGAAAACTTAGGAGATCAAAATACAACGTGTATGTACGTAACTTCACAACTAACAGAAAATGTTGAGTGAGTTCGACGTGAACAGAGTATGCCCTGAACCAATGTCAAAGGATCTTTCACGAATCGAATTTAGTCAGTCGAGCCCTACAGAACGGTTTCAAATCCACTGACCGTCCGAAGAGGTATTAGTCGATCTGAAACTCCCTTGCCAACTGCCCACAAACTTAACACATACATAATAATATATAAAAACATGTAACACATACTAGAAAAATAGACATGCCTGAAAACTGAAATGGACCAACGTTGCATGAGGCAAAAATGTGTATGTCATCTTTATGAGGGAAAACAATCTCCGCCAGTGCTGGCTCGCACCAAAAAACTATGATGGCTTGAAGTATCGATTATAAATTGATAGATATGGCTCATTTGCTTGAGCTAGTTGAAGCCAGCTGCCTTGTTGATTGAAGATTTCAAACGGCGCTCTCCATGATCTTGACAAGGTCGTGACGTCATATACATCTCTAGTACGCATGCCCTTGGTTAAAATGCTTCATTGAGTCATTTTAAGTGTAGGAAGAATGTAAAACGTTCTTGACAATGCTAATATTAACTCTGGAACAAAGTCTGTTATTTCTTCTTAAAAATTTCGCTCCCCACACAGTGGCCACCATTTGTTAAAGCCATTTGTTAAAGTTCCTTTTTGTTAACAGTGTTCTTTTGTTGAAGGTGGGGCGCGTCAAGATTTGTTGTAAAAAATGGCTTCATGTTATTATTTCTGCCGGCATTTCTTCCTCTTTACTATAGACTTATTTTTCATTGAGTAATCGTGCTAATAGATGTAAGTTGCAAATGTTGGGAAAACTGATCAACTTCAACTATAGTAAGTTGATAACTCCATAGGTGGTAAGAGTCCACATAGATACATTTTTATTCCGGGAACAAGTTCCACAATACATGGCATCAATCAAATATACATACTATTCATGTAGTCCAAGATCGTCTCCTATATTTAATTCATCAGTCGTTAAAACGTCTGGCTATTTACTCGCGATTCCGTATGTCGGTAATCCGGTAACGAACAGCCATAGGTTTGGCGATATTATAATTTTGATACTTATTAATAATATACTCCCTGCAAATTTTCTTGAACCGAAGATGATTCATCCATAGAACGAGACGATATTGTATCTATAAACAAGTCGGCAGACCCTGTTGCCTTATAATATAAGAACTTCAACACAATCACTATCATTAACGGGAGCATTAAAAAGTCACGTCCGACTAGGACGGAATTCAGAACATCAAGGGTGTAGTAAGAGCGTTGCTATGCCCCAGCATACCAACCTACCACGTCATGTCTATCCCTAGACAACCCTATAAAATCGCGGTCAATACAATGGCTTTAAGTGCAAAGCTCCTTACGTTGGTGGCACATCAATGTGTTAACGTGTACCAAATTAAAGTGGGCCAACATTACCCAGATACCTCGTATCAACAAGAATCAAAGACAATCAAGGATTTAGAGAGATTTAAAAAAAAAGTATGTGCCAAATTAAATATAATGGCTATTTTCTTATTTTATAAGTGGAGAGTGGAAGAAGCTGTTGATGCTGCCCAAGAGTCGCTCAAACTGAGGGAGGTAGTCGGATACACACACACGAATAGACGGGGATTTGGTCATGGAGACATCCGCTGATGGTCCAAGGCATCAAGCAGGGAGCGTAGAGACATGGTAGTTCAGGAGATACGAAAAGCTGAGAATGATAAGAGGTTGCAATAAGCAGTGCAGCAGGTCCAACAAGGCCAATGGACTACATGGGAAGGAGCCCTGCAAAGGTCCTTGACATGGAATGATATATGGCATATGGCACCTCTTAGGCTCAGCTTCGTTGTAAGATAAATGTATGACCTCCTGCCATCGGCCACAAAGCTTGTGAGATGGGGAAAGTCGGATGATGGGCAGTGCCCCCTGTGACATGGGAGGCAGACACTTGAACACGTGCTGTCAGCTTGCAAGTTGTCATTACGGCAAGGGCGATACACATGGCGCCACAACAAAGTGCTAAATGAGCTGGCTGCCACAATAGATCTGGCAAGGATGAAGGCGAATAGCAATGTCAGGCGAAACACCGCAAACACATTTTTCTGAGAGCAAGAAAGTCAGCAAAACCAAAACCGAGTAAATCAGGTAGCAGTGCACCATCTCTCCTTGACTGTGCAAACGACTGGGAGATGGCGGTAGACCTACCTGTACGAGGGGCATATCCAGAGAGTATCAGGAAATCTCGAAGACGGCCGGAGATAGTGCTGCATTCTTCATCATCGGAACAGGTTATTTTGATTGAACTGACCGTGCCATTTGATTCCTGATTGGAAGAGCAGCATTTGTTCAAGGCGGCCAAGTATAGTGATCTCGCCGCAGATCTGAGACACGATGGGTTCACTGCAAGGGTCAATGCTGTTGAGGTGAGTGCAAGAGGGCTCGTGGCTGCATCAGTGTATGATTTATTGAAACTGTTGGGGCTGAGGGGACAGTCGAGAACATGGGCACTGAAGAGGCTTAGTGAAACTGCGGAAACTGCATCATGCTGGCTGTGGAACAACCGCAATGGGCCATGGAACTCGGGACAGTAAACTCTGTGGTGCAGAAAACATCAGGCATTTTTCTAAGTCCACAATGCGTTGAGTTTTTTTGGTGTACTGGTAAAAGGGCTGTGAGTGACGGGCAACACGCGTCGTGTATTATAAGAGGTGTTTGGCACAGAAGTACAGTTGCTAGCGCGCAGTGGCTAGCCTCGTCGGCTTCGCGCAGGTGTGTCAGTGTCTGTCCCTAGTCGTGGTGTGCGGAGGAACGAACGGAATAATTTGTCTTCTCTTTGGTTACTTTCACAATTGCCTCCACGGCTGGCGGAGTTGTGGATTTTAAAGTTGCTACCACAGTGAAATGGGTTCATTTTCAATACAAGGCAACAGGAGGCTGAGACACTTGGGAGTCATGACCCAAGTGGGCCCGCCCCCCTTAGAGTGTAAAGGAGTATACAGGGCCGAAACACTTGTTCGACGTGGAGAACTACTTCTGATGATCAGATTGCCTCCTGTTGTATCGCTCTGTAATATAGTTTCCTATCTTACCTGCGATATAATGTGTGGAATATATGTATAGAAACCCGTAGAATTTTCAGGTTGTATAAAGTAATATCATTTATTTTATGTAGCAAAACGATTCTCCACGACACATTGTTGTGAGTAGGGATTTTCAGCTCTGTCAAATATCAAAGACCAGAAAAGAGAAAGGCTTCTTTGTGTTGATAAGAAGATAAGAGTTTGTTTGTCTCAAATAAAAACGAATATATATGAAAATAACCTCATAACTCTCATTGCATTTGTATATTTTGTGAATGAATCATGTTTTTATGTAGCTGTATAATAAGAGTTAATACTTTCTGGATGACATGATCATTTTAAAAAGTAGTTGTGTTCTAAGTTATGAATAAAGCACAGCTAGAAGTTGAATCTTTTGTTTTGAGGGTATTTCTTATCAATAAAAAATTCGGTGTTGCGCTGGCAAATTTTTATTCCGAAAGTGGGGCCCAGAGAAAATAGTTTGGGAGCTATACTTCATATTTTAGTGTAGTGAATTTTTGTTATTTCTAAAACTTTTCAACTTCTGTAACGCATCTGTTGAACGCAGTGCGGACCTAAACATTATTCATTCCTACATTCTTAGTCGGAATCTCTGCTTTTCTATAAAGTCTCTGCTCTCTGTGTCTGACCCTGAATGCCTCTCTTCACCGGTGAAAATAAACTGTTCTTAGTTGGGACTTTCAATTCTGACGCTCTGTGATTTGTTGACAGCTGTCACATTTATCGAATTTTTGCAGACTCTGCTAATCTGAAATCGCGTATAAGACAACTTTCCCACGTTCTAACGCTACGCACAGATGTTTCAAATTAAATTCTTTTTTTAATTATTACTTCATATAAAAATTAGAGATCTTGTGATGTATTTCTAAGAATCACTACGGATTCCAGATTCATGCTAGTACAGCTTGTCAATCAATCACTGTCACTGGGATAGCACTACTGCCTTTTTCTTGAGAACGATTTCATGTTTCTACCTCGCCCCACGTAAACCCACTGTGATGGTTTTAATTAACTAGAATCTAAGTTGTGCATATTTGTTACTTTTAACGTCCAGGAATTGTGTCAGTAAATCATGGGCTAAAATAATGCTTTACAACTTAATGATTATTAATGATAATTTAATAAAATACAGTATATTGCAAAACAATCAATTCAAACTAAGAAGATATATTTATATACTGTTCAAAAAAAGAAACGCATAGCTATCCGAGGGCGCGTTTTTATGAGTTTGTAAGTAAAATTTGGTGCTAGGGTATATAAAAACTAGCCTCATATGTTCTTTACAGTGTCAAATGCACGTGTTGACCTGAATTTCGTTCGTTTTTGTAATCGTTACAACGCAGTGGTCAATAGTGTTTATGACGCAATTTTTGACCACAGCTCATGTTGCACGCACGTGAAAGCAACAAAATTTGGGGCGAACACTATTCACTGGTCATGCTTGGGATTCCAGGAAAAAAAGAGCAAAGACTGGATAACACCAGAAACGCTAAACACCATAGCGAAGAGAAAGGAAATGAAAAGAAAGAAAACAGAAGCTAAGTGATAAGGGTGATAATGTTGGATTTTTATTCCCGTTAATGATATCCACCAAAAGATAGATATAAGTGGATGGAAGCAGACATCATCATCATCATCAGTTGATAAGATCTCTATGGTGTTGTTTGCTCCACTGTAGTGTATGGAATGTCAACTTGACCTACGCAGTGGTGTGTAGACATGGATTGAGTGTACAATGTGCGAATGATGATAAGGGTTCGTGTTGTTGACAAATGTTCTTTTCTCACACTCATGTATGACTGGAAGTCATCGACACCAACGACTGTGTACCTTTTCTAAAGTTTAATTGGACGTACACACTCGACAGCACAGATAGTGACAAATCACAGGTTGGCATAATACATCATAGTACAGTGGATAAATGGTCTTGCAATGTTATGTTACATGGGCACTCATGTAGATTAATATTATAATGGACTGTCAGTAGCCAAGCCCTCAGCATCGCCCATACATATAAATCATCTGACTTCACTGACTGAGCACGTCAGCTTATAAACAATATTTCAGATGGCTTCTAAACCTAATCTCGTTTAGCGACGATTCTCCCACATAATGTTCAGCACATATTTTTTTCATATAATAATATTGAACCGCTAATAACGGGTTCTCATGTGTAGCAGTGATCTCTGGACTAAACAAGCGATAATACGGGCATCCCCTTTCTCTTCTTGAAAGTCGCTACATGTTTTGGTTCCAAGATGGCTTCACTCGTGAACTGTCACTCACGTTTGGATGCAGATAATGAATCTGTCCTAAAGTTAGTCATTCATAAAACATTGCATTGCTCTGTAGATTTGATCATGAACAATTGACTGCATTCTACAGAATATAGTGCTGCTAGGAATCGAAGTCGTTTTCATCGAGTCAAATATATTCTCTTAGACATTCAAATCGTAACTATCGAAAATGGTGGCTTCGATCGAGAGTTCATAAGAGTGTCTTTGATTACCTTGGTAGAGGAAATATGAAACTGCCATTCCTTGGCAATATGAATAAACACTGGGGTAAAGCATACACGATAGGTTTAGACGACTATCACTTTCCCCACAAATACTGAGATCACTTTTTCCCGGCGACAGGCCGACATAGGAAAAACACACACAGTCCCTATCAGGACGAAGCCAAATCACACCACACTCTAACGACACATCCGCCGAATAGCCTTTGACCTCTCTAGAGACAACAGAACATATAGTTCGACTTAGATATGTAAAGATATACAGATATAAGACAGACTCGTCCTACTCAGACAAACAATACACATAAATTCAGGCCATAGATATTCTGAAGCAAGAACAATCTATTATTACCCAAACAACGAATAAATCGCAGTAAAATGGATTTATCCGCGGAGTTTGATCGAAGAGATGGCACAACTTTCAAGGGAAGTAACTCAATAATGACTTTCCCTTAAGCACAAAAAATTACCTATGTATAATATTGTAAGATATCAAAGACTGCACGTAACAGTCTTACCACACCTCCCGGGAAAAAAAAAAATGGAACATTTTTTTTTTTTTGAAATACATCTAGGAGCAACGTACAATAGGCTCACAACGCATGAATAATGCGCAGATGAAAATATCAGGAATACCTATAACGCCTAATATGAGGCTAAGTCGACTTATGGAGCGACTGGTGAGAATGTGTCTCATAAACTGAGAGAAATTATTTCTCTACAAGTATATTTTTCCAGGAAGGTGTCATCAAAGTATAATACAATTCTGGCAATTACACAATGCCTAAAAAATTCATATCATCATTTCGTATTAGATATCTTAAATTTATGATTTATGAAGAAAAAATCATCAAAGCACAGCGGTGAATAAACATCCATGAACCGCTATGTAGTGATACAATCATTATATTATTAAATTACAAATGTGTATCTATCATGATATAGAAAAGGAACTACTATAGAACTAGACATATCAAGAAGTCTAAGCCCTAATAGTTATGTGGAATCATGTGGGCATCTTGACAGAATGTCTGCCATCACATTATCTGATCCACGAATAGCTCGCACAGAGAAATGAAAAGGTTGAAGAGCAATTGCATATCGAGTAGACCTCGAGCTCTTCAAATTCTTACTCTGTATAGCAGTAAGAGCTTTTTGGTCGGTTTCTACTATGAAATGTGCGCCTAGAAGGAATCTCTGTAGTTTGAGGATCGACCAAACCATAGCTAATAGCTCACGGTCTAAAACCGAATAATTCCTTTCTGCCGCATTAAGTTTTCTGGAAATATACATTACAGGATGCAGAGTTCCAGAGTACTCTTGCATTAGTGCCGCTCCAATCCCAGTGGATGAAGCGTCACTACGAAGAACGAATGTCTTATCTTTAGTGGGTAGCACTAAAATAGGTGGTGTTGAAAAACAATGTTTTAATCTTATCCAGAGAGCATTGGCATTCCTGAGACCAGTGGACCACATTAGGCGAACCTTTCTTTAGAAGTGTTGAGAGAGGTGCCATGATAGAGGATAGATTCTGAATGAATCTGCCATAAAATTGAATAAGACCTAACAGACTTCTCACCTGTTTTTTAGTCTTAGGGATTGAGATGTTAAGTATCTTACTAGTATTATGGTCCTCTGTCTTTAGGAAACCATGACCAACTCGGTGGCCTAGGAAAGAAATTTCGCTAAAACCAATATAGGCTTTAGAGGGTTTCGCTGTCAGGTTGTGCTCACGCAAAGTAGACAGCAATTCATCTAACCCTGAATAGTGATCTTCCCAAGTATCGCTGAAAAGACAGATGTCGTCTAGATATGCAATGACATCTGACCGATAAGATAGGATTCGGCGCATCATGCGTACGAACGTAGCTGGTGCGTTCATAAGACCGAAAGGCATAAAATTCCATTGGAACAAACCTCTAGGTGTTGAAAAAGCCGTGAGAGGTTTAGCGCGTTCAGATAAAGGAACTTGCCAATATCCTTTAGACAAATCAAGTTTAGTGAAAAAATGAGATTTGGAGAGTCGAGTAAGTAGCTCTTCCAGTAAAGGCATAGGTTCGGCATCGAACTTCGTTACTTGATTCAATTTTCGATAGTCAACGCAAAGACGTATGTTATTGTCTTTTTTACGCACAATAACCATCGGCGAAGAATATGCAGAGGTGGATGGTTCGATTATTTTCAAATCTATCATCTCATCCAACTCTTTCTCGACCTGTGCTTGAAAATGTATAGGTATAGGATAAGGTCTAACCCTAATAGGAGTATGGTCAGTTAGAACAATGTCATGTTGAATGACATTCGTTTGTCCAGGGATGTCAGTGAGTACATCCTGAAATGTTTGCAACATAGTTGAAACTTGTCGCTGTTCTCCTAGAGACAAATCAGGAGAGACAGTAACGTTCTTCCATGATTCACTGGAATGAAGTGGGATCATTGGAAGAGGAAGATTTACATCTGAAAAACTTGTTTCCTCATCCTGTATCACGGACAGTGATGAGTAATGACCATGTTGTACTGGAGAATTGTCCGTTGCTTGGAAAATGGGTTGCAAATAATCCGGACGTTCATGGAATTCAGTAAGCATATTGATGTGGAAGGTTTTATGCTTCCCATCAATATCGACAATATAGTCGACATCGGAAATTTTCGATATTATATCGTACGGACCTTTCCAAGAAATAAGTAATCTATTTTCCCTACAAGGTAGTAATACAAATGCTTTGTCACCAGGACAAAGTTGTCGTAAGCATCTCTTCTTATTGGCAAATTGCCTTGCCTTCTGTTTCGCAAATTCAGAAGAAGAAGTTGCTAATTTGCATGCTTCGATAATTTTTTGTCTCAACGCGATGACATATTCGTAGGATGACTTTGTGTCATCGTCAATATTGTCAGATGTTATGAGATCGTGAAGCAACGACATAGGGCCACGCGGACGCGCGCCAAAGACGAGTTCAAAGGGAGAAAATCCCGTATGTTCATTGGGTACCTCTCTGTAAGCGAAGAGGGCCGCAGGTAAAACTCTGTCCCAGTCTTGAGGATGATCCTCAGTTATCTTCCCCAGTAAGTTTTTAAGTGTTCTATTAAGGCGTTCGACCATACCATTAGACATTGGATGGTAGATACTACTTAAAGATCTATCTATCTGCAGGGTAGACATTACTTGAGACATGGTATCTGATATTAGTTGGGTGCCATGGTCTGACAATATCTCTCCGGGGAACCCCAGACGAGAAAATATAAGCCAAAGAGCATCTGCAATATCAGCAGTAGTAATGCTCTTCAGAGGAATAGCCTCTGGCCAACGTGTGCACATATCAACACACGTCAAGATAAACTGATGTCCTCTGGCAGACTTGATCTTAAATGGACCAATAATGTCTATGGCCATTTTTTGAAACGGCCGAATAGGAATGTCCGCCGCCTGAATGGGTGCAGCATGCCGTGGACCTTTGGATTTAACTTCCTGACATACTTTACAAGATCGACAATAAATACGTATGTCCTTGTTTACCAATGGCCAAAAGAAAGCCGCAAGGACTCTTGACTTAGTACGGGAAAAACCCATGTGTCCAGCACACTGAGAGTCGTGAGCGTGCTGCAAAATTTTAACTCTCAAATTCTTGGGAACCAGGATTTGAGAATGACTTGACGTAATGGAGTCTTGAACCATACGTACAAGTACGCCATTCTTCTTTGTAATCCACGATTTACGACTTGTGTCCTTATTCGGATCACCTTTAGTTGCAAGAATGAAGAATTTCTTCAGAGTGGGATCATCTTCTTGCTGTTTTATAAACGAGTCACGAGAAATTACCAAGGGATTATCTTGG
Organism: Oreohelix idahoensis; assembly: GCA_024509875.1. Taxonomy (NCBI): domain Eukaryota; kingdom Metazoa; phylum Mollusca; class Gastropoda; order Stylommatophora; family Oreohelicidae; genus Oreohelix; species Oreohelix idahoensis. Next base: position 128,360 of record JAMPIV010020777.1, on the reverse strand, counting down.
TTATGCACTTCATTATCTTCAATAGATGAAGTTTGAGGCACATTAAGAGCCTGAGCTCTAGTGACTACAGCGTTAGCAATCTGCATGTTTTGCCTTTCCCACGTGGAAATTTGTTGCGGAGTGCATTCCTTGACTCCATGAATGCGACCGATGATGAGGTCAGCGATCGGATTCGGAAGAAGACATGCGTGTACATCTCCCGTAAAGAAAGGAGTAGCAATCCTAATGATAGCAGTAGAGTATTTCTCTAATGTGCCGCCAAATGTTACACATTTGACTACTTGTCCAGTGGCACGGGAAGGATCTACGAGTGACTGCCTAACACCAATTGTGGTGCATCCAGAATCAAATAGCACAGAGACTGGATTGTTATTCACTAAACCCTTATGTAAGACAAGAGACCCTCTTCCATCATGCGCGACTGATGCCGGAAGAGCAGGAAGAGGATGGCCACAGCTTAAAGTAGACACTGTGGTTGGCTCAAATAACGTTTTGCATTGGGGGCACTGAGATGCTCTCCCAAAATCAAAAGCGGCACATGCCATATTACTAGCATCATTATTATCTTTACTCTGTTTATAGGCTTCATGGGACTCTTGTTGTACAGAGTTTGCCTGAAAATGTGGTTTATGTCTTTTGTTTTGAGATCTACCTCGGTTATTATCACCTCTGTAGTTATTGTTACCTCTATTGTAACCCCTATTTGGGTTTGAGTCATAGTTCCCTTGGTTACCATTATCATATTCATTATAATGAGTATCTCTGTAATTATGATCTTGTTGACTCCAAGACGGATAACCCTGATAGTTTCTATAATTACTTCCTCTACGGAAATTCCTATAATTATGACCACCCCTGTGTCGAGAGCTATCAGGTCGTCTCCAGTTCTTTGAAGAAGAACCCTGAAATGATTGGTTACCTTGGTTTTGATAACTATTATGGTTACCTTTTTTATCAAATCTGTTTTGAGGTCCCTGAAATCTGTGTGAATAATTGGGATTGTATGGTGTTGCTGAAGCAACTGGCATACTCTCCTTAATCTTAGTGTTGCCAAAAGTCACGTCGGGGTGTGCAGTGACATATTGGGAACAATATTCTTCCATTTCTTTTAGAGATTTGGGTTTACGCTCATGTATAAATTCAAGGAAAGGTTTGTTCACACATGACATAATCTTATCTCTGAGCAACAAATCCATAAGTCCTTCATACGTTTTTTCTGTTTTGGAAAGCTCAATCCAACGATCAACTGTGAGACGTGCCTTTGCAGTGAATTCTGAGAATTCTACACCCGTCTCAGGTACCATCGTCTTAAATAAAAGGCGATAGCCTTCCTCACTTAGCTGATATTTTTTTATCAAAGCCGCCCTAATGACATCATAATTATCCTTATCTGCTTCTCCTACAAGGCATAATCTAGTCAAAGATTCACCTTTCAAGTTTTCTGATAATTGATTAGCGTATTGTGATTTATCCACATTATGTGTACGACAAGAACGTTCAAATCTATCCAGCCAGAATGTAATATCGTCACTGGACTGATTGAACGGTGGAACCTTAACCTTGTAAGTAGAAGGTTTACCATTACCACTAGATGCCTGATTAACATTACTCATACTTGTCAATCTCAATTTCTCCAACTCAAATTCATGTTCTCTTATTGCTTTTTTCTCTTCAGCATCTAATCTTTTTTGTTCAGCCTCCCTGTCTAATCTTTTTTGTTCAGCTTCCCTGTCTAATCTTTTTTGTTCAGCTTCACTGTCTAATCTTTTTTGTTCAGCCGCAGCTTCTCTTTCTAATTTTTTTTGTTCAGCTTCCCTGTCTAATCTTTTTTGTTCAGCTTCACTGTCTAATCTTTTTTGTTCCGCAGCAGCTTCTCTTTCTAATTTTTTTTGTTCAGCTTCAAATCTCCTTTCCTCCACCTGCATCTGTAATTTCTTTTGTTCAGCAGCAGCCTCAGCTTCTCTTTCTAATCTTTTCTCTTCCGCCATAGCTTTTCTTTCTTCTGCAGCTAATCTTTTCTCTTCTGCCATAGCTCTTCTCTCTTCTGCAGCTAATGCTTTGTCATATTGAGCAACTGCCCATTGTTCTAATTGTTGACCAGTTTTATCAAGGGCTTTCCCTTGTATAATGAAGTATTCTAATGTAGACATGGTGTCTAACAATAATACTAATCACCTGAAATAATAATAATACCACAAGTTCTCAATGACTTGATTAATCAGTATACTATCCCAATATCTGTGGGTCACAAGCCTTTAATAAGGTCTTGTATAATAGTAATAATAATCAGGTACTGGTTTTTACCATAATCCAAGTGCAGTGCACAGGCAATTGTGTCTTATGAAATATACCTATATAAAACATATGTCAACCAACAGAATACATAAAGTACAAATAGGACTGACAATACAAGAACGTTTGCAGAAATCAAAATAAATCAAATAGGGAAATCAATGAAAATAATCACTGAATCTGCAAAGAATAACAACACCAATGACGTCACAATATATGAATACAAATTGTGAATAGAACTGAAAGATAGAAAAGAGTAGACCAACAAATTACAAACAACTCAAAACAAAACTAAAGAACAAAGAAATATTACAAAAATAACAATAATTACAGTCTTCACAGCTAACACAAAAGCAACAGTTGTCGCAGCAAATTTTCAATCAAGAAAATTGCACCTATAGAAAACGCCCACAACGGACCCTCTATGACGTGGGATATTCTGTTGTGAGGACGCCGCCCAACCTTAAACACAACCCGCTGACATAGAAACTAACATACTATACAAACAAATAACATGTAAACATAAATATATATAATTTATGTGTATGATAGTATGTGTTGCAAAATAGGCTCAGTTTTACAGTAATGGCAAAGTTATTTTTATGAACATAAACAAACTGCCACTTTATTCAATTAAACATTCTGGCCTTAAATATTAAAGTTCATATATGGAAAACAAGAAGATCCATCGATGAAAATAGGACTTCTTAGTACACAAATACTGTCTTCCTGTTAACATTGACAAGAATTGATCCAACTGTTCTGTGAAACTCTGTAATGTCTAATGTAAAACTGTCAACAACGCTGGCCTACATACTGCATTCACTTGACAGGTCACGTGACGAAGTGTTGACAAAGAGCAAACCAATACTGCAAGTGTGTCGTATCAGCCACAGGAAACGGTCTGGTATCGGTAATCTGTTGACTTCTGAACTTCTGCGAGGTCAAACCCAGAAAGCTGGTCCACCAGTTGATAAGGTTGATAATGTTGGATTTTTTATTCCCGTTAATGATATCCACCAAAAGATAGATATAAGTGGATGGAAGCAGACATCATCATCATCATCAGTTGATAAGATCTCTATGGTGTTGTTTGCTCCACTGTAGTGTATGGAATGTCAACTTGACCTACGCAGTGGTGTGTAGACATGGATTGAGTGTACAATGTGCGAATGATGATAAGGGTTCGTGTTGTTGACAAATGTTCTTTTCTCACACTCATGTATGACTGGAAGTCATCGACACCAACGACTGTGTACCTTTTCTAAAGTTTAATTGGACGTACACACTCGACAGCACAGATAGTGACAAATCACAGGTTGGCATAATACATCATAGTACAGTGGATAAATGGTCTTGCAATGTTATGTTACATGGGCACTCATGTAGATTAATATTATAATGGACTGTCAGTAGCCAAGCCCTCAGCATCGCCCATACATATAAATCATCTGACTTCACTGACTGAGCACGTCAGCTTATAAACAATATTTCAGATGGCTTCTAAACCTAATCTCGTTTAGCGACGATTCTCCCACATAATGTTCAGCACATATTTTTTTCATATAATAATATTGAACCGCTAATAACGGGTTCTCATGTGTAGCAGTGATCTCTGGACTAAACAAGCGATAATACGGGCATCCCCTTTCTCTTCTTGAAAGTCGCTACATGTTTTGGTTCCAAGATGGCTTCACTCGTGAACTGTCACTCACGTTTGGATGCAGATAATGAATCTGTCCTAAAGTTAGTCATTCATAAAACATTGCATTGCTCTGTAGATTTGATCATGAACAATTGACTGCATTCTACAGAATATAGTGCTGCTAGGAATCGAAGTCGTTTTCATCGAGTCAAATATATTCTCTTAGACATTCAAATCGTAACTATCGAAAATGGTGGCTTCGATCGAGAGTTCATAAGAGTGTCTTTGATTACCTTGGTAGAGGAAATATGAAACTGCCATTCCTTGGCAATATGAATAAACACTGGGGTAAAGCATACACGATAGGTTTAGACGACTATCACTTTCCCCACAAATACTGAGATCACTTTTTCCCGGCGACAGGCCGACATAGGAAAAACACACACACAGTCCCTATCAGGACGAAGCCAAATCACACCACACTCTAACGACACATCCGCCGAATAGCCTTTGACCTCTCTAGAGACAACAGAACATATAGTTCGACTTAGATATGTAAAGATATACAGATATAAGACAGACTCGTCCTACTCAGACAAACAATACACATAAATTCAGGCCATAGATATTCTGAAGCAAGAACAATCTATTATTACCCAAACAACGAATAAATCGCAGTAAAATGGATTTATCCGCGGAGTTTGATCGAAGAGATGGCACAACTTTCAAGGGAAGTAACTCAATAATGACTTTCCCTTAAGCACAAAAAATTACCTATGTATAATATTGTAAGATATCAAAGACTGCACGTAACACTAAGTCTCCCAGGTTAAATGCAATATATAGTGAACAGTACAGTCAGCTTGACAAGGAAGTAAAACGTCAAACCCGTGCTAACAAAAGGACATTTCTGGATGACCTTGCAAGACAGGCAGAAGAAGCAGCACTTAGAAATGAACAAAGCACAGTTTATAAAATAACTAAAGCTATCAGTGGAAAACGAGGTGCAAACAACATAACGTTAGTAAGAGACAAGCAAGGAAATCTCATCACCACAGCACAGGGACAGGAAACAAGATGGGCAGAGCACTTCAGAGAAACACTGGATAAGGAACCACCAGAGACTCAGCTGAATGTTCCTGAGGCTGAAAACGATCTAGACGTAAATACAGACATTCCACGAAAAGAAGAAATCATCACAGCTATCAAAGGGCTAAAAAATGGAAAAGCGCCTGGTCACGACAATCTAAATGCTGAGCTATTCAAGACAGACCCTGAACTAGCAGCAGAACTATTAGAACCACTATTTGCACAAGTCTGGGAAACTGAGACAACACCAACAGAGTGGAGTAAAGGAATAATTGTCAAATTGCGCAAGAAGGGCGACCTTGCAGACTGCAACAACTGGAGAGGAATTACCCTCCTCTCAGTTCCCAGCAAAATACTAGGTAGGATAATCATCCAGAGAATTTCAAAAGCAGTTGACCATAAACTGAGGAAAGAACAATCGGGCTTCAGAAAGAACAGAAGATGTGCAGATCATATTTTTGTCCTCAGGAACATTATAGAGCAGTGCTCAGAATGGCAGAGACAGCTGTACATTAACTTTGTTGATTTTGAAAAGGCTTTCGACAGCATACACAGGGACAGCCTATGGAAAATTCTGAGGGCTTATGGAATTCCCAGCCGCATTGTTTCCATCATAAAAAGCCTGTATTCTAACTTTACGTGCAGAGTTGGATCGAGTAATGTAACTTTCGAAGTGAAAACAGGACTACGACAGGGATGCCCCTTATCAACAACATTATTTTTGACAGTCATAGATTGGGTGGTTGTTAAAAGATAGTGGATAGGTAGGGATATTCTTCCAAGTACACCCTACTGTTGAGGTAACACACCTCTGTAGAGGTAACAGATTCTTAAATACATCCGCCACACAGGCTGATTCTATCTATATGTATGCTGTTGTCCTGTCCCTGTGTCTGCAATGTTGACATGGGTGTATGTAGATTCAGTTACACCCCACAGTACGTACGTAAGAGTACATGGAGAAGTCAAAAAAGGGTTGTAAACGACTGGGAACAGTTCGATACTGTTTATTCCGTTACAACACAGACACAACGGCATAGACGAAAATACGTTGACAGCAAAAGCATGAAATATCTCAGCGCTAGCAATACTGAACTGCACACTCGGCAGTTATGATCATAATCATGGCCTTACAAATCTCCACACTTCTTAAATACTCAAGACTGCAACTACGGCAGTTATATTAATGGCCTTACAAATCTCCACACTTCTTAAATACTCAAGACTGCAGCTACGGCAGTTATATTAATGGCCTTACAAATCTCCACACTTCTTAAATACTCAAGACTGCAACTACGGCAGTTATATTAATGGCCTTACAAATCTCCACACTTCTTAAATACTCAAGACTGCAGCTACGGCAGTTATATTAATGGCCTTACAAATCTCCACACTTCTTAAATACTCTAGACTGCAACTACGGCAGTTATATTAATGGCCTTACAAATCTCCACACTTCTTAAATACTCTAGACTGCAACTACGGCAGTTATATTAATGGCCTTACAAATCTCCACACTTCTTAAATACTCTAGACTGCAACTACGGCAGTTATATTAATGGCCTTACAAATCTCCACACTTCTTAAATACACAAGACTGCAACTACGGCTGGTATATTAATGGCCTTACAAATCTCCACACTTCTTAAATATTCTAGACTGCAACTACGGCAGTTATATTAATGGCCTTACAAATCTCCACACTTCTTATATACTCTAGACTGCAACTACGGCAGTTATATTAATGGCCTTACAAATCTCCACACTTCTTAAATACACAAGACTGCAACTACGGCTGGTATATTAATGGCCTTACAAATCTCTACACGTATCCAAAAACACAGCGAAAACTATCGCTAGACATATTCCTAGTGCTCTGCGCAGACACACACTTATAGCTGACTCCCTCAGTCAACCCCCAGGACACAATGCCCTCTCGTACACACCCAGGGCACACACTGTGAACTCCCTGTCACGAGACTCGACTGTTTGAAACCCCACTCAGTCAAAAACACATGTGGGCTAGCCACGAGCTTAATCACAGCTCACTACAACTCAGGGATAAATTCCTCACAGGCGTGACTCAACGCTGTGAGAAGCGATCATCGCTTTGTTCTCGATCATACGAGACGATATTATTCCTATCCCCTTTTAAACAAGCATCAGCTTAATCGGGCATCAAGTGCCACAACCCATAATTTAACTCTGTCCAAAAACATATTCAGAATTACTGCCCTTTCCATAGGATCATCTCGTTACGGTTTCCCACACACCCGGGGGAAAAAAAATTATTCTATCATTTTTTTTGAAAATCAAACTCCCAAAAATTTAGAAAATAAAAAAGCTCTAACATATACCTACAAAAACTTTATCTTATGATAAACCAAAATAGTACATTTACAGAAAATATCAGCAGTAAATGTAACAATGAAGTGTCCTACCAAATCAAAGAAGTATACTAAAATTAATCTAATACAAAACCAAGCTAAGTATATTCAATACAGACTAAACAGGAAACAACCAATAGTAAAAGACAAGACAAGATCAAAAAACGAAGTATGATTCGTAATGGAGGAAAATGTGAAATCAAAATATGAGAAAAATCAAATAAAATCTCAAGATAACAATCAAGTTATACAATTCCTTAAATGTAAATAAATACAATTATTATCTTAAGTTATAATTAATCCAACAATACAAAGAACGAAAGTACAACAAACGTAACGAGATAAAGTATACAAGAAGTATGAAGTGAGACGTAGATGAAGCACAGAAGTATAACGAAAGTATGAAACGATACTGAAAAGACAATAGAAACGATGTAACGAAATGATGAATAGTCGACAAAGACTGATGGAAAGTAAAGATGAAAATGTAGAGAAAAATAGTAACAATGCATTATAATAACTATCTAAATTAAAGAATGTATTGTCTAAATAATTACAATCATAATCGAAAAGTACAACAGACAATGACAAAGTATCTCTATATACTAACATCACACAAGAAAACTTATGACAAAACAGAGCATAAAAAGTAATCTAACCAAATTATAAAACTTACACATAACTGAAAATAAATTATACTAAATATCAAAGCTATCAAACATTTCGCACTGATGCACAGTCACGTGCTAAATACAGAAACAAAATGTATCAAAACATCAAAACAATTTTAAAGAACTAGTGTCACTACACATTCATCATCTCAGCCCGTAACCCGTCATGGGTCGTAGGGGTGCCATGGTGGAAGCATCAGCAGACAGGGTCCTCCACTGCTCTCTATCCTCAGCAATGCGTACAAGTGTGGAAAAACCGTGTCCTGCCCATTCTTTGATGTTATCAGCCCAGGATTTTCTCTGCCTTCCTCTTCTCCGTTTACCTTCGACTGTTCCCTGAAGGATCGTTTTCGAAAGGGAGTCATGACGAGTTACATGCCCAAACCAGGCAAGCTTTCGACGTTTCACTATTGACAAAAGTGGTTCTTGGTGGCCTGCATAGGTGTTTATCTTCTCTCTAACATAGACATTTGTTTTGTGCTCTTTATAGCAAATGCGCAAAATTCTTCTATGACATTTATGCTCGAAAGCCTGAATCCTTCGCTCCGTATCTGCAGTGAGTGTCCAGCCCTCACACCCATACAAGAGAATAGATAATACAAGTGATTTGTATAATTTGATCTTCACAGGAAAACTGATGTTACTTTTCCAGATCACATTCAACCTTGTCATGGCAGCTGAGGCCATCTCCAGTCACTACACATTACTAACTATAATATAAAGTCTAGCGCTGGTGTAAAAAGAATATCACAATGTCAAAAAATAATACATTTTACAAGAAAAATAGAATACCAAAATGTTTCACAACGATAAATTACAAAGAGAGAAAGAAAAAAAAAATAGTATTACAATTGCAAACAATTGAAAGTTATAATTAATAAACTAATCAATGAAATCAGCTTTAAAAAAAAAAATGAAGGACATATAAACAATCTATGTCTAAAAGACACACATCAACAAATGTAAGTTTAATTTAACCTTTAAATTCTTTCTGCAGACAATTACGTTGAGCTCAGCTACAGTGTTAATTAGCTATAATTTTATGTCTTACTCAACTTGGTATGATATACTCTATAAATAAATCTAACATCTGTTGTTACTGAAAAAATGAAAAATGTACTATAAAATTATCTGCAAACATTTTTGAAAATAAATAAATTATTTATCAACTAATCTGCTAAGAAAATGCTGCATGCCTGACCGGCAAGAAAATCAAGTTTTGGAAAAATCAAAGTTTCACAATATGTTAACAAATCCAAAAGAAGATGATTTCAGATACATACGAGCTATTTCCAAAATTACACTTCACATCATAACCGATAATTCATATTTTCTGTGTATGTTTTAAACATGGCATCAAACATGAGAACAACAACAACAACAACAAAAATTAAATTAAGTGAATAACAACCACTCAGAACTATCTAAAAGTTACCACTACATCAACACAGTAAATGAGTTTGTGCATAGGGCTGGCAAACTCGTCATGTACAAAACTAACCGAACAATCACAGTTACAAAAATTCAATGTATCATATAGGAATATAAAGATAAATGAATATGATCCAAGTCAGCATGAATTTGTAACTAGCATGTATAAATACAACCTGCTTATAGCATTCATCAAACATTTCAGTCATATAAATAACAATAAAAACAAAAACAAAAAGATTATGGCAATCAAATGATACATCATAATACCACCACGAAATTACATGTTATTCTAAAAATAACAACATATCATGTACGATATCATAGAATACAAAAATATTTACTGTCTAAAAAAAATCAAAAAACAAATCAGACGTAAACACTTCCACTTTCTTTAGAACATTCTTGACCCCCAGCAAGTAACACCTCAGACGCTAGATGAACGCTGTCTGGTTTCGCTTGAACACACACCCGATCGCAAAGCTGACCTACATATTTGACCGATACTGTAAACAGGTGCGCTGACTCATTTATCACGAAGTCGCTTCTGTCAAAAAATACAAATGAAAATTTCCACTTTAATCAGCCGTAAGATTTAAGTAGCAAAAACGGATAGTTACTTCATCAATTACCTAGTGGTTCGTGTAAAGTCCTGGTCTCCTCACGATGTCATCAGCTCTTTTCCTATCAAATGTAGATACTACAGACACATGACCGCACTTGTATGTCGTCATTGCTGTATTCTGCAATAATTTTTTACACCTTACACAACGAGATGCTTTCTCGACATCAAAATTAGAACAAGCAGTATCATTCAATAGACCATTATTGTTCTTATTACCTTGTTTATAAAAAATCTTAGGCCTTCGTTGAGGAAAGTCACTCTGGTTATGTAAAGTAAAATTTTTGGGATTTATTATGTCTATAGAAATTATTGTTAATTTCTCTATCTTGACAATTGTTATGTCTATCACTCAAATGAGCATGGTCGTGAACAAACTCTTTTCCTTGAAAACAATATTTATCAGATGGGTTTCGTTTTCTTTCTGAAAAACTACAGCAAAATTGGTACCCTTTGTTAAATTGTTTACAGTTCCCTGGAGAAGAAAAATTATTTACTGATCTCTCTTGGTACTGTTTAATCCTGGGATTATGTCTTTTCTCAAAACTGTTTTTACTTTCTTTGCCTATGGGGATATGTTTACCAATTCTGTCAAACTGACTGAGCTGAGTTTGACGAGCAACTGGACCGCTAGAATGTTTATCATCCCGTCCATAATGTGTCTCATTCTTGTACCTAGTAGTACTAGATTTATTCCTTGCCATAAATTTATCAGGGTTTACAACAGTAGATACATGGTTGATATTAATGGTTCTGGCTTGAACTTTATGACCAATCTTTTCATGATTAACAGAACTTGATGGCAATCTAGAATTCTCTTTGTTTGTCTGACGCCACGAATCACAATCATTAGCAGAGACGCCATCAGTACGTGGAAAATTGTACCTGCCACGTAGGGATTTACCTCTATCCTGCTTAACATCAGTGGAAGTATTAGCAACGAGTGTGTGGAGCTGACTCTTTGCAACTTTCTGTCTATTACTGTCAACATTGACAGAAGACCACATTTTGTTTTTCAAAACCATATCTAGTAAGCCATATATTCTTTCCTTTGCTTCCGCAATTTCATTATACTTAACCTTTTATTTAACTCCTTAACAGCCAAAACTTTGTCGCTTTCTTCTGCTAGCAATTTCTCAACCTTAATCAATTTGTCTTTCTCCACCATTAACTCTTCCACTCTCTCTTTATCATCCCTCTCAATCTCACTATCATGGTCATTCGTAAGCCTATCAACCTTTTCTGGTGATACAGCATTCTTTTCTTTAAGTTGGCGACCGAGGACCATGTTATAGTTTAATAGACCAATAAGTGTTTTATTATAGGACTTTTCATGTTCCTTTTTATCTTCCAACTGAGTTTTCAACTCTTTGATTTCGCTTAATGCAGAATTCAAACTTGCTTGCACACTAGCAAGTTCCGAGTTTGATTTATACAAATCACCTGTAAGCTTAGACAATTTTTCCTGAAGTTTACTCACTTCAGCCATACTCTTTGAGCAATTTTTTCTTTCCTGTCTGTTGACTCTTACTTCCTCATCTTCTAGCTTCTTTTCCTGATTGTCAGAGATGCCGTAGAAAATTAACGTGTGTATATTTCTTACTATATGATCATGTTTAACATTCATATAGATGTATGCAAATGAACGAAGGTAAGTTAATAACCATGCTAAATCCTCTGCCATTCTTAAATGAAGATGAGACTGAAAATTGTCCTTAGCAAAATATCTTAGGGCTTTTGACGTATTAACCAAATATCTGTCTATTACATGTGCCTCAACCTCTGGGCCTTTCAATTTTTCAAAATGTTTCGCTTCTTCATATAAATATAGCAAAATAGGCCTCATATCATCAGGATCTGTATCAACATCAAGATCTATAGTGATTTATCTATTGAGTTTACTGTATATGTAATCACCTATACAACTTATTATCCCAAGAGGTTGGACAATTACCCTTCCAGATCACAGAATTAACTACCTGTTAAAAAAATGAGCTTATTCCCAAATCTGTATCAGCAATTCCTTTATATAGTACCTTTATATGGGCATATTCAGGAAAGTCTATATATATGTCATAGCCATAAGTTACTTATGCATCAACTTCTATAATCAATCTATATAGATATCGACAACAACCACAACAGATATCAATAGATTAAGTTTGTACAATTCAAGAAGGCCTGATGACATACATGGAGCGACACAATTTAAACTCTACCAAACCACTTATCTGTCATTAATATCGTTCCTCTCCGCCAGGACACTGGATATCGCAAAGTTATGCGGCTAAAAACACTCCCCTGCGGGAAGGTACATGAACTTGACTTTTTCCCTTCAGGTACTTGTGATAGAATAGCATGTGCTTGACCAATGCACACACGACAACAGGAACCGGAAACAGTCTGGAACTCAGCAAACACAGCAACTCTTGACTCTTCTGTAGTCGCAAAGGTACACGTAACACCGTGTATCATAACCTCTTGAACTTGTATGGGGATAACTGGAACAAACTGCTGGTACAAACACCGTCAAAGTCTACTTCAACCCCCGTGACCACTGCAGACGTTGTTGTTGGATATGGTCACTAAATCGAATTTCAAACAGACACTGGTGTAGAGTTGAATACAACATCGAGATCCCGTAGTAATAATGTTATAACGCAAATGACATAGGTGTCAGTTACACCCCGTAAGACTGGTATAGTAGATAAAACCAGTCTTGGCCACCACTGTTAAAAGGTAGTGGATAGGTAGGGATATTCTTCCAAGTACACCCTACTGTTGAGGTAACACACCTCTGTAGAGGTAACAGATTCTTAAATACATCCGCCACACAGGCCGATTCTATCTATATGTATGCTGTTGTCCTGTCCCTGTGTCTGCAATGTTGACATGGGTGTATGTAGATTCAGTTACACCCCACAGTACGTACTTCAGGCCATACATGGCCTTACAAATCATCACACTTCTTAAATACTCAAGACTGCAACTACGGCAGTTATATTAATGGCCTTACAAATCTCCACACTTCTTAAATACTCAAGACTGCAGCTACGGCAGTTATATTAATGGGCTTACAAATCTCCACACTTCATAAATACTCAAGACTGCAACTACGGCAGTTATATTAATGGCCTTACAAATCTCCACACTTCTTAAATACTCAAGACTGCAGCTACGGCAGTTATATTAATGGCCTTACAAATCTCCACACTTCTTAAATACTCTAGACTGCAACTACGGCAGTTATATTAATGGCCTTACAAATCTCCACACTTCTTAAATACTCTAGACTGCAACTACGGCAGTTATATTAATGGCCTTACAAATCTCCACACTTCTTAAATACTCTAGACTGCAACTACGGCAGTTATATTAATGGCCTTACAAATCTCCACACTTCTTAAATACTCTAGACTGCAACTACGGTAGTTATATTAATGGCCTTACAAATCTCCACACTTCTTAAATACTCTAGACTGCAACTACGGCAGTTATATTAATAGCCTTACAAATCTCCACATTTTTTAAATACACAAGACTGCAACTACGGCTGGTATATTAATGGCCTTACAAATCTCTACACTTATCCAAAAAACACAGCGAAAACTATCGCTAGACATATTCCTAGTGCTCTGCGCAGACACACACTTATAGCTGACTCCCTCAGTCAACCCCCAGGACACAATGCCCTCTCGTACACACCCAGGGCACACACTGTGAACTCCCTGTCACGAGACTCGACTGTTTGAAACCCCACTCAGTCAAAAACACATGTGGGCTAGCCACGAGCTTAATCACAGCTCACTACAACTCAGGGATAAATTCCTCACAGGCGTGACTCAACGCTGTGAGAAGCGATCATCGCTTTGTTCTCAATCATACGAGACGATATTATTCCTATCCCCTTTTAAACAAGCATCAGCTTAATCGGGCATCAAGTGCCACAACCCATAATTTAACTTTGTCCAAAAACATATTCAGAATTACTGCCCTTTCCATAGGATCAACTCGTTACAGTGGTGCGCCAGACAACAGAGGGCAGTCCAAGAGGAATTAGATGGACAACGTTTTCTACACTGAAAGATTTGGAATATGCAGATGACATTGCACTACTTGCGCATTTACATCAATACATTCAAGACAAAACCGATAGACTGAATAAGTATGGCCAGCAGGTTGGCCTGAACATCAATTTGAAGAAGACAGAGGTCATGACACTAAATGCGGGCAATCCTGAGCCAATAACAGTAAGGAACCAGAAGTTAGAACAGACAGACACATTTTCCTAATTAGGAAGCATAGTAACACCTGACGGCGGAACAAGCAAGGACATTAACAACAGAATGAATAAAGCGAGAACAGCCTTTGCTGTTCTCAACAACATTTGGAAGTCTTCCCAGTACAGCACAAACACCAAATTAAGACTGTATGAGAGCTGTGTACTTTCTGTGCTTCTCTATGGTGCAGAATGTTGGAGAGTAACAGAGAAGGAAATGTCAAAACTGTCCTCCTTCCACACAATCTGCCTAAGGAAATTTCTCCGAATCTTTTGGCCAAACACCATCAGCAACCAAGAACTACTTATTCGGAGTAACCAAGAGGACATGCACACCATCATAGCTGGCAGACGCTGGAGTTGGGTAGGCCACGTCCTCAGAAGGGACCCTGATACCATCACAAGAACAGCTATGCTATGGACCCCTGAAGAAAAGCGAAAGAGAGACCGACCAAAAACAACTTGGCGGAGAACTGTGGAAGCTGAGATGCAAAGAATGAACCACAGTTGGGGCACTGTACAAAGGATGGCCGCCGACCGAGCAAAGTGGAATCAATTTGTTGCTGCCCTACAAGACGCCACCAGGCGTGATGGCCGCTGACTGTTTTGACGGTTGGTGGTTATGGATCAAAGAAGAAGAACTATTCACTGACTACGCAACTGAAACCCTATAAAAGGATAACGCTACACACACACAAATTCAGTTCATTTTCAAGCAGAGATTTATGGCGTCTCTGTCGATAAATTTAAGGAACATTGCTATTGGCCGACTGCATGCAGGCGAAAGTCAAAGTCAGGTTGCCAGGCATCTAAACGTGCATCAGAGTACTATCAGTCGACTTTGGCACCGGTTCCAAGCCACTGGCTCAGTTGAAGACCGGCATCGCAGTGGACGACCCAGAGTGACAACAGGAACGGAGGATCGCTTTATTCGGCTTCGTCACCTCAGAGACAGGTTTACACCAGCTTCCTCAACTGCCCAGTCATTGCCTGCAGGACGTCATGTGTCTGATCAAACTGTCCGGAATAGACTGCATGACGCTGGACTTTGGGCACAACGACCTCACCGAGGACCTGTCCTTACGCGCCGCCATAGCCAAAATCGACTTCTTTGGGCCAACCAGCATCGTCCCTGGGCAGCTGACAATCAATGGAGACGTGTCTGGTTTAGTGACGAATCTTTCTTTTTGTTGCAGCGTCATGATAGACGGCGTAGGGTCTACCGTAGGCGAAATGAACGTTTTGCCCAAAATTGCGTTGATGAAGCTCCGCCGCACGGTGGTGGAGGTGCAATGGTGTGGGGAATGATCAGTTACAACGGAAGGAGCCAATTGGTGCACATTGAAGGAGGCTTGAATGCGCAACGATACGTCAATGAAATTCTTCGACCCCATGTCCTTCCACTTTTGGCTGCCCAAAGGTCTGTGTTTAAACAGGACAACGCCAGACCCAATTGTGCACGGTTGGCCACGCAGTTCCTGACTGCCAACAACATTCTCACCTTTCCCTGGCCATCCCTGTCTCCAGACATGAGTCCGATTGAGCACCTGTGGGATGAGCTGCATAGACGTGTTTGTCGCCGAGACGTTGCTCCAGCCAATCATCGTGATCTGTTCCAGGCATTCCAGGAAGAGTGGGCAGCCATCCCACAGGCCCACATCAGACGTCTGATCGCATCCATGCCCAGGAGATGCCAGTCGCTGATCGATGCAAGAGGAGGCCACACACCATACTAACAGGAAAGCCGGTAGGCCCAAAAACTCTCGTGACCCAGATGCAAAACAACTGTCAATTGATTGGTTGAACCCTAAGGTATTCTTGTGTGCAATTTGAAAAATTAACTCATTAAATTAAAAAAGTTATTGAATGTCAAAATTATTGCTATGTGTGTGCCTTCAGTAGCTATGCGTTTCTTTTTTTTTTGAACAGTATATATATATATATATATATATACACGGGAGCCGCGCTGGTGTAATGGCTTCGGCGTTGTACTGGCGACCAGGTGTTCATGGTTCAAACCCGGGCGTCAGCGTTTGAAGAAATGTTTACGGCCGGAAATTTGACTGAATAGCCTGAACGGCTCCTGTGATAAACCCTCTGTGGATGGGCAGGAGCAAAGCTCCTGACCGGGTTGGAAGGAAAGTCCTCAGGTTCCGCAGCCTCGCAATGATATGTCATTGGGCCAAAGGGCTGAAAGCCCAAGTGCCGCTGGTTAAGAAAAAAAAAAAAAAAAAAAATATATGGCTAAAATGGTAATTGTTACAAACATACCCATTGCCCGTTCCTTCCGAAAACTGGCTGAAATGTGTTCACCATAGTCACGACTTGCACGTGAAAAGCAAATTTCAGCAATGTTATCAACAGGCTTTGCCATAGGAAGCATTTTCAAACATGCATTATTTCCCTTTCCACCACGTACATTTGATTGACCTCGGAGGTACACACACGTAACACAGATTTGATTTATTGTCAGATTAACAAACATTGTTTAAGCATGCAACAAAATGCAGCAATTTTTTTTTTTGACTGAGTGTTCAGGTTTTAAAAAAAACAGCTTAGTTGAAATGACCTAAAAATTGAAATGGCCTTTAACTTTTTTTGAGCAGTATATATATATATATACATATATAAAGGTATCTCTAACGTACGGGAAACAACAACATCGAACGAGAGCACGAGGTGGCTTACAGTAAATTCATAGTTCTGTCCCCTTGACCTCACTGACAACTGATGACGTCTACTATTCACCCGCGAGCCAACTTGTCACCCAAGTCTGTGTAAGTAAACAGCGGCTGTTGCTGCAGTAGTTGAAATTTATACATTTAATCGGAATTATTGCGTCTTATGGCTCGTCTGTATCGGCGGGTTGCTGTAAGTCAAGACCGCGGTAACCCGAGCCCATACTGTACTATACTTTGCTCTCGTGATCTTACAGCTGGTTGGCACACATAAATGAATGTGTTCCGACCAGGTCAAGTCAATCTATACTGCAAAGTCATTATTTTCTTGGAGGTAATCATTTTCCAGCTCATAATATATATGTTCTTTTATGTGTTCTTGTTCTTTTTGGACTATGTCATTGTAAGATTTGTGAGCTGGTGTGAATGAGGTATATTGTGAATGGTCAGCATTTTCCCCATCTGGTGTCAGGTTGGTTCCTTCATTTATAAATTGGAAAACGTCAATGTTTTCTTTGTCAAAAGTAGCTTGATTGCATAACAGCCCGGCATCGGACTGAGTCGTGGCGCCCCTAGACAGTTGACAATCTGAAATGTTGAAAGAATGGTCTGCGAGTTTTGAGGTCTGGTTCTCGTTTAGTGAGAGAATTATCGTGCACCGTTTTGTCATGTTTTTGTGATCTTGTCTATAAACATGACAGTAGTCGGGACTGTCAGAGTCATAATTCGTTAAGTCGCTTTCATTTTCTAATATGTAGTATAAGGGGACATTTGTTGTTATGTCATCTGTCTCATGCATAGATATGTTGTCATGTGATTGGTTCCCTAGAAGTAACGACTTATTATTCTCACTCGACTGATGTGAAATATCCACACATATTTCTTCTTTGGCAAATCTGAGTCCCTGTTTTAAATTTGGAAAAATGTCAATAATTTCGATATCTGTGACAGTGTTTTGATTGTCTGCATTATCGTTATCGAGGTAAGCCATATTGTTACCAGACATTTGATTCGAAGACGCTGTAGTGAAGTCGTGACTTTGAAGGCTTGGGCTCGACTTCACATCGCCTAATAAAACATTGTATGAGTTTATTATGTTATTATGGCTTTTTCTCGATTCAGTGTAAATGTTGGAGCAGTTAAAGCTTTCAAATGCATTGCCATTTAAATTGTCTTCTCTTTCTAGTTCGTAATAAATGTGATCGTTCATGTCTGATTCTTTCTTCTGATTGACTATATCTGTTTCTTGTGTCTGATTCATTGGAAATTGCATAATTTTTGTTATGTCACACGTATCTTGTGAAACATCAAATCCTTTCTCTTCTGCTGACGACAGCGGGATTCTTCGATGTGAAAGTGGAAAAAGCTCATTTATTTCAAAACCTAAGGCGGGGCTTTGAATGGTTGACTTGTCCTCGCTGGGCTTAGTTGGAGAGTGCCGAGACATTTCCTTGGCTGAAATTGTCATCACATGGCTACGTGGATGTGCCTGTCGTGGGCTGCGGAGAACGCCGTACGGATTTGTTACGTGGCTATTATCCTCACCCAGCCTAGCATAGATGCTGTCTGTTATAGAGCTTACATTTTTATTTTCTGAGTGGACGTTCTCACCCAGTGTATTGGAAAATGTATCACACTGATCTGTTTTAAATGTGACGAAATCCGACGAGTTTTCGATATGTATGTACTCGTAATCGCTTTCACTTTTATTTGAACACACTTCATCAGTGGATGTAGATTTTTCTGTTTGAGTTTTATCACAATTCTCAAACGGTTGATTATTCTCGCAGTACTCGTAATAGTGCTCGTGTGTATTTTGTCCGTTCCAATGCTTTATTGATAATAGTTCAACTTTGTTATCGCTGTCTTCTTTCTCAAGTCTTATATCGCGAACATTACTGATTATACTTTCGATAGTATCAATATCTACATAGTCTTCATTACAGCACATGCTGATCGTGGCACCGATCCAAGAGCTACCGTTGTCATTAATTACTTCAGAGTGTACTGTTTCTGTGACGCCATGAATATCTGTTTTCTCATTCATGTTGATACTTTGTTTTATGTTAGTATCTTCTCTTTCTGGTACTGTCATTTGGCTAACGTCAATTTTTCTACCGTTGAATGCCTCAAACGTTTGACGCTCATGTTCCAATTGTCTGGCCAAATCAACATTATGTTTTTCTTTTCCGTTTGAGTATGCTGGCTTAATATCTGTCGCATTGTACTCAATATTTTCTGTAGGTTCATTTTTAGAATAACTGTTAATCGTCACTTCACTGTTAAAGTCACATAAATTTGATTTGGATTTGATCACTTCAAGGTCGTTAGGGATATTTACATATGTATGATCACCGTTGATGGTGTCATTAAAATTGTCTGTATCTAAGCATGAATTTTGTGAACACGAATCAACATTACCACAAGCTGATTCTGAATGAAGTGCAGAGTTTGAAGCAGATCTAGCCTGGATGTTAGAATGTACTATGGTTGGTACATCTGTAGCATTACTGAAAGCTCTCTTGGCCTCCCGTCTCCTCTTTAACACAACAAATAGAATAATAAGACCGGCTATAAACAAAACACAAACGCAAACAGAAATGATGATAATAATCGTGGTCTCTGTCGTTGTCATGGTTATCAATCTCGAGAAACAAAAGGGCCGTAATTCATTATCATAGTTAAAGGCTTTTAATGAACTGTGAGTAGTTTGTCTCATCCATTTGGTTACTGACGAAACGTGTCGGCTTTTTGCAAGCTTCCTTCGCGGCCTAGGATCTTGTACACTGGCTGGCTTCGGTACCGTATACCTGGATATATTCTTTGTTTTTATTTCCAACTCTATTAACTCTCTTTATTTTCACCTTGATTACCGACTTTGGTTTGCTTGCAGGTTCTGCTGGAAGGTCTCTTTGCTTTTCATGAGGCTTCGTGGATTTCTCATTAAATAAGTTCACATTAGTCTAACACGGGCCACAGCACATACAATTTTCATGCAAGTAAATGGCGGTTTGGAGCTGAGAGTACAACGGAAGGAACTATCCTAAAAGAGAATTTCGATAATTGCGCTGATTGTACAAGGGACGGAACTTTGGAACTGTGTCCAGTTTACACTTCTGTTGAATTTACAGTTCTAGCAATTACAGGTTTACGGCAAACTTATTCTCACAATCACTGGCATGCAGTTTCGGACCATGGGGTTGGCCTCTGACCTCTGTAGGCAATAACGCTATGATCTTACACGATAATTATCTGTGCCTTGGCAGGCTGCGCTGTTACTCAAGCATCTAGAAATCCTGAAATATAAAAAAAAAAAAAATACATGTCTAAAAACGTTTGTGGAAGTTACGTGTGCTCTAACAGATAAAGACGATATAGAGATGTGTGCTCTAACAGATAAAGACGATATAGAGAGAACTGGAATAGACTGCCTGACACTGCTTCCCAAGGAGTATAGGCCATTACCAAACGTATGCTAAGTTTTCCTGTCACGTGTCATCAATTTCAAGTATTTCCGTATTTTCCTCATCATTTTCAGTTCTGTCTTCAGCTCTCTTCTCCGTGTGTATTTTTAGTCTATTTCTGCGAGCCGCGCTGGTGTAATGGTTACCACATTGCGCTGGCGATCAGGTGTTCAAGGTTCAAGACCGGGCGTGGGCATTTGAAACAGTGTCATTGACCGTGATTGTGACTGAATAACGTGAACGGCTCCTGAGATAAACCCTCTGTGGATGGGAAGGAGCGAAGCTCCTGACCGGGTTGGAAGAAAAGTGAACAGGCTCCCCAGCTTCACAATGACATGTCAGTAGGCCGCTGGTTAAAAACAAGTCTATTTCTGCTTTTTTTTTACTCTGGGGATTCCAAAACATGGACTGTCCTTGTAATGCTATCATAAAGTTTCCTCAGTGTATGACTGTCATTGTAATGCTATCATCAAGTTTCCTCATTGTATGACTGTCATTATAATGCTATCATCAAGTTTCCTCAGTGTATGACTGTCATTGTCATGCTATCATCAAGTTTCCTCAGTGTATGACTGTCATTGTAAAGCTATCATCACGTTTCCTCAGTGCATGACTGTCATTGTAAAGCTGTCATCAAGTTTCCTCAGTGTATGACTGTCCTTGTAATGCTATCATCAAGTTTTCTCAGTGCATGGCTGTTATTGTAATGCTATCATCAAGTTTCCTCAGTGCATGACTGTCATTGTAGAGCTATCATCAAGTTTCCTCATTGCATGACTGTCTTTGTAATGCTATCATCAAGTTTCCTCAGTGCATGACTGTCCTTTACAAGCGTTTTCCTTTCATCTCTTGTTCCACTGGCACTTGCCTGGTTCTTCTCATCAGTTCCACATCAGTGATGTTGTCGTACCATTTCAATCCTTCTCGTCATTGCAAGGACCCATTTATGGAAGAATGTAACTACTTAGATGTTGTTTTTGTTGTTCTCCATGTTTGAGAACCATACTGTAGGACTAACATGACATTCAGTTATGTTATCGTGGAGTGCAGGATGTGGTGTTAGAAATGTAAATAATCAAGTAATTTAAATTCATTCATTCGCTGAGTGTCAAACTGGATGGAATTAGCGATCATTGGGACAACAAATGTTGTGTCCTGTTACGCCTTTCTTTCTCTCCTACACTACCCAATTATTTCTTCATTTTACTCACACAAATGTGTGCAATTACCACTCCGTTAGTTTCTAGACACTTTCTCACACTGCAATCGTGTTATTAATGGTCCCGGTCGGCAGATTATTATTTTATCGCCTTGTGTCGTGAACTCCTATAGATAGAAGGTCACAATACAATAAACGGGGAAGCATTTGTTAACTTTCCACGTAATTCTTGTCAGCCGGACAAGAATATCCATCTGGATGCGTATTCTTCGCAAACATGTCCCGACACGTGGTGGAAAATACAATAAAAGCCAAGTTGGGTATGTCTGACTCTGCAGCAAGTTTTAAGAGTACTCCCTCTTTAAACAAGGGAGAGGCGATGCATAATCACTTCACCCAGAGATTTTCTGTGATAAAATCACAGATAAACATGTCTCAGAAGACATTATGAGCGAGGCAATCAATGAGGGATGAGATCACAGATGTGTTCGCCAGTATGTTAGAAGTAATCATGCCATTTTTTAGAGATAGATCATGTGGTTAAATTTTAAAATGATATTTTTAAATACGGGAGGGGGGGGGGGGGGGGATTAAATTAAACACCCCGACCCATCTCGTCTCGCGCAATATTGGTCCAATTGAGAGCAGAAAATAGACTTTCGCTCTGATCGTTTTGTTTTTTAGTAGGAAATGCCATGTGCGAGATTGAAGCTGAAAAAGTGGAAAATAACTTAACACAGTTTAAGGCGAAAACACACTGCATTACAATACTTCAACGTAGCAATTCCCAGGAGCCAGA
The DNA here is from genome assembly GCA_024509875.1 of Oreohelix idahoensis. Lineage (NCBI taxonomy): Eukaryota > Metazoa > Mollusca > Gastropoda > Stylommatophora > Oreohelicidae > Oreohelix > Oreohelix idahoensis. Next base: position 105,844 of record JAMPIV010020777.1, on the reverse strand, counting down.
GAATAATCGGACAGAATTCAAAATTAAAAGGGACAGGACTAAATATTTTTGGCATTTTTAAAATACAAAGACTGTGAACCTAAAAATCAAAACACCCGTCATAAGAGGGATTCTAAAATTACCCCAGACCAAGTATTCGAAGCATCTAATCTAAGTTGCTGTGTCCATTCATCTGTACCAGGAGATTGTAGATCCATGAATTGTGGGGTAAGTTGTATCAATATTTTACAGTGTGAATTTAACATGTTTGTGCTCGCTAGTAGTAATACAAGTCACACGAAACTGGCAACCTCAGCATATGAAAATAGTATTTTCATAAACCACTACAGCAAGCACTGGTGATTGCTTCATCTTCATGCTAGTTCATTCAAAGAACCAAAAGCAGAGGTAACCCCACACTCCGAATGGAGCTGTGAGTAAGTGTGTGATGATTACATCACATGTGCATAGTGTGTACAGTATCATTTTGTGAGATATATCTAACTTCATTACATTCTGCCAGGCACAAGCCATCGCATTCGCGCTGTCCATGCACATTTTTGCCAGTAAATTAACTAAAAGTATAATGGTGATTTCTTAGCATATGCACTGAGTTATGCTGTAAATGCTCAAGAAGAATAAACTTTCTCAGAGACAAAAACGGGTGGACCGGCTGCAGGAAAAGACGCCTGTTTAATCTTCCGACCACCTGTGACGAAATGTCTGTCCTTGTCCTTTTGTGCGATCTCTCACACCTCCAGCCCTACGGCAATATCATTTCCTCTTCCTTCTTTTTTCTCTCTGATCGCTTTTATTTGGCATTTCATATTTTCACTTTCATACATTTTACTCTTTATGCTGGACATAGCATAGGGTAAGTCTCTAACACGCCACTCCCCTATGGCAGTATTTGCTACGGGAGTAATTCTTATCTTATTGTGTCACATTCACGCTTCACGAAAACGTGTTAAGTTACGCCAGGTTATTAGACGGTCAGCGACAATATTTTATCACATAATCTGTATGACCATCCTTTGAAGCGACGGTGCTTGTTTGTCCAAGCTTGTGTTGAGCAGGAGTGTTGAATAGAACCAGATTTGTTTGTCTGGTGAAACAGGTGATTAGCGACCTTCCCTGATTCATTACGCCAGAAAAACACGGTCACAATATTATGATGGACAGAGATCTGTCTGTAAGTTTGTACACGAAGGCATCGGACACCATATTACCATATATGGGAGACGTGACCTTTGCAAAATTTTTCCATGTCGATAATATTTTGAAAGTACCACACCCGACCTGTTTGAATATGATTGGAGCGTTTATTTAACTCCATCACAAACGAAGGTGTGGGAAGACCCGTACATATAAGTCTTTAACACTTAACTCCTACTAACAAACTATGACTTAACAAAGTAGTAGCTGTAGTAGCAGTAGTAGTAGTAGTAGTAGTAGAAGTAGTAATATAAGTAGCAGTAGTAGTTGTAGTATTAGTAGCAGTAGCAGTAGCAGTAGTATTTGTAGTAGTAGTAGTAGTAGCAATAGTAGTAGTAGTTGCAGTAGTATTAGTAGTAGTAGTAGTTGTTGTTGTTGTTGTTGTAGTACGCGCAGTAGAAGTAGTAGAAGTAGCAGTAGTAGTTGTAGTAGTAGGAGTAGTAGCGGTAATAGTAGTAATAACAGTAGTAGTAGTAGCAGTAGTACTAGTAGTAATAGTAGCTGTAGTAGTAATAGTAGTATTAGTAGTTGTAGTTGTAGTTGTAGTTGTACGAGCAGTAATTTATAATTACTGGCTTCCTGAGAAGGTGATTAGCTTTATGTACATGCATGACTTGGTGATGGCTTCCTGAGAAGGTGATTAGCTTTATGTACATGCATGACTTGGTGATGGCTTCCTGAGAAGGTGATTAGCTTAATGTACATGAATAACTTGGTGATGGCTCCCTGAGAAGGTGATTAAATTTATGTACATGAATGACTTGGTGATGGCTCCCTGAGAAGGTGATTAGCTTTATGTACATGAATGACTTGGTGATGGCTCCCTGAGAAGGTGATTAGCTTTATGTACTTGAATGACTTGGTGATGGCTCCCTGAGAAGGTGATTAGCTTTATGTACATGAATGACTTGGTGATGGCTCCATGAGAAGGTGATTAGCTTTATGTACATGAATGACTTGGTGATGGCTCCCTGAGAAGGTGATTAGCTTTATGTACATGAATGACTTGGTGATGGTTCCCTGAGAAGGTGATTAGCTTTATGTACATGAATGACTTGGTGATGGCTCCCTGAGAAGGTGATTAGCTTTATGTACTTGAATGACTTGGTGATGGCTCCCTGAGAAGGTGATTAGCTTTATGTACATGAATGACTTGGTGATGGCTCCATGAGAAGGTGATTAGCTTTATGTACATGAATGACTTGGTGATGGCTCCATGAGAAGGTGATTAGCTTTATGTACATGAATGACTTGGTGATGTCTCCATGAGAAGGTGATTAGCTTTATGTACATGAATGACTTGGTGATGTCTCCATGAGAAGGTGATTAGCTTTATGTACATGAATGACTTGGTGATGGCTCCCTGAGAAGGTGATTAGCTTTATGTACATGAATGACTTGGTGATGTCTCCATGAGCAGGTGATTAACTTTATGTACATGAATGACTTGGTGATGTCTCCATGAGAAGGTGATTAGCTTCATTAGTGGCTCTATGCTTCATAAGGAACAAAAGAGAAATTGATGAGAAGTGATGAATGATGGTATCCCTTACTTCCGTTTTAGGAGCAACCTCTCTGCTGCCTTCAACCGTCTTTCACCAATTTGTTTATATTCCATGTTTCGCATGCATTATGTAACGTAGGAGGTTTTTAGCAGTGTAATATTATCTGATTCACTATCAAATATTCTAAGTTGTTGTTGTTGATAAAAATACTTCTCATGCATTGAAAAGGTGGCTTCGGCTTTTGTAGCTCTATTTCTGTCTTTTGTATTAAAATGTCATATTATGTTCTTTATATGTGAAATAGAACGTGTATGCGCGCACGTCTGCTGGTGCAATGTGGCACGTACTGTTTCACCTTGTCCGTCTACATCGAGGCTTAAGTAGGTCACTTGTCTTATTTTAATAATATCACCATTTCTCTTGTCGTGTTGTTTCCTTGGGGTCTCTCAAGAGACAAATAAAGAATGTGCCTACTGTCCATTACGGCAAGTCGTACAAGGCGACAAATCTAAGGTTGTGTACAGGGCTGGACATTTCATCATGTACAAACATGTCACAGAAACCACAGCTACACAAGCTTGAGAATGCCTGGTTCTGGCTTCCTGCAAGGGGACAAGCTGCAGTGGGTGGGTTCGTGCTCTGTAAGGAGCGCAAAGGAACATGTTGATGATAATGACAACTAGTATATCACGTGTCACTTCCTCTGGAGCTTGCTTCAACCACTGCAGCAGTACCCTCCCAATAAGCCTGCACCATAACCGTCCTGTGGTCTTACAACAGTGGTGTGTGCAACAACTTGTTTTACATTACTAAGAAAGTAGAAATAACTGCAGGACTTCAACCATAATATACATGCTCAACCTACAAAAATAATAGTTATATATAACTTAGAGCGTTGGTGGTGCTGCGAAAATGGTTGTCATTAAAATAGTGGCTGTATTGAATTTGTTACGGTATTCTTATGTTTTTGATTTACGAACACCAAATGCGACTTGCAAGATAGTCGCCTTGGAAGATATTTTTTGTAAACTTTTTCTTTGATTAGTTTTTCGAAAAAATTTTTATATAAAAAGTTTTATTGGATGAAATTTACTGCCTAGAAATATAGTAACACATTTTGCAAATATTTGAGTATTATTTGCAATGGATCGACATTTTGATATGGTATTAGAAATATGATTCCAAAACCCCCCCCCCCCCCCCCACCCCCCCCCCCCAAAAAAAAATGTTTCATTAATGCAGAAAAAAGCTATGTGTGCCAAAATTCGATGTGGTTTTTTTTAAACGATTAATTAGTGCAGTTACCGGTGGGAGAGTGGGGGGGGGGGGGGGGGGGGGGGGGGAAGGGGGGAAGGGGGGGAAAGAAGGGGGGGGGGTAATGGTAATGTGGGTAGACAGGTAAAACTTAAGACTACTGTTATCTGAGACATGTCACAAGAAATGACTTATATGAGGCTATGTGCGAAGCTGGCAACATTATGTTAAACACATTGCTACAGACACCACCGCGTCACGTGATCATGGATGTTTTGGTGAATGCTTGCTACAGACACCACCTCTTCACGTGATCATGGATGTTTTGGTGAATGCTTGCTACAAAGAGACCAGCTGCAGCGATGGTGCCATGCTCCTGCAGGAGCCAATATTGGAATCAATGAATAAAGAAAGTTATAAGACGATTATTACTACAAAACCAGGGTCTGAAGAGTTAATTACAGTAGAACTCCATTTATCCGAACCCCAATTATCCGAACATCCAATTATCCGAACACTTTTTCCAGAAAAAAAAAATCAGGCGCCACCAGTCACGTTAGACTACAGTTCTGAATCTTTTGATGCGGCAAGCTTCAAATGTGTGCGAACAATTTGTAGACAATGAGATGGGCTAATGGACGGTCGCTTACGTACAGGAAGTCAGTTAGATCATAAAGTCAGTTAATATCTGGTTTACCAATCCAGTGTACGTGTTCATTCTAGGAAGAAAACTGGCTAAACAGACAGTTCAACTTAAAATAATTGTGTCTGCTACTACAGCAGAATAATTTTGGTGTACACGTATTTCTCTGTGCGATCTGGCATCTTCCAGTAGGCCTAAAGCATATAAAAGGAACCGCAATGTTTTGTCAATTGAAACGAAAACAGAAATTATCAAGAGAGTAGGAAAAGGTGAAACTGTGCCTTCATTTGCAAGGATTTTCAACGTTGGGAAAGCTACCGTCTCTGACATCAAAAGTAACAAGGATAAAATTATGAGTTTTGCATCGAAATTGGATAGTGAAAATGGGTCGAAGAAACATAAAACCATGAGAAATGCGAAAGATTTGAAATTGGAAGAGGCTTTGTATATATGGTTTGTGCAAAGAAGAAGCAAAGGGGAACCTATCTCTGGCTCTCTATTGTGTGAAAAGGCACTTCAGTTCAACAATCAACTTGACGGTCCTCCTGACTTTAAGGCTAGCCAGGGATGGTTAAGAAACTTTAAATCTCGTCATGGCATACGAGAATTGGAGTTTCAAGGGGAATCTTTATCTAGCGATGCAACTGCCGCTGAAAATTTTAAAGAAACATTCTTGGCTTTTTTGGAAGAAGAAGGTTATTTACTCGATGATGTGTATAATGCCGATGAGACTGGCTTATAATGGAAATCATTGCCTCAAAAATCACTTGCATCTCAGCGCGAAGCAGCTGCCCGTGGGTTTAAAAAGTGCAAAGAGAGAGTAACAATTTTGGTAGCCGCGAATGCCAGTGGAAGTCATCGTTTACCGGTGCTAATGATCGGCAAAGACAAAAAACCACGTTGTTTAAAGAATGTGACATGTCTCCCATTGTGTTACAAAGCACAGAAGAGTGCTTGGATGAATAGTGAAATATTTCTTGATTGGTATACAAATCAGTTCATCCCAAATGTGAAGAGGTTGAAAGAACAAGAAAAGAAAACTGGAAAATTAATTCTTCTACTGGACAATGCACCATCTCATCCAGAGATTGCATTGAATGCAGTTGATGCAAATTTTAAAGTAATTTTTCTGCATCCCAATGTAACAGCACTGATTCAACCAATGGATCAGGGTGTTATAGCAAAGCTTAAAAAGATGTACAAGAAGGAAGTCATGCGTCGTTTATTGTTGGCTGAAGATGAAGAAAGTGTGGTGGCGTTTTCCAAAAAGCTTAATCTCAAAGACTGCTGCTATATGTTAGCTGATGCTTGGACCACCCTGTCACAAGATAATCTCAACAAGGCTTGGAATAGATTGCTTGGGAAAAAAGGAGGAAATGAAACTACTGCAGTGGACACAAATGATGATTGTATAAATGAAGTTGTGGAACTGTTTCAAGCAATGCCTGGATTTTCGGACTGTGACAAAGATGATGCACACATGTGGCTAGAAGATGATAAGGATTCTGGTTTTCAGTTTTTGAATGACGAAGAAATTTTGTCTTTTGTGCAAGAAGAAAACCAAATACATGTATTGACCGATGATGAAGATTCCTCAGAAGTACATGATGTACTTGTAGATTATGAAGAAAACCCAAAACGTCGACCAAGTCCTGAAGAGGCCTTTATAGCACTAGAAACAGCGATGGCTTGGTACGAGCAAGAATATGACAGCTGTCCTACACAGCTTCTGCTGTTAGAGAATGCGGGACTTAGCAGCCAAAAGGAGACTATCCAGTTTGGTGCAAAAGAGGATTCCTCATTATTTTAAAAAGAGGGCTACATCTGTGCAAGTACATGTATACGTAAGTTGCGCCTGGTTTTGAATCGTTTGTAATGTTATTTTGAAAACATTTCTCTTTCTTAACAAAAATAATTAATACAAGTAGTACATGCACTGCAGTGTAATGAAAGATTTTGGTGATACAGTGATCTAATAGGCAGTGTGGGTATTATTATTACAGTACAAGTAAATATGTTTTATAGTGTATTTTCCTTGTGATTGTTAATTATTTTTAGAAATATGTGTACATGTACTCGATACATCATGTAATCCAATTATCCGAACATTTGATTATCCGAACGATGCTCGGTCCCATGGGGTTCGGATAAATGGAGTTCTACTGTACTTGTCATTGTCAGAAGAGCCTATCACAGACAGGAATACAGTGTGAGAATCACATGACACGTGTGACAATCACAAGACACGTGTTCACAACATGTATTAAAAGCTAATTTTGATAGATTTAAACCCTAAAATCATAAACTGAACTAATCTTAGTGTTGATTTTTTAGCTAAAATTTAATACCGACGCTCCCCTTAACAAAAAAGATGATGAAATAATTTCTGGAGCTTGTAAACAACGCTCACAAATAAATGACATAGAAAGATATAAACGAAAACCCAAGTGTTACGTGCAGTCTTTGATATCTTACAATATTATACATTGGTATACTTGTTATGTTCGCAAATATTTTGTAAACAAAATAGATATTTTTTAGTGCTTAAGGGAAAGTCATTATTGAGTTACTTCCCTTGAAAGTTGTGCCGTCTCTTTCGATCGAACTCCGCGGATGAATCCAGTTTTACTGCGATTTATTCTTTGTTTGGGTAGTAATAGATTGTTCTTGCTTCAGAATATCTATGGCCTGAATTTATGTGTATTGTTTGTCTGTGTAGGACGAATCTGTCTTATATCTCTATATCTTTACATATCTAAGTCAAACTATATGTTCTGTTGTCTCTAGAGAGGTCAAAGGCTGTTCGGCGGATGTGTCGCGAGAGAGGTGTGGTTTGGCTTCGCCCTGATGATGGGGGGAATCGTCGTTTTCTATGGATAAACTTGACGCGGGGAAAATTCCAGTTTATCTCTATTTATTTTTTTGGGTTAATGATAGTCCGTATAGATTTTTGGAAAAATGAGCTTTACCCCAGTTTTATAATCTTTCTATTACAAAGTATCAATGCTATTTTGATAATAGGGTTGGGGATACTTTTTGATTTTTCTCGTATAGCCACCGTTTTTTCGTGGCCGACTCTTGATATGGCCATCTGGGGGGGTTTGGATAAAACGAGTTTTTTGCCTATTGTTGTTCCTATCATCGATAGGATTATTATAGGAAAGTTATTATAATGGGTGGTCATGGATTTGGGGGGAGGCCGTTTTCATTTGGGTCATGCAAAATGTATTTTGTTTACACTCTAGAGAGATTACATCTTGTAAAAATATTGTTTGAACTTTCACGTAATGAAAACGGTGCAGTATTATTTCTGCCATCGGAAAAACGAATTTTTAGTCCAAATGTGATTTGTCTGCTATGAAATAACCATATTGGTTCAAGAAAACGAAGAGGCTTGGGGGGGGGGGAACTTGTTTTGGTTATGTTTTATGGGGGTTTTCGTTACGTGTCTGGGGCAAAAAGTGGTTGGGTTTTGGGGTAATTGTGTCAGTATGGGGGGGGGGATTAAGGACATGGGGGGTGTGGTGGGTCCTGAAAGGGGAAATTGATATCGGGGGTTTTTGTATTTTTGGATGTTAAACAAGTGACATTAACTGGGGTTTGTTTATCCATTGTATGGACAAAAATAATGACATTTTTGCGTTTATACCTTTGTTTTTTGTCCAATTTTATTGTTGGGTTTAGTATTTAACTGATGGTTCTAATTTGGGGTTATTAAAAACTGTGGTGGGGGGGTTGGCTGATTTTTATGGGGGGGGTTGGGTGTATTGTTTTTGGTATTTTTGGGGTATGAACTGTTCGGGGGCTTAGATATTAGGAACACTTGGGATTCTAAAAATATATCAAAACTTTGGTGGACAAGAATTCCACAGGTTAGTATGGGATTTTTCTTTTGTTGTTTACATTGTTTGGGGGGTTGTGGGGGGGTTTGGTTCACATGTTGTTGTTGGTTGGGTGGGGGGTGGGATGGGGGTTGGTGTGGGTTGTTTTTTTTTTTTGATTTTGGTTTAGTTTTGGGGTTGGTGGGGGGGGTAATGGTCTTGGGGGGGTTTGGAGGGTAATGGTGGGTGTGGGTATACATGTGGGTTTGGGGGTTTGGTTTTGTTGTTTTGTTTTTGTTGGGTTGTTGTTGGGGGTGGGGTTGGTTGGGGTTTTTGGGGGGGGAAAGGGGGTTGGTTGGGGTTTGGTAATTGGGTGTTTTGGGGGGTTGGTGGTTGGGGGGGGGGGGTTTGGGTGTTTTTTTACTGGGGGGGTGGGTTTTTGGTGGGTGTGGGGGGGGGGATTGGGGGGAGGGGGGGGGGTTTTGTGGTGGTTTTTTGGGGGGGGATGTGTTATTTGTGGGTATGGGTTTGGGTTTGGGGGTTGTTGTTGTGTATGTTGGCTTGGTTGGGTTGGGTGGGTTGGGGTGGGGGGGGTTGGGGTGCATGATTTGGGGGGGTGGGTGTGGTTGTTTTTGGGTTTTTTTGGGGGGGTGGGGGGGGGGGTGGTTGGGGGTTTGTGTTTGGTTTGGGGGGTGTGGTGGATTGGGGGTGGGTGGTTTGGGGGGTTTGGGGGGGGGTTGGGGGGGGGGGGGGGGAGTGGGGGGGGGGGGGGGGGGGGTAGGGGGGGGGGGTGGGGGGTTTGGGGGGGGGGGGGGGGGGGGGGTGGGTGGGGGGGGGGGGGTGGGGGGTGGGGGGTGGGGGGGGGGGGTTGGGGGTTGGGGTTGGGGGTTGTGGGGGGGGTGGTGGGGGGGTATTGGGGGGGTTTTGGGTGGGGTGGGGGGGGGGGTGTTGGGGGGGGGGTTGGGGGGTTTGGGGGGGGGTTGGGGGGGTGTTTTGTGTTTTGGGTGTGGGGGGGGGGGTGGGGTGGGGGGGGTTGGGGGGTGTGGGTTGGGGTGGGGGGGGGGTGTTTGGTTTGGGGGGGGGGGGGGGGGGTTGAGGTTATTTGGGGGGGGTGGTTGGTTGGGGGGGGTGGGGGGGGTTGAGGGGGGTTGGGGCGAGGGGGGGGGGGTTTTGAATGTGGGGTTGGGGTGTGGGGGGGGGGGGGGGTTTTTGTTGTTGGGGGGGGGGGGGTGTTGGGGGGTTTAATATGGGGGGTTTGGTTTGGTTTGTTTTTGGGGGTTTGGGGTTGGGTTTTTTGTTGTGGGGGGTTTGGTGGTTTTTGTTTATGTGATTTGTGTTGTTACGTTTTGCTTGAAAATCATTAAAACGTGTAGGTATTTGGGTAATAGTGGGCTTCGGGAGGTTCATGTTATGTTGCGTGGTGAAACCGTGTCAATTTTCAACAGGGGGGGTGTACCCATTGCTATGGGGTTTTTTTACGTCGGTAAGATGTTAATGGTATTTGGAAATGGAAGGTAAGAGCTTTGGCCTTCGTGTTTTTGACATTGGTGTAAAAATTCATAGTTTTTCCGCGGCTGGATCTATCTTCGCGTAAGAGTGAACCCATTGCTAGCGGTTGTATATAATTATCTCTTTAAAAAACCTGTGCTGGACATTATGTTAAGGAATCTTCGCTAGACGAGATTAGGTCTAGAAGCCATCTTGGATATTGTTTATAATCTGACGTGCTTTGTCAGTAAACTCAGTTGATATATATATATATGGGCAATACTGAGTGCTTGGCTACTGACAGTCCATTATACTATTATTCTACATGAGTGCCCATGTAACATAACATTGCAAGACCATTTATCCACTGTACCATGATGTATTATGCCAACCTGTGATTTGTCACTATCTGTGCTGTCGAGTGTGTACGTCCAATTAAACTTTAGTAAAGGTACACAGTCGTTGGTGTCGATGACTTCCAGCCATACATGAGTGTGAGAAAAGAACATTTGTCAACACCACGAACTCTTCCTATCATTCGCACATTATACACTCCATCTATGTCTACACACCACTGCGTAGGTCAAGTTGACATTCTATACTCAAACCACAAGCAATACAACAACACAGCATGTAGCTCTGGTGATGTTCGAGCGAGCTTCAGATTTCTCAGCATGTCTCTTGCTCAGGGCAAGGGTCTTGTATTAAGAGTTTATCAACTGATGATGATGATGTCTGCTTCCATCCACTTATATTTATCATTTGGTGGACATCATTAATAAGAAAAAGATCCTTATCACCAAGTAAACAACTTCAGATAGAATAACTAGAATTTCAACTGTGAAAAAGAAGCAGTAGTAATGTTGAAAATGTAACTTGATTCCGGAAATACAATTTTTCAACTCAGTTCACGGAATGGAAAAAAGTGGAAAGTTCGTT
>JAMPIV010020777.1:80000-92500 GCA_024509875.1 Oreohelix idahoensis | reverse complement strand
GGCGTGTTGGGAAACAATGGCAAAGAAAACCTATCTGCTGTTGCCCTAAGACGCCACTAGGCGTAATGGCCACTGACTGCTTTGACGGTCGGTGGCTAAGAATGGAAGAAGAAGAAGAATTACTGAGACACACAATCAAAATCATTAAATCAACTTTAAATTTGTATATTTAGTATATACACAAATCACAAATTTCATAATCAATTATGTTTAACAGTTTAACAAAAATGAAAAATTCTTTTAAAAACGGTAATCATCACAGGATAATGTTATTACTTTGGAGGAAATGGTCCGACAGTTCACTTGGCAGCTTTTATGTTTTTATTTAGCTGCCAATAAGTTTGATTGTTTCTGGCTGTTTCTGGTTCAATCGTAACTGGGCAAGTCTGAAAGTTGTGACATGTTCCAAGAAGTATCAGGGAGTAATCACATAGCTGGTCCAGCGTCTCTAAGACAGGTCTGATGATGGTGTCTAGCATCGCCTTCAGGCCACTTACGCTCTCACTTGCTCCAGAGATAGTACTCTCAATTAGTTCCACAGACTGATGTCACAAAAGAAGAGAACAAATACCCTCCTGAGTATTGAGTTTTCCAGACACACACTCATGTGCCGCATTCTTTTCATTCCACCATCCCATCTACATCAGAACTTTACCCTCTCTGAGAATTAATCTTAATCCCAGTGAACAGAAAACTTTCATGACATTTAGATTGAATACATTTACATTTATCTCTACATTGATTGAAAAGGTTAATAATATAATAAATGTGTACATCATTTCTCTCATCATTCACTTCCTGCTCCATATGGAACTTGGGACTACCTCTGCTTTTGGTTTTCTATAAGAAACGCGAATGAAGCAGACATATGCCCTTGCAGTGGTGGTTCATGAAATCATCATTCTATGTGCCGAGGTTGCCAGCCTCGTATGATTCGGACATCCACTAGCAATTTTGACAAATTAATACTCACACGTCAATATATACATATTATTTCACGTGTTAATAATGTAAAATATAGAATTATAAATGTACAACTAACCCCACATTGTATTTCGGATCACAGACTTATGGCTCAGAGAAACAGTTAAGGGAGCTTTTTTAAGATGCCTCTTCCACGTGTTCTGTGGTGTTACTTTACAATAAGCTCCCACTTCGTGTTCAGATTCTGTGGATACCGGTCAATAAGGGCAATGCGATGTTACAGTTTCTCAGACTGTGTATTTTTGCAGATTCGAGAGTTTGTGTTAGCTGGGTCCAGAAATCGTCTTCCTGCCTCTTAACCCTGTTATCCTTGACTTTTATCTATATCTCCTTTCACATTACAGAACTTCTGCTTCTCTTCAATATGAAGTTTTTCCTAACCGGTGCCGATGTCCATTTATACTAAATTTTCAAAGACGATCGACACTGCAGTTTTCGTCTTGCTGGCGCCTTTACCTTCAATTTTCTCCAACAGTAAAACACACAGCAACTATTCCTATGGAATGAATATAGCTGGTCTTATCCCTCAAAAAACGAAGTCACTGTCATTAATTTCTGTTGCTCCATTCAATTGTACGACACACACATCCATTTTATACTGAAACACCTGCCTTCCTCTGCAGATCGCCATTATAAAACCGGTTCGTCATCAAGCGCGAGCTTCGCGGCTTTTAAGTGGATGCTACTCTTTCCCTTCTTTCTATAATAACAAGGCATTTGTGTTTACATCACGCTACAGTAGCAGCAGCCGCAGTATTAGTAGCAGTAGTAGTAGTAGTAGTAGCTGCAGTTATAATAGTAGTAGTAGTATTAGTGTTAGCAGCAGTAGTAGTACCAGTAGCAGCAGAAGAAGTAGAAGTAGTAGCAGCAGCAGCAGTAAAAGAAGTATTAGCAGCAACAGTAGTAGCAGTAATAGTAGCTGTAATAGTTGCGGCAACAGTAGTTGTAGTTTCAGCAGCAGCAGTAGTAGTAGTAGTAGTAATAGCAGCAGCAGTGGAAGCAGCAGCAGTGGTAGCAGTAGCAACATTAGAAGTAGTAGTAGTAATAGTAGTAGAATCAGAAGTAGTAGTAGATGCAGTAGTACTAGTAGTAGTAGTATCAGAAGTAGTAGTAGGAGTAGTAGTAGAAGTAGTAGTAGTAGTAGAAGTAGTAGTAGTATCAGAAGTACAGTAGAACTCCATTTATCCGAACCCCATGGGACCGAGCATCGTTCGGATAATCAAATGTTCGGATAATTGGATTACATAATGTATCGAGTACATGTACACATATTTCTAAAAATAATTAACCATCACAAGGAAAATACACTATAAAACATATTTACTTGTACTGTAATAATAATACCCACACTGTATTAGATCACTGTATCACCAAAATCTTTTATTACACTGCAGTGCATGTACTTCTTGTATTAATTATTTTTGTTAAGAAAGAGAAATGTTTTCAAAATAACATTACAAACGATTCAAAACCAGGCGCAACTTACGTATACATGTACTTGCACAGATGTAGCCCACTATTTAAAATAATGAGGAATCCTCTTTTGCACCAAACTGGATAGTCTCCTTTTGGTTGCTAAGTCCCGCATTCTCTTCAACAGCAGAAGCTGTGTAGGACAGCTGTCATCTTCTTGCTCGTACCAAGCCATCGTTGTTTCTAGTGCTATAAAGGCCTCTTCAGGACTTGGTCGACGTTTTGGGTTTTCTTCATAATCTACAAGTACATCATGTACTTCTGAGGAGTCTTCGTCATCGGTCACTACATGTATTTGGTTTTCTTCTTGCACAAAAGACAAAATTTCTTCGTCATTCAAAAACTGAAAACCAGAATCATTATCATCTTCTAGCCACAAGTGTGCATCATCTTTGTCACAGTCCGAAAATCCGGGCATTGCTTGAAACAGTTCCACAACTTCATTTATAAAATCATCATTTGTGTCCACTGCAGTAGTTTCATTTCCTCCTTTTTTCCCAAGCAATCTACTCCAAGCCTTGTTGAGATTATTTTGTGACAGGGTGGTCCAAGCATCAGCTAACATATAGCAGCAGTCTTTGAGATTAAGCTTTTTGGAAAACGCCACCACACTTTCTTCATCTTCAGCCAACAATAAACGACGCAGGACTTCCTTCTTGTACATCTTTTTAAGCTTTGCTATAACACCCTGATTCATTGGTTGAATCAGTGCTGTTACATTGGGAGGCAGAAAAATTACTTTAAAATTTGCATCAACTGCATTCAATGTATCCGTCTCTGGATGAGATGGTGCATTGTCCAGTAGAAGAATTACCTTTCCAGTTTTCTTTTCTTGTTCTCTCAACCTCTTCACTTTTGGGATGAACTGACTTGTATACCAATCAAGAAATATTTCACTATTCATCCAAGCACTCTTCTGTGCTTTGTAACACAATGGGAGACATGTCACATTCTTTAAACAACGTGGTTTTTTGGCTTTGCCGATCATTAGCACCGGTAAACGATGACTTCCACTGGCATTCGCGGCTACCAAAATTGTTACTCTCTCTTTGCACTTTTTAAACCCAGGGGCAGCTGCTTCGCGCTGAGATGCAAGTGATTTTTGAGGCAATGATTTCCAGTATAAGCCAGTCTCATCGGCATTATACACATCATCGAGTGAATAACCTTCTTCTTCCAAAAAAGCCAAGAATGTTTCTTTAAAATTTTTAGCGGCAGTTGCATCGCTAGATAAAGATTCCCCTTGAATCTCCAATTCTCGTATGCCATGACGAGATTTAAAGTTTCTTAACCATCCCTGGCTAGCCTTAAAGTCAGAAGGACCGTCAAGTTGATTGTTGAACTGAAGTGCCTTTTCACACAACATAGAACCAGAGATAGGTTCCCCTTTGCTTCTTCTTTGCACAAACCATATATACAAAGCCTCTTCCAATTTCACATCTTTCGCATTTCTCATGGTTTTACGTTTCTTCGACCCATTTTCACTATCAAATTTCGATGCAAAACTCATTATTTTATCCTTGTTACTTTTGATGTCAGAGACGGTAGCTTTCCCAACATTGAAAATCCTCGCAAGTGAAGACACAGTTTCACCTTGTCATAGTCTCTTGATAATTTATGTTTTCGTTTCAATTGACAAAACATTGCGGTTCCTTTTATATGCTTTAGGCCTACTGGAAGATGCCATATCGCACAGAGAAATACTTGTACACCAAAATTATTCTGCTGTAGTAGCAGACACAATTATTTTAAGTTGAACTGTCTGTTTAGCCAGTGTTCTACCTAGAACGCACACGTACACTGGATTGGTAAACCAGATATTAACTGACTTTATGATCTAACTGACTTCCTGTACGTAAGCGACCGACCATTAGCCATCCCATTCTCTACAAATTGTTCGCACACATTTGAAGTTTGCCGCATCAAAAGATTCAGAATTTTAGTCTAACGTGACTGTGGCATCTGATGTTTTTTTTTTTTTTCTGGAAAAAGTGTTCGGATAATTGGATGTTCGGATAATTGGGGTTCGGATAAATGGAGTTCTACTGTAGTAGTAGAAGTAGTAGTAGTATCAGAAGTAGTAGTAGTATCAGAAGTAGTAGTAGAAAAAGTAGTAGTATCAGAAGTAGTAGTAGTATCAGAAGTAGTAGTAGTATCAGAAGTAGTAGTAGTATCAGAAGTAGTAGTAGAAAAAGTAGTAGTATCAGAAGTAGTAGTAGTATCAGAAGTAGTAGTAGTAGTAGTAGTAGTAGTAGTAGTAGAAGTAGTAGTAGTAACAGAAGTAGTAGTAGAAGTAGTAGTAGTAACAGAAGTAGTAGTAGAAGTAGTAGTAGTAACAGAAGTAGTAGTAGAAGTAGTAGTAGTAGTAGTAGAAGTAGTAGTAGTATCAGAAGTAGTAGTAGTAACAGAAGTAGTAGTAGAAGTAGTAGTAGTAGTAGTATCAGAAGTAGTAGTAGAAGTAGTAGTAGTATCAGAAGTAGTAGTAGAAGTAGAAGTAGTAGTAGTATCAGAAGTAGTAGTAGAAGTAGTAGTAGTTTCCGAAGTAGTAGTAGAAGCAGTAGTAGTAGAAGCAGTAGTATTAGTATTAGTAGTAGTAGTAGTAGAAGTAGTATCAGAAGTAGTTGTAGAAGCAGTAGTAGAAGTAGTATCAGAAGTAGTTGTAGAAGTAGTAGTATTAGTATTAGTAGTGGTAGTAGTAGAAGTAGTATCAGAAGTAGTTGTAGAAGCAGTAGTATTAGTATTAGTAGTAGTAGTAGTAGAAGTAGTATCAGAAGTAGTTGTAGAAGCAGTAGTATCTGTAGTAGTAGTAGTATCTTTAGTAGAAGAAGCAGTAGTGTTAGTAGTAGTAGTAGTAGTAGTAGTAGTAGTAGTAGTAGTAGCAGTAGCAGCACCAGTAGAAGAAGTAGTAGTAGTAGTAGTAGTAGTAGTAGAAGTAGTAGTAGTAGTAGTAATAGTAGTAGTAGTAGTAGTAGTAGTAGTAGTAGTAGTAGTAGTAGTAGTAGTAGTAGTAGTAGTAGTAGTAGTAGTAGTAGTAGTAGTAGTAGTAGTAGTAGTAGTAGTGGTAGTGGTAGTGGTAGTGGTAGTAGTAGTAGTAGTAGTAGTAGTAGTAGTAGTAGTAGTAGTAGTAGTAGCAGCAGCAGCAGCAGCAGCATCAGTAGTGGAAGTAGCAGCAATAGTAGTATTAGCAGCAGCAGTAGTTGTAGAAGCAGTAGTACAATCAGTAATAGAAGTAGTAGTAGTGGAAGTAATTGCAGCAGAAGTAGTAGTAGTATTAGTAGCCACAGAAGTAGTAGTAGCTGTAGTAGTGGTAGTAGTGGAAGTAGTAGCTGCAGAAGTAGTAGTGGAAGCAGTGCTAGTAGTATCAGCAGAGGTAACAGCACTAGTAGTAGTAGTAGTAGTAGTAGTAGTAGTAGTAGTAGTAGCAGCAGCAGCAGCAGCAGCAGCAGCAGCAGCAGCAGCAGCAGCAGCAGCAGCAGCAGCAGCAGACATAGAAGTATCAGTAGTAGTAGTAATAGTAGTAGTAGTAGTACTAGTAGTAATAATGCACGTAGTAGTAGTAGCAGTAGTAGTGGACGTATTGAAAGCAGACGTAGTAGTAGTAGCAGCAGAAGTAGTAGTTTCATAGGAAGTAGTAGCAACAGCAGTAGTAGTTAAAGTAGTAGTAGGAGTAGTTGTCCTAGTAGTAATAGTAGTAGTAGTAGTAGTAGTAGTAGTAGTAGTAGTAGTAGTAGTAGTAGTAGTAGTAGTAGTAGTAGTAGTAGTAGTAGTAGTAGTAGTATTAGTGGTAGTGGTAGTAGCAGCTGTAGTAGTAGCAACAGCAGTAGTAGTAGTACTAGCAGCAGCAGCAGCAGTAGTAGTAGTAGTAGTAGTAGTAGTAGTAGTAGTAGTAGTAGTAGTAGTAGTAGTAGTAGTAGTAGTAGTAGTAGTAGTAGTAGTAGTAGTTGTTGTTGTATTAGTAGCAGTAGTAGTAGTAGTAGCAGCACCAGTGGTAGTAGTAGCCTCAGTAGCAGCAGTGGTAGTAGTAGTAGCAGCAGCAGTGGTAGTAGTAGAGGCAGTGGTAGCTGCTGCAGCAGTAGTAGTATCGGCAATAGTAGTAGCAGTAGTAGAAGTAGCATCAGCAGTAGTAGTAGGAGCAGCAGGAAGAGTATTAGTAGTTACAGTAGTAGTAGCAGAAGTGGTAGTAATAGTAGTACCGCAGAATAAAGGTTGTATTGATAGTTGTAGAAGCAGCAGTAGTTGGATTGGTAGTTGTTGTTGTAGTAGTTAAAGCATCAATAACAATAGAAGTTAATGATATCTGTCACAAAATGACTTTTTGGTCGTTCTCTAGTCGCTCTCTTGTTCACTACGGCCGTATCCTGGACATTTGTTATATTGTTTATTTACGTGTTTCAGTGACCGGCAACCTCTTTCTTTCTCTGCACTGTAGCAGATATTTTGTACTTTCCTTCTTACACCCCTCTCAGTGATAAGTCACTATGTCTGTTTGTTACCCGTCTCTTCCCTAAAGCTTGGCAAAGAGCGGCTGAGATAATATTAATGTCAACCATGTTTGCTAATCGCGAATGCAGTCGACATTAGACTACAGATTAAACACAAAAATTACCGCACCCAACATTTTTGTTTGAAATGATTGGAGCCCTCAGTAGCTTCATAACAAACAGATACGGGAGTGGGACATGCAAATAACCTGACACGTTTCCGTGTTATTTCACTGTGAGAATCGCTTGCCAAAGACACAAGACTTGCCAGTAGTTAGAATCATGATTCCATCTTATCAGACCGGACACCTTTTATTGGCGTATCCATAAGAACTTTCAAAATAACCCATGAAAAAACTCCCAATTTAATAAGGAAAGCCACTGACTGAGGAAACTAAACACACGGAGTAATAGAGGAAATTATCTTATAAAAGTAACGACCTCCCAGTACACGTGTAAGAGGCCTAATCAAGTGTCTTAACTTCATTCATCTGAGCAAAAAAAGTATGTGAGCCAGGATTGGCTTGTTATGTTGGAGGTATCGGCTGAGGGTACTAATCTCTGGAACAAAGTGAAAGTAGAAGTGAACTGTTGTTAATCTAGACATTATCATCAGAGGGTCGTAGAGACGCGGAACCAGCTTTGCAGTTAGTCCCTGACCGTTTGTGGAACGTGCTGCATCTTTAAGCTTAACCAGAGACGTGAGAACTCCAGTGAATTATCTGCACAGAACCCGTCACCGGGAGCAGATACTACTATTGGCAGCTAAGTGAAACATATAAGCTGTCAACGAGAACTTTTTCATAAAACCTACTATCATTCAATGATGAACATTTTCTTTTAAACTATTCAATTATTTTAACCCTTGTTAAAACTAAATGATTATTAAATCTGTAATTTGTTAATATACCAATTTAACTTCGATTTAATCATTTTAAATGTACTGCATGTTTGTCTCAGTCAATTTGCTAAAAACACTCTAAACAGAGATATACCAGAATAATAAGAATCCCAAAGACTAAATCAAGGTGGAAGCTTGACGAGCTAAAAATAATAATTACTTAATCCTTCACAAAAGATGTCGGCAGATCATAGAATTAACGTGCTCAGTCAATGCAGTATTGTTCTCGCTTCTCTGAATATCTTTTGAAAACTCCCTTGGGATAGAAGCGTCATTACCTTTCTGTCTACAACTCTGCCAAGAGTAATCTTGTGCGAAGGTAGACAACATTGACTACCCACTTTAGACACTCTTGAGTTGTGGCCACTGTTGGACCACTACTGCAAAGCAGGGGAGGCAAACAGTGACAGTACCAATATAAGAATATTAATGTTTTGTTGTAGTAGTAGTTGTTGTTGTTGTTGTTGTTGTAGCAGTAATAAAATATTTTAGCAGTAGTAGCTGTTGTTGTTGTTACTGTTACTGTTTTATGCGTGGTGCTATGTTTCCAGATGTTGTTAAGCCCAAATTAACTTCTTTCTGCTCGGTAACGTTTTGTGGAGACTTATCATGGCATGTTTTATGTGTATTTATTAAGTCTTTCCAAAATACGACTTTCAGAAGTAATCCGTACTTATTTGTTGAATTGTTGTGAACTTGACTAAGTGTATTTTCCCCCCTGTTTCATCATATCCTTCTGTGACATGTCCAAGACAGTATTTGAAAATGCTCCATTTATAAATTCATATTTTTTTAGTTTAAATTGAGTACCTGAAAATAATTAATCCCCCTATATACAACTGTCTTACTGAACCATCTGAAGCCTGCAAGGAAAAAAATCACGTAAGTTTTTTGGGGAAATATGGAAAGCATGCGCATTGCTACGTGAAAGCTAAATTGGACTCCCATTAAAAGAGCATGCAGGCCTTACAATTTTCTATTGACTACAAAACATAACTACACAGATTTCATACAGTTGAAACGGAATGACATGACCACAGAAGACGTGTTGCCTTCAGCTGGGCATGCACTGGAAACAGCCCCGGCCGTAAGGAAGTGATTGTCGTGATTGAGGCTTCACCATACTAGGTCCAGCGTTTTATGTGATTGAGGCTTCACCATACTAGGTCCAGCGTTTTATGTGATTGAGGCTTCACCATACTAGGTCCAGCGTTTTATGTGATTGAGGCTTCACCATACTAGGTCCAGCGTTTTATGTGATTGAGGCTTCACCATACTAGGTCCAGCGTTTTATGTGATTGAGGCTTCACCATACTAGGTCCAGCGTTTTATGAGATGGGGTGACCAGGTCCATCCTCGCTGCTTTGCCTTCACTAACACATGAGCACAGTCAGGTACGCATTTACAGATAGGTAGACTGGAGCGTGATATGTGAGAAAATTACCCAAACCCCTTAGCCAATCGGACGCTTATAATTTGTATTATTGCTCTAATTATTGTTATTATTATTATTATTATTCATAATAAATGTAATGTCTATAATAATAAATACAGGCAGCATGAAGCTAAAAAATGGGAGTTATACTTACTGAATTATTATATTTATGAATCCATATCATCTTCACGCAAATTTTAAACCAAGTAACAACAGTTATAATATTGAAGACAGTGCATTTTTTAAACAAATAGTTTTTCTCAAAAGATCACGCTTAACAAAAGAACATTGTACACAATACACGCATCGCCAACTTAAACGGTGAAAATGAGCAACACAGATTTCCCTGTACTGATAAATACTTTTTTTTAATCCGGGTATAGAAGGAACTAAAATTATACTCCTAGTATGTCGGGTCTCCTTTTGTGTGCTGGAAATTTACAAACGGGGGGGGGGGGGGGGGGGGGGGGGGGGGGGGGGGGGGGGGGGGGGGGGGGGGGGGGGGGGGGGGGGGGGGGGAGGGGGGGGGGGGGAGGGGATTGTGTTGAACAGTGGCAGAAATGAAGGACGTGCTTGTATGGACAGTGAGAAGACATTTTCTAGAAATGAAAATATCAACAGCACTGTAGTTTGAATGCAAGCATTTGTATTCAAGAATTGAAAGCAAACGTTTAAGAGGAAGACAAGGCAATAGGTGGGAAGATAAACATCAAGAGATGGACAGGAAAGAGTCTATCAGAGTTCACCATCAAGGCAAGAGAGAGAAAACGGTGGAGATTCATTGCAGCCGACCTTCGTTGTCAAGATGGTGTCACGGGATTTCCTCCCCTTGTATGCAGTGAAGGTCGAACAATGGCCAAAATTGAGAGTATTAACTGAGGGCCCTTAAAGGTATGTACCTTCGCTCAAGATTACTCTTGTTAGAGTTGTAAATATGATGGTGCTTCTATTTTATGGAGTCTTCATAGGATATTTCAGAAACAAAGCACAACGCTGAATTTTTTAAGGCTGTCGTGAAATTTGCATCTGCACGTCGTCCCTTCTATGGAAAGAAAGATATATTAGCTCGTTTCTGAGGCCACACCTAAATTATTCGGTAAAATATTACTTAAGTAGTGCCAACGTGTAATAAATGGTATGTCAACACAATACAAATACACACACTACCACTGAACGTCTGAACTTCATGTAGGACAGGAACAATAAGACTCGTACACGCTAACGGCTTTACGAACAGTGGTGACACTAATAAAGGCAAGCTGAAATAGCAATCATCCCTTTATTCACTGAACAATAACGTAGCCAAATGTTGCCAGAATGAGATACAAAATATACATGTGCTACTAATGCAAATCGTACAGTAGATATAAACTATCCGATCAGCCTCGCAGTCACGTCTGGCTGTCACTCAGCATAATGAGCGACGAGGCGAACAAAAGTAGAACATTCTCATATAAATATCAAGCTCAATGCGAGAATGACAATAACAGCAAATACAGCCGACAAATCCGTAGAGCAAAATAGTTCTACCCACTACAAAAATGTTCTATATATAGAATGTATGATACCCGTATGTACACCCATGGATCCTGGCTGGTGCTACGGAGTTTGTGCACTGTGTTGAGATTCTCTTTGTGCGATCTAAGGGAGGAAATCGGAGCTCTGATGGAGGTGTCCGTGTGCAATGAAGAAGGTCCTTAAAACCAAACCAACCCCTACGGCAGTATCTCCTACTATGGGACTACATTTTGCCCACAAAACCTAATACTCAACTCCTTCTATTCTCCTCTCTTGTGAGAATCGGAAACTCTGAGTATATTTTACGTAAACGTTACTGATAAGGGAATCTGGAAAAAATGAGTAGCAGCAAATCCACAACCAAAGATAACGTTGATGAAGATTCAGAGAAGACGTCCTATTTTCTATTTTCAAACATCTGTCGCCGCTGGGAACGGCTCCAAATAATCTTATGTATGTTACAGCTGGTGACGGCACCAAATAATCTTATGTAGCCGGGCTGGTTACTGCATCCAAATAATCTTATGTGACCGCTGTAACAATCTATCCAGGTGATATGCCAAATCTTCGCACCGTGTAGATCTTTCGTCACAGGTGGTGCATATTTCGTCACAGGTGGTACATATTTTCTTTGAGTTCATTGATATTGAATTTCCTAGTGATCGTATTGTCTACTGGTTTACTTATATATCTTATGGGTGGTAACTGGCGACTGCCAGAGGTGGGGTTACCCAAATGAATGTTGGTTCAAGACCAGGTCCTTTCTACTCACTGCAGGTTGTCATGTGATCAGTATTATCCCATTAGGGCTTTCGTACTCAACATACATGATGAAGTAATAGTTCTTTATCATGGAAAACTGTTTATTAGTAGACTAAAAGGCAATGTTCATTACAAAACTCAATAACCTGGCTATCAGCGGCCAGAACGCACGTGGGTTACATGAATCGTAAGGTCTCTGCAAAAGGACTTCATCATAACAACATGTCTGCTTGACTCTGCTAAAATGTCGATAGGCTTTTGCCTTGAGTCTCAATATACATTTCATAGCAGACTAATCATTCTAATAGAAAAAGGTGATCATACAAACCGTGTGAACACATCCAACAAAACTGGAAAACACATTCTCCTCGAATAACATACTTGTGACAACATTGAAACTTTCAGTGGTCAGGCATTTCCTTGCCCAGAGGTTAATCACACAACCTTTAAAAACCCGGGCCCGCACTAAGGTTTTCAACCTTCTCCCGTGATTACGTCTGCCTACTTGAACAGTGAACTCCGTGACTGAACAGTGTTCTGACTGCGGTGGTCAAAAATAGCTATCGACGATTTCATTGGTCAAGCTCGACCAGTGAAGTGATCTTACCAACTAATCTTGCTCAAGATCTTTAGCTAGTCTTATATTACTATTTAACGTGCTAGCTAGCGTTAACACAGGTCATCCGGTGACACATCCTTTGAAATTACACAAAGCATTTTGAACAACTAAATGCAAAACTTTCTTAGAAATAGATGGAATTTTCTTTGTAATACGATACCTTAGACGTATTTTTTCACATCCTTAAAAAATAAAAATAAAAATTATGTCATCGATGAACAAAACAAACAAGCAAAACACCGGAAACTTGAATGTTAACAGCATCAATGGGATAACATTTTTTATCTTGTTCTATTTTGATGATACTAAAGTTGTTTGCGGGAATCA
>JAMPIV010020777.1:0-77500 GCA_024509875.1 Oreohelix idahoensis | reverse complement strand
CGTCCTGTCATGTCTGATGGTGAAGTCGTCCTGTCATGTCTGATGGTGCAGTCGTCCTGTCATGTCTGATGGTGAAGTCGTCCTGACATGTCTGATAGTGTAGTCGGCCTGTCATGTCTTTGTCTCTTCAGAGACCTTCGAGAAACACAAGGGGTTGAGGTTCAGATGCTAGAGGCTCAAGACAAGGGGTCGAGGTTCAGATGCTAGAGGTTCAAGACAAGGGGTCGAGGTTCAGATGCTAGAGGTTCAAGACAAGGGGTCGAGGTTCAGATGCTAGATGTTCAAGACAAGGGGTCAAGGTTCAGATGCTAGAGGTTCAAGACAAGGGATCGAGGTTCAGATGCTAGATGTTCAAGACAATGGGTCGAAGTTCAGATGCTAGAGGTTCAAGACAAGGGGTCGAGGTTCAGGTGCTAGAGGTTCAAAACAAGAGGTCGAGGTTCAGATGCTAGAGGTTCAAGACAGGGAATCGAGTTTCAGATGGTAGATGTTCAAGACAAGGGATCGAGGTTCAGATGCTAGAGGTTCAAGACAAGGGGTCGAGGTTCAGATGCTAGAGGTTCAAGACAAGGGGTCGAGGTTCAGATGCTAGAGGTTCAAGACAAGGGGTCGAGGTTCAGATGCTAGAGGTTCAAGACAAGGGGTCGAGGTTCAGATGCTAGATGTTCAAGACAATGGGTCGAAGTTCAGATGCTAGAGGTTCAAGACAAGGGGTCGAGGTTCAGGTGCTAGAGGTTCAAAACAAGAGGTCGAGGTTCAGATGCTAGAGGTTCAAGACAGGGAATCGAGATTCAGATGGTAGATGTTCAAGACAAGCGATCGAGGTTCAGATGCTAGAGGTTCAAGACAAGGGGTCGAGGTTCAGATGCTAGAGGTTCAAGACAAGGGGTCGAGGTTCAGATGCTAGAGGTTCAAGACAAGGGGTCGAGGTTCAGATGCTAAAGGTTCAAGACAAGGGGTCGAGGTTCAGATGCTAAAGGTTCAAGACAAGGGGTCGAGGTTTAGATGCTAGAGGTTCAAGACAAGGGATCGAGGTTCAGATGCTAGAGGTTCAAGACAAGGGGTCGAGGTTCAGATGCTAGAGGTTCAAGACAAGGGGTCGAGGTTAAGATGCTAGAGGTTCAAGACAAGGGGTCGGGATTCAGATGCTAGAGGTTCAAGACAAGGGGTCGAGGTTCAGATGCTAGAGGTTCAAGACAAGGGGTCGTGGTTCAGATGCTAGAGGTTCAAGACAAGGGGTCAAGGTTCAGATGCTAGAGGTTCAAGACAAGAGATCGAGGTTCAGATGCTACAGGTTCAAGACAAGGGATCGAGGTTCAGATGCTAGAGGTTCAAGACAAGGGGTCGAGGTTCAGATGCTAGAGGTTCAAGACAAGGGGTCGAGGTTCAGATGCTAGAGGTTCAAGACAAGGGGTCGAGGTTCAGATGCTAGATGTTCAAGACAAGGGGTCAAGGTTCAGATGCTAGAGGTTCAAGACAAGGGATCGAGGTTCAGATGCTAGATGTTCAAGACAATGGGTCGAAGTTCAGATGCTAGAGGTTCAAGACAAGGTGTCGAGGTTCAGGTGCTAGAGGTTCAAAACAAGAGGTCGAGGTTCAGATGCTAGAGGTTCAAGAGGTTTTCAGAGATGTTAGAGGGGATCGAGGTTGCTAGAGGTTCAAGACATGCTAGAGGTTCAAGACAAGGGGTCGAGGTTCAGATGCTAGAGGTTCAAGACAAGGGGTCGTGGTTCAGATGCTAGAGGTTCATGACAAGGGGTCAAGGTTCAGATGCTAGAGGTTCAAGACAAGAGATCGAGGTTCAGATGCTAGAGGTTCAAGACAAGGGATCGAGGTTCAGATGCTAGAGGTTCAAGACAAGGGGTCGAGGTTCAGATGCTAGAGGTTCAAGACAAGGTGTCGACGTTCAGATGCTAGAGGTTCAAGACAACGGGTCGAGGTTCAGATGCTAAAGGTTCAAGACAAGGGGTCGAGGTTCAGATGCTAGAGGTTCAGGACAAGGGGTCGAGGTTCAGATGCTAGAGGTTCAAGACAAGGGGTCGAGGTTCAGATGCTAGATGTTCAACACAAGGATTAAACTAGCAGACAGCCTTCAAAACAAGTGACTATAACAGAATAAAATATTGTCTATAACATTCCCATATTGTTCAATGAGTACGTTATCTTTCCGAAACAAGACTTAATGTTTGGTGCACGTTATTCGTAGACATTAAATGAAAAATGGTGGGCATTTTAGCAGGCTTGTTGGAGAATGGAAATAAACGAGACCCGAAAACAGAGACACGTTTTAACAGCTTAAGGTAACAGACATCATTACGTATATTGCACAAAATAGCACAGACTGCGCTGACTTGGCCTTGTCCTCCGTATGGAAGATGTTCGCATCTACAAAGATATTTTCTACAGACAATTCGTAGATGGGAAAATAGCAGCCGGGCGACCGCAGTAGATGTTCAAAGATGTGTGCAAGAGAAACATGAAGGCACTGGGCAAATCCCGCAACCTGGAAGGATGAAGCTGCTGATCGCACCACGTGATGATGTTCCCTACTGCGCCACCTCAGATTGGGCGCAAAGAAGCTCTCACAACAAGCAGAAGAGAAAAATACTTGCCGAAAGGAACTCCAAAAGAAAGCAGGTGAGCGCTATCACCTCAGGGGCTTATACCCATAGTCAGTCATGACTGAAGAGCTATCACCTTAGGGGCTTATTCCCATAGTCAGTCATGACTGAAGAGCTATCACCTCAGGGGCTTATTCCCATAGTCAGTCATTACTGAAGAGATATCACCACAGGGGCTTATTCCCATAGTCAGTCATTACTGAAGGGGGTTACTACTATACTTAAAAAAAAAATAATTAAACCAACTTAAAGTGACATTTAAGGTCATTGTAGTCAGACTCCTCAAAGTGAACGTAAACATGCAACACAACATTATATCATCAATACATTGATGAGAGTGGCATTGAGCTGAGGTTTCCTATCTGGTTTTATTTTGTTAGTCATCATATAATCCTGTCAAATTTGCCCGCAACACTCACACGCAAGCCATTTTTTTGTTCTTTGTCCTAATACCACGTAAATAAAAGTAAAGGTCATTCCATATCAGATACTGCCGTAGGAAGTGAAGTGTTAGAGACTTCGATGTACTAGGTCCAGCTGTTTGAGGTGGGGTGATAAGTTCTCTTCCTCGTTGACTTTGTCTTCCCTAACTCAAGAGTAGAGTCACGTATTCGAGTGTTACACAGCCAGGTTTTGATTCTGGAACCGGATAACTGTACCATAAGAGGCAAGCACTCTAGCCGCATAGCCAGTCGGACGCTTATGCAGCTCACAATTGATCTTAGTCATATTATAATTCACATGTTCTTATTAGTGAATATCCATCAGCCCCCTGAAGGATCATGAGCCTTCAGCAAACACATGCCAAGCCTTCCTGTGGCGTACCATCAACACAAGGTTTGTCCATGTGTTTCCTTTCTGTTTTATTCATGTATGTCTCCAGTTCTCTTTTCCATGTGCTCCTGGGTCGACTAGAGTCACGTGATCCACATTTGCCTCCACTCATCCATCTTGGTCTACCCTGTTCAACATAATAGTCTATTATAATTATGTTTTTTTTTTTACTATTGATTGCTGTTGGTGATGACAATTTACGTGATAATTTGTTGTTTCCTTACTTCTTGTATTAATTTATTGTTTATCATTTCCGTATTATTAGTTAATAAAGATAACTGTACCTTGGCAAAATAAATTTAATTAGTCAAATTTTACTCCGTTTCAGTATTCTTACTTCTCAGTCACCGGCCATGTCCTCAGAAGAGACCCTGATGCCATCACAAGAACAGCTATGCTATGGACCCTTGAAGGAAAACGAAAGAGAGGCCGACCAAAAACAACTTGGGGGAGGACTGTGGAGGCTGAGATGCAAAGAATGAACCAGAGTTGGGGCACTGTACGAAGAATGGCCGCCGAGCGAGCAAAGTGGAATCAATTCATTGTTGCCTTACAAGACGCCACCACGCGTAATGGCCACTGACTGCTTTGACGGTCGGCGGTTAAGGATCAAAGAAGAAGAAGAAGATGTCTCCAGTGCTCTTCTCCATGTGCTCTTGGGTCGACCTTGTCTTCTCTTACTCTCGGGTTTCCAGAACAAGGACTTCATGTTTGTAGTAAAATCTGTGAGATAATCGCTTATTTCAGTAAGATTTTAGTCCTATGATGAATAAATACACCAGCCCTCAGGTGTGCGACGGGTTTCATTTTGTGCAGTGGGAATACTAAGAAAATGACTCGCCGTAAAAATCTAACACGCTTTAGTTTCGGTTTCGAAAACGTAGAAAAAGAAAAAAAACACCTTTTAACATCTCGCCGATCTGCTGCTCGAAACGGGTGGGGGGAGGGGGGGGGGGAAAGCTTGTAATTAACAACTTCCCAACTGTGAGACCAGACTGGCATTTGAATTAACGTAATATGTTAACTTTAACACTAACATTTGTAATAATTCGGACATTTCACAGTAGTAAAAACAATTCGATTGTAAATATTAACGCAAAACACTACCAAAGTTTTGAAAAACCCCTCTTCGTTCTGCACGCGGTCTCTTTAATATATACACGCTGTGGGCAAAGCCAGCAGAGGCAAACACACAGACAACATTTTATTTCCTTCTAGCGGTAGTATTCTGACGTCACTCAAACTAGTTGGTTCATTTGAATAGTGAGGAAAATGTTAGAGACAGGGAGGGAAGATGGCCGACTTGTGTAAAATTTATATTTGACGATTGACAGTGACAAAATTGAAAATCTAAACCATACTGAAACTGACCATAAAAATCATATGGTAGTATAGCTTAGGGTCCCCTGAGCAAAAATATGTTTTAAAAAATATAGTAGTCCAAGTATTAGCCAAGTTATTGAGAAAATACTAAATATCTACGGACGCTTGACCGGACAGACTGTTGTTCTTGCTCGTTATATGTAACGTTAGTGAGGATGCTAGTTTAAAAAAAAGAGGCATTGTAGTAATTCAAATTCTATTAGTTGGTTGTGACGAGGAGGGTGTATGTAGGTGGATGTGGACGATTAGACAGACAACACTTATACACCGCTCGTATAGCTCATTGTCCAAGGAATAACTCCAACAGCCTGTATCAATCTCCACTAATGTATTAGATTCACAAATAAATCACAATGGACGCAGGGCCATTACAAATAATGTAGACATCATCAATTCCGAGTATTCTGTAAGCACTCTGCTTCCCGGAATCACTACACACAGCAACTAGGATTATTCATAAACAACTACAGCAACATCCACCCTTCTCTGCTCTACACTCTATGCTGTCTCCTGTCTACTGACTGCTCTCTACTCTACTCGCTCAACTCTCTACTGACTCAACACACGTCTCCAACCAACACACTCCTCCCGCTGACTGCCCCTTTCATGCGTATTCCATAAAACCCGTGAAATTCTTTCACGCTCCACTGATCTTCATTCACGCATAACAAAAGCTAACAGCTTGTCTCAAGCAACGCTCACAACCCTATAGCTAAATTATTACCATGCACGCATTCCCAGCTCACAACAACCCACATGACCAACAAACTCCCGCTGGAGCATGGGAACACTCACACATACAAAATAGCCTCAAAACCCTCCGTGACATTCACCCCTTTCCCCACGTGAAAAACGGGTTTTTCACCGTGAAGACAGAGATGGGAGTCCTATACATCATCAAACCTAAAATACATCATCAAAGTAAACAATGCTTTCATACAACTTACATCAACTCACACTAATAGCATACTTATTATTCTAGTGACAATGACATTCAATATCTCTAAAGTTAAACAAAATTCATTTTCATATCAGAGAAATGCATGCATCATCTACAAACTTCATGTAAAGTCATCAAACGTATACAAATATAACTACAAGTAAACATGATTTATTATAATCAAAATTCTCTTGTCTGGCATCTTGTCTTACATCAAACTGTTGTAAGGTTAATGTTCAGCTGCTTGGTGACTTGGCAGAGTGCAGAAAACTAGTGGCAACCACATATGACTAATGCCGAATCATCTGCCCTGAGAAAGAAAATTTTGTCTAAATCAGAAAGCAACAAAAGTTGACTAGTTGCAAAAATATTTTCAAATTTTACCTGTCACTTTTGACACTTATTTGTACAGATCACTCTATTAGGCCTTCCCTTCTGAGTTAATGATGTTAGCTTTCGGGCTCTGTAATTTCAATATTACATTATCAGAGGCCCTTTCTGGTATCATATTTATCTCAGCCTTGGTCATATTCTTCAGGGTAGCTGTTCCATTTAGGATGATAACATCCTCGGCTACTATCAAAGGTACAACAATAGCTCTCACCACCATCATTCCATCTACGACGTGCCCTACTGTAAAGATGGTTACTCTCTATTTTGTCTGCCCAGCGGCAATCTCTTCTGAAACTACCTCTGTATATTTTTTTCAGCTTTTTGTTCACTATAGCTTGGTCTGCTGGAACAAAATCCTCTGTTTATATCTTGTCCTCTGTACCTGTTTCTAAATCCAATCTGACGTTTACTTTGAAAATTACCATAGTAATCATTACTGCTCATGCGGCTTCCTCTAAAGTGTCGGGAATCTCTTAAGCCATTGATTTCTCTTATGTAATGTTTCTCATTTGGCATACGAGCACCACGATCTACTCTGCGATACTTCTCAATCAGCTTTTTGCGCTCTTCTTTCATCCGATCTGTCTCAGGATATTTGACAGATTCATAACATTCATTTTTCCTGGCAAAGTAAAGTTCACCTTTGTTTCATTTACTGCCCTTTCCTGAATATTCATCTTACGTTCATCCCATTCCTTTGCTGATTTCATATGCCTCCCAATGTTAGTTTCTTGTTGACCAAACTGTTTTGGAAACGATATATCTTCTTGTTGGGGTGAAATTAAATTTAATACTGAAGTATCAGCAACTCGGACATTACCAAATGACATGCTATCTACAGGAATTACCCTAGGTTTTCCCTGCAATCTAGTAGTTCCTCTATAAGTATCGTCTCTATGTTTGTGCTTCCATAGTTTGATATCTTCATCAGTGCATTCTTTGATACCACGAATATTTCCAAGTATCAGATCAGCGACCGCATTATCATCAAGAACACATGCTTTTACCCTACCTCGCAAGAATGGCGTGTCAATATCTATCAACACCAGAGGGTAAAACTCCACCCTGCCACCAAAAGTGATACATCGAGCAGGTTGCCCCAACCAATGAGACCCCTCAATGCACGATCTCCGCACCCCAACAGTCGTACAACCTGTATCCCTTAAGACGGATGCAACGTTTTGTCCTATGTACCCTGGATGCAAGACTATGTTCCCATCTGTATGAACTGCTGACAAACATGGAAGTGGGTGGCCACAAATCAGAATTGGTGTCTTATCTTTATGAAAAAGTGGTCTGCACCCTTCACAACTCTCGTTGTTGAATGTATCTAAGACTACCACCGAATTTGCGCGTTCAAACTTCCTATTAGGACAATCAAATTGAAGGTGACCAATCCCTTTACATAGAAAGCATCTGTACTCCTCACGCTGGCTCTTCTGTGGACTGCCCTGAGTGTTAGTCTGAGGCTCAGCCACAGGCTGGGGTTCAGGCTTGTCACAAAACTTTGCTCCATGGCATGGTGATCCACATTTAAAACAACCAGAAGGTCTTCTACTACCTGACTCTGTCATATTCTGCTGTTTCCTGGGGGGATGTACGGTAGTCTGTTTCTGTCCACCTCTTACTTATTGCCTTTCTATCATAAGGTCTTTCCCCACTACAAGAATTTTGTCTCCGATATGGTCGTGTTTCATAACTCCGCTTTGCCACACATATCGTAAATGTTTCTGGCATCGCCGATTTATGAATTGGTCTCCCCGGATGTGCGGTTGGGTACTGTTGACCTAACTGAGACATTGCCGAAATATTTTCCGGTTTTCTTTCCTGGAAAAAAGCCAACAACTCCGAGCTACATGAAGACATCCCCTTATCACGTAAGATTAAATCACATAGGCCTTCAAAATCTTTAGCAATGCCGGATAAGTCAATCCATCTGTTCAATAACATCTTAATCTCTGCGATAAACTCCGCAAAATCTAGCTCAGTACTTGGCATCGCACTGTGGAACTTTAAACGATAACCCTGCTCATTTAACCTGTACTTGCGTAACAAAGTTTCCTTCACTATGTCATAATTTAATCTATCTTCCACAGTTAATTGAAAAACTGTTTTTAATGCTGACCCTGTTAAATAATCTGTCAACAGTGATCCCCACAGTTCTTTATTAATTTTTAAGGCAGTTGCCTTCATTTGAAACCTCTCCAAAAACAGTCCATAAAATCTATGGATTCGTTGAAAATTGGGAGTTTCAACTTGTACATACTCCCATACTCGTTTTTTGATGATGAGTCAGAACTCGACTTCTCTAACTCGAGTTTTTTCAATGATACCTCTTTGTCCGCTTCTATCTTTTTAATTTCTTTCTGTATCTCTAACCTCTTAGTCTCTTCCTCTGCTTTCTTAGTTTCATTCTCTGCTCTCTTAGTTTCTTCCTCTGCTTCCGCTTTCTTTCTCTCTCACTCCTCATGTCGTTCTTGTCTATCCTGTACCTCTTTAAATTGAGCCTGTGCAAACTCTAAGAGATCCTCTCTAGACTTTCCTATCTTCTCACCGACAAGGATAAAATCCATAAGTGTTGACATGATTATAAATATATATAATACTTATATGCACCTCAAATACTTTAACTTAATGTCAAAATAGTTTAAACCCAAAATAATATCTTAAATAACAACTAAGATAATACCTTACTCACTGTCTTACTCAAATAAATTATTAGCCCTACAAAACAATGACACAAATGATGATGATAAACAGTACACTCTAATTTAACAAACAACAACTTGGTAGGTTGGTAACAAGAATAAGAAAAGATGTGTGACAGAAGGGATATTGCAATATAAAGTACCTAACCTTTATAACACACGAAAACAGGAGATTGAAAAAAATTAATGTATTTACAGGATAGTGTAAGAAGAAAATGACTAAAGAATACACCATATAAACAGAACGCCAAAGAGGGAATGTAATACACAACCAACAACAAACTACACGTAAACAACTAATGCCAAAATGCACCGTTTATTCGTGAAGGGCAATACAACTGATCCTGCCCACAGGATAGGACCCCTTCTAAGAATAAATAGCGCAAAATCCTATAGATGGAATCAAAACACAAATAAATAACATAATCGTCACGTCCAACAACAACACTGAAATAATGAATGCCAAGGGAAGCCTATAGAGCAATCTGGACAAATAAATGAATTAAGGCCTTAGAATGATGAACCAAAACAAACTAAGGTTACGTAGCTTTTTTCTGGTGTACTGGAATGGTAGGCTATGGCAATAAACTGATCTGATCTGTTGTCTCCAAGTCACCTCTGCAGCAGTAACTTTGAGAAGTCCAAATTCTACAACAGTTCCTGTGAGGAATATGTTTAATACACACTTAGTATATAATTCAAGCTCTTCGAATCTAACTAAAATGGACGAAAGAACTAGAGAGAAAGATGACAGCTAGGATTCGTACAGTTCTAAGTAACGTAGATATAAGTAATGTGTAAGGCAGATAGGAATAGCACAGCTAAAGGTACTATAGATATTACAATTAATTATAAATGTAGTCTAATCTAAACCTACATCACATATAAACATGCAAAGACAGAGTGAAAACTAACTACAGTAGAACAGCAACACTGGAGATGAGTGTTACGTGCAGTCTTTGATATCTTACAATATTATACATTGGTATACTTGTTATGTTCGCAAATATTTTGTAAACAAAATAGATACTTTTTTGTGCTTAAGGAAAAGTCATTATTGAGTTACTTCCCTTGAAAGTTGTGTCGTCTCTTTCGATCGAACTCCGCGGATGAATCCAGTTTTACTGCGATTTATTCTTTGTTTGGGTAGTAATAGATTGTTCTTGCTTCAGAATATCTATGGCCTGAATTTATGTGTATTGTTTGTCTGAGTAGGACGAGTCTGTCTTATATCTGTATATCTTTACCTATCTAAGTAGAACTATATGTTCTTTTGTCTCTAGAGAGGTCAAAGGCTGTTCGGCGGATGTGTCGCTAGAGAGGTGTGTTTTGGCTTCGCCCTGATGATGGGGGCTGTGTTTTTTCTATGTCGGCTTGTCGCCGGAAAAAGTGATCTCTATATTTTTGGGGAAAGTGATAGTCGTCTAGACCTATCGTGTATGCTTTACCCCAGTGTTTATTCTTATTGCCAAGGAATGGCAGAATCATATTTCTGATACCCAGGTAATAAAAGATACTCTTTTGAACTCTCGTATGAAGCCACCGTTTTCCGATAGGTAAGATTTGTACATCTGAGAGGATGCATTTAACTAGATGGAAAACGACTCTGATTCCTAGCAGCACTATATCCTGTAGAATGCAGTCAATTGTATCATGATAGAATCTACAGAGCAATGAAACATTTAATGAATGACTAACTTTAAGACAGATTCATTATCTGTATCCAAACGTGAGTGACAGCTCACGAGAGAAGCCATCTTGTAACCAAACATTTAGTGACTTTCAAGAAGAGAAAGGGATACCCCGTATTATCGCTTGATTAGTCCAGAGATCACTGCTACACATGAGAACCCATTGCTAGCGGTTCGATATGATTATATGGAAAAATCTGTGCTGGACATTATGTTAAGGAATCTTCGCTAGACGAGGTTAGGTCTAGAAGCCATCTTGATATTGTTTATAATCTGACGTGCTTTGTCAGTAAACTCAGATAATATATATATGGGCAATACTGAGTGCTTGGCTACTGACAGTCCATTATACTATTATTCTACATGAGTGCCCATGTAACATTGCAAGACCATTTATCCACTGTACCATGATGTATTATGCCAACCTGTGATTTGTCACTATCTGTGCTGTCGAGTGTGTACGTCCAATTAAACTGTAGTAAAGGTACACAGTCGTTGGTGTCGATGACTTCCAGCCATACATGAGTGTGAGAAAAGAACCTTTGTCAACACCACGAACTCTTCTTATCATTCGCATATTATACACTCAATCTATGTCTACACACCACTGCGTAGGTCAAGTTGACATTCCATACTCAAACCACGAGCAACACGACAACACAGTATTTAACTCTGGTGATGTTCGAGTGAGCTTCAGATTTTTCAGCATGTCTCTTGCTCAGGGCAAGGGTCTTGTATCAAGAGTTTATCAACTGATGATGATGACGTCTGTCTTCCAAAAAGAGACCTTATCAACTGGTGGACCAGCTTTCTGGGTTTGACCTCGCAGAAGTTCAGAAGTCAACAGACTACCGATACCAGACCGTTTCCTGTGGCTGATACGACACACTTGCAGTATTGGTTTGCTCTTTGTCAACACTTCGTCACGTGACCTGTCAAGTGAATGCAGTATGTAGGTCAGCGTTGTTGACATTCTTACATTAGACATTACAGAGTTTCACAGAACAGTTGGATCAATTCTTGTCAATATTAACAGGAAGACAGTATTATTGAACTAAGAAGTCCTATTTTCATCGATGGATCTTCTTGTTTTCTATATATGAACTTTAATATTTAAGGCCAGAATGTGCAATTGAATAAAGTGGCAGTTTGTTTATTTTCATAAGAATAACTTTGCCATTACTGTAAAACTGAGCCTATTTTGCAACACATACTATCATACACATAATTTATATATTTATGTTTACATGTTATTTGTTTGTATAGTATGTTAGTTTATATGTCAGCGGGTTGTGTTTAGGTTGGGCGGAGTCCTCACAACAGAATATCCCACGTCATAGAGGGTCCGTTGTGGGCGTTTTCTATAGGTGCAATTTTCTTGATTGAAAATCTGCTGCGACAACTGTTGCTTTTGTGTTAGCTGTGAAGACTGTAATTATTGTTATTTTTGTAATATTTCTTTGTTCTTTAGTTTTGTTTTGATTTGTTTGTAATTTGTCGGTCTACCCTTTTCTATCTTTCAGTTCTATTCACAATTTATATTCATATACTGTGACGTCATTTGTGTTGTTATCCCTTGCAGATTCAGTGATTATTTTCATTGATTTCCCTATTTGATTTATTTGATTTCTGCAAACGTTTTCGTATTGTCAGTCCTATTTGTACTTTATGTATTCTGTTGGTTGACATATGTTTTATATAGGTATATTTCATAAGACACTTTTGCCTGTGCACTGCACTTGGATTATGGTATAAACCAGTACTTGATTATTATTACTGTTATACAAGACCTTATTAAGGCTTGTGACCCACAGATATTGGGATAGTGTACTGATTAATCAAGTCATTAAGAACTTGTAGTATTATTATTGTTTCAAGTGATTAGTATTATTGTTAGACATCATGTCTACATTAGAATACTTCATTACACAAGGGAAATCCCTTGATAAAACTGGTCAACAATTAGAAGAATGGACGGTTGCTCAATATGACAAAGCATTAGCTGCAGAAGAGAGAAAAGCTGCTGCTGCTGCTGAAGAGAAAAAAGCTGCTGCAGAAGAGAGAAAAGCTGCTGCAGAAGAGAGAAAAGCTCTGGCTGAAGAGAAAAGATTAGAAAGAGAAGCTGAGGCTGCTGCTGAACAAAAGAAATTGCAGATGCAGGTGGAGCAAAGGAGATTTGAAGGTGAACAAAAAAAATTAGAAAGAGAAGCTGATGCTGAACAAAAAAGATTAGACAGGGAAGCTGAACAAAAAAGATTAGACAGGGAAGCTGAACAAAAAAGATTAGACAGTGATGCTGAACAAAAAAGATTAGACAGAGAAGCTGAAGAAAAAAAAGCAATAAGAGAACATGAATTTGAGTTAGAGAAATTGAGATTGACAAGTATGAGTAATGTTAATCAGGCATCTAGTGGTAATGGTAAACCTTCTACTTACAAGGTTAAGGTTCCACCGTTCAATCAGTCCAGTGACGATATTACATTCTGGCTGGATAGATTTGAACGTTCTGGTCGTACACATAATGTGGATAAATCACAATACGCTAATCAATTAGCAGAAAACTTGAAAGGTGAATCTTTGACTAGATTATGCCTTGTAGGAGAAGCAGATAAGGATAATTATGATGTCATTAGGGCGGCTTTGATTAAAAAAATACCAGCTAAGTGAGGAAGGCTATCGCCTTTTGTTTAAGACGATGGTGCCTGAGACAGGTGTAGAATTCTCAGAATTCACTGCAAAGGCACGTCTCACAGTTGATCGTTGGATTGAGCTTTCCAAAACAGAAAAAAACGTATGAAGGACTTATGGATTTGTTGCTCAGAGATAAGATTATGTCATGTGTTAACAAACCATTCCTTGAATTTATACATGAGCGTAAACCCAAATCTCTAAAGGAAATGGAAGAATATTGTTCCCAATATGTCACTGCACACCCCGACGTGACTTTTGGCAACACTAAGATTAAGAAGAGTATGCCAGTTGCTTCAGCAACACCATACAATCCCAATTATTCACACAGATTTCAGGGACCTCAAAACAGATTTGATAAAAAAGGTAACCATAATAGTTATCAAAACCAAGGTAACCAATCATTTCAGGGTTCTTCTTCAAAGAACTGGAGACGAGCTGATAGCTCTCGACACAGGGGTGGTCATAATTATAGGAATTTCCGTAGAGGAAGTAATTATAGAAACTATCCAGGTTATCCGTCTTGGAGTCAACAAGATCATAATTACAGAGATACTCATTATAATGAATATGATAACGGTAACCAAGGGAACTATGACTCAAACCCAAATAGGGGTTACAATAGAGGTAACAATAACTACAGAGGTGATAATAACCGAGGTAGATCTCAAAACAAAAGACATAAACCACATTTTCAGGCAAACTCTGCACAACAAGAGTCCCATGAAGCCTATAAACAGAGTAAAGATAATAATGATGCTAGTAATATGGCATGTGCCGCTTTTGATTTTGGGAGAGCATCTCAGTGCCCCCAATGCAAAACATTATTTGAGCCAACCACAGTGTCTACTTTAAGCTGTGGCCATCCTCTTCCTGCCCTTCCTGCATCAGTCGCGCATGATGGAAGAGGTTCTCTTGTCTTACATAAGGGTTTAGTAAATAACAATCCAGTCTCTGTGCTATTTGATTCTGGATGCACCACAATTGGTGTTAGGCAGTCACTCGTAGATCCTTCCAGTGCCACTGGACAAGTAGTCAAATGTGTAACATTTGGCGGCACATTAGAGAAATACTCTACTGCTATCATTAGGATTGCTACTCCTTTCTTTACAGGAGATGTACACGCATGTCTTCTTCCGAATCCGATCGCTGACCTCATCATCGGT
Organism: Oreohelix idahoensis; assembly: GCA_024509875.1. Classification (NCBI taxonomy): domain Eukaryota; kingdom Metazoa; phylum Mollusca; class Gastropoda; order Stylommatophora; family Oreohelicidae; genus Oreohelix; species Oreohelix idahoensis. The sequence goes on along the minus strand of JAMPIV010020777.1, from coordinate 63,076 downwards.
CGCATTCATGGAGTCAAAGAATGCACTCCGCAACAAATTTCCGCGTGGGAAAGGCAAAACATGCAGATTGCTAACGCTGTAGTCACTAGAGCTCAGGCTCTTAATATGCCTCAAACTTCATCTACTGAAGATAATGAAGTGCATAACCAAGATGATCCCTTGGTAATTTCTCGTGACTCGTTTATAAAACAGCAAGAAGATGATCCCACTCTGAAGAAATTCTTCATTCTTGCAACTAAATGTGATCCGAATAAAGACACAAGTCGTAAATCGTGGATTACAAAGAAGAATGGCGTACTTGTACGTATGGTTCAAGACTCCATTACGTCAAGTCATTCTCAAATCCTGGTTCCCAAGAATTTGAGAGTTAAAATTTTGCAGCACGCTCACGACTCTCAGTGTGCTGGACACATGAGTTTTTCCCGTACTAAGTCAAGAGTCCTTGCGGCTTTCTTTTGGCCATTGGTAAACAAGGACATACGGATTTATTGTCGATCTTGTAAAGTATGTCAGGAAGTTAAATCCAAAGGTCCACGGCATGCTGCACCCATTCAGGCGGCGGACATTCCTATTCGGCCGTTTCAAAAAATGGCCATAGACATTATTGGTCCATTTAAGATCAAGTCTGCCAGAGGACATCAGTTTATCTTGACGTGTGTTGATATGTGCACACGTTGGCCAGAGGCTATTCCTCTGAAGAGCATTACTACTGCTGATATTGCAGATGCTCTTTGGCTTATATTTTCTCGTCTGGGGTTCCCCGGAGAGATATTGTCAGACCATGGCACCCAACTAATATCAGATACCATGTCTCAAGTAATGTCTACTCTGCAGATAGATAGATCTTTAAGTAGTATCTACCATCCAATGTCTAATGGTATGGTCGAACGCCTTAATAGAACACTTAAAAACTTACTAGGGAAGATGACTGAGGATCATCCTCAAGACTGGGACAGAGTTTTACCTGCGGCCCTCTTCGCTTACAGAGAGGTACCCAATGAACATACAGGATTTTCTCCCTTTGAACTCGTCTTTGGCGCGCGTCCGCGCGGCCCTATGTCGTTGCTTCACGATCTCATAACATCTGACAATATTGACGATGACACAAAGTCATCCTACGAATATGTCATCGCGTTGAGACAAAAGATTATCGAAGCATGCAAATTAGCAACTTCTTCTTCTGAATTTGCGAAACAGAAGGCAAGGCAATTTGCCAATAAGAAGAGATGCTTACGACAACTTTGTCCTGGTGACAAAGCATTTGTATTACTACCTTGTAGGGAAAACAGACTACTTATTTCTTGGAAAGGTCCGTACGATATAATATCGAAAATTTTCGATGTCGACTATATTGTCAATATTGATGGGAAGCATAAAACCTTCCACATCAATATGCTTACTGAATTCCATGAACGTCCGGATTATTTGCAACCCATTTTCCAAGCAACGGACAATTCTCCAGTACAACATGGTCATTACTCATCACTGTCCGTGATACAGGATGAGGAAACGAGTTTTTCAGATGTAAATCTTCCTCTTCCAATGATCCCACTTCATTCTAGTGAATCATGGAAGAACGTTACTGTCTCTCCTGATTTGTCTCTAGGAGAACAGCGACAAGTTTCAACTATGTTGCAAACATTTCAGGATGTACTCACTGACATCCCTGGACAAACGCATGTCATTGAACATGACATTGTTCTAACTGACCATACTCCTATTAGGGTTAGACCTTATCCTATACCTATACATTTTCAAGCACAGGTTGAGAAAGAGTTGGATGAGATGATAGATTTGAAAATAATCGAACCATCCACCTCTGCATATTCTTCGCCGATGGTTATTGTTCGTAAAAAAGACAATAACATACGTCTTTGCGTTGACTATCGAAAATTGAATCAAGTAACGAAGTTCGATGCCGAACCTATGCCTTTACTGGAAGAGCTACTTACTCGACTCTCCAAATCTCATTTTTTCACTAAACTTGATTTGTCTAAAGGATATTGGCAAGTTCCTTTATCTGAACGCGCCAAACCTTTCACGGCTTTTTCAACACCTAGAGGTTTGTTCCAATGGAATTTTATGCCTTTCGGTCTTATGAACGCACCAGCTACATTCGTACGCATGATGCGCCGAATCCTATCTTATCGGTCAGATGTCATTGCATATCTAGACGACATCTGTCTTTTCAGCGATACTTGGGAAGATCACTATTCAGGGTTAGATGAATTGCTGTCTACTTTGCGCGAGCACAACCTGACAGCGAAACCCTCTAAAGCCTATATTGGTTTTAGCGAAATTTCTTTCCTAGGCCACGGAGTTGGTCATGGTTTCCTAAAGACAGAGGACCATAATACTAGTAAGATACTTAACATTTCGATCCCTAAGACTAAAAAACAGGTGAGAAGTCTGTTAGGTCTTATTCAATTTTATGGCAGATTCATTCAGAATCTATCCTCTATCATGGCACCTCTTTCTACACTTCTAAAGAAAGGTTCGCCTAATATGGTCCACTGGTCTCAGGAATGCCAATGCTCTCTGGATAAGATTAAAACATTGTTTTCAACACCACCTATTTTAGTGCTACCTACTAAAGATAAGACATTCGTTCTTCGTAGTGACGCTTCATCCACTGGGATTGGAGCGGCACTAATGCAAGAGTACTCTGGAACTCTGCATCCTGTAATGTATATTTCCAGAAAACTTAATGCGGCAGAAAGGAATTATTCGGTTTTAGACCGTGAGCTATTAGCTATGGTTTGGTCGATCCTCAAACTACAGAGATTCCTTCTAGGCGCACATTTCATAGTAGAAACCAACCAAAAAGCTCTTACTGCTATACAGAGTAAGAATTTGAAGAGCTCGAGGTCTACTCGATATGCAATTGCTCTTCAACCTTTTCATTTCTCTGTGCGAGCTATTCGTGGATCAGATAATGTGATGGCAGACATTCTGTCAAGATGCCCACATGATTCCACATAACTATTAGGGCTTAGACTTCTTGATATGTCTAGTTCTATAGTAGTTCCTTTTCTATATCATGATAGATACACATTTGTAATTTAATAATATAATGATTGTATCACTACATAGCGGTTCATTGATGTTTATTCACCGCTGTGCTTTGATGATTTTTTCTTCATAAATCATAAATGTAAGATATCTAATACGAAATTATGGTATGAATTTTTTAGGCATCGTGTAATTGCCAGAATTGTATTATACTTTGATGACACTTTCCTGGAAAAATATACTTGTAGAGAAATAATTTCTCTCAGTTTATGAGACACATTCTCACCAGTCGCTCCATAAGTCGACTTAGCCTCATATTAGGCGTTATATTTATTCCTGATATTTTCATCTACGCATTATTCATGCGTTGTGAGCCTATTGTACGTTGCTCCTAGATGTATTTCAAAAAAAAAAATGTTCCATTTTTTTTCCCCGGGAGGTGTGGTAAGACTGTTACGTGCAGTCTTTGATATCTTACAATATTATACATTGGTATACTTGTTATGTTCGCAAATATTTTGTAAACAAAATAGATACTTTTTTGTGCTCAAGGAAAAGTCATTATTGAGTTACTTCCCTTGAAAGTTGTGTCGTCTCTTTCGATCGAACTCCGCGGATGAATCCAGTTTTACTGCGATTTATTCTTTGTTTGGGTAGTAATAGATTGTTCTTGCTTCAGAATATCTATGGCCTGAATTTATGTGTATTGTTTGTCTGAGTAGGACGAGTCTGTCTTATATCTGTATATCTTTACCTATCTAAGTCGAACTATATGTTCTTTTGTCTCTAGAGAGGTCAAAGGCTGTTCGGCGGATGTGTCGCTAGAGAGGTGTGTTTTGGCTTCGCCCTGATGATGGGGGCTGTGTTTTTTCTATGTCGGCTTGTCGCCGGAAAAAGTGATCTCTATATTTTTGGGGAAAGTGATAGTCGTCTAGACCTATCGTGTATGCTTTACCCCAGTGTTTATTCTTATTGCCAAGGAATGGCAGAATCATATTTCTGATACCCAGGTAATAAAAGATACTCTTTTGAACTCTCGTACGAAGCCACCGTTTTCCGATAGGTACGATTTGTACATCTGAGAGGATGCATTTAACTAGATGGAAAACGACTCTGATTCCTAGCAGCACTATATCCTGTAGAATGCAGTCAATTGTATCATGATAGAATCTACAGAGCAATGAAACATTTAATGAATGACTAACTTTAAGACAGATTCATTATCTGTATCCAAACGTGAGTGACAGCTCACGAGAGAAGCCATCTTGTAACCAAACATTTAGTGACTTTCAAGAAGAGAAAGGGATACCCCGTATTATCGCTTGATTAGTCCAGAGATCACTGCTACACATGAGAACCCATTGCTAGCGGTTCGATATGATTATATGGAAAAATCTGTGCTGGACATTATGTTAAGGAATCTTCGCTAGACGAGGTTAGGTCTAGAAGCCATCTTGGATATTGTTTATAATCTGACGTGCTTTGTCAGTAAACTCAGATGATATATATATGGGCAATACTGAGTGCTTGGCTACTGACAGTCCATTATACTATTATTCTACATGAGTGCCCATGTAACATTGCAAGACCATTTATCCACTGTACCATGATGTATTATGCCAACCTGTGATTTGTCACTATCTGTGCTGTCGAGTGTGTACGTCCAATTAAACTGTAGTAAAGGTACACAGTCGTTGGTGTCGATGACTTCCAGCCATACATGAGTGTGAGAAAAGAACATTTGTCAACACCACGAACTCTTCTTATCATTCGCATATTATACACTCAATCTATGTCTACACACCACTGCGTAGGTCAAGTTGACATTCCATACTCAAACCACGAGCAACACGACAACACAGTATTTAACTCTGGTGATGTTCGAGTGAGCTTCAGATTTTTCAGCATGTCTCTTGCTCAGGGCAAGGGTCTTGTATCAAGAGTTTATCAACTGATGATGATGACGTCTGTCTTCCAAAAAGAGACCTTATCAATGAGGTAGAAAATAAGTGATATTATTAAAAGAAGAAAATAGCAGAAGTAACGAGAAGAATGTGAAAACAGAAGTACTTAGTATATGAGAAAAACTACTGATTTCTTGCGAAGTACACTGTTAGCACTAAATAACATAAAAATTACCCTTTAAAGTAGAAACTTAGTAAACACTTTACCAGAACATTAGCCTATTAGAGCACAAAAGAATGTTACGTAACTTTCTTAAACGAATAACAACAGAATAAATTCTAATTAAGCTGTATCTTAACACATTAACTACCGCAAGCCGCTGTCAGCGGCTCACAAAATAATCACATTTGGACCGCAAGCCGCTCAGAGCGCCAATCTAATTTTAGTAATAAAACGAATGAAAAATGTACTGAAACACTCTCTGATCTGGTTCCAGACTTTAAGTTGCCACCGGAAAACAAATTCCCAATGCATGGTTGTTGTAGAACACTGGAAAATTGATATTATGTTCATATTTTTCAGCGTTTTGGGTTAGTTACCAAATCGTGTAAAACTGTTTACCGTGGCAACTAGTGATAGGACTACAAAAAAATGCGTGTACATCTCGTCTAACTGCTGAATAGGATAGAAACGTGTTTCAACAATTGACTGATAGATCTAGCGACGAGGACAAGAGTGAAAACGGTGTGCACATTGATTGCAATTGTGATTTTGATAGAGATGGGGCGCAAGCAGTTATAATTGTGAAAATATTGCAAGTCCTCGGCCATCGGAGGGCCGTTAAATAGCAACAACCTCTATTAGAGTTACAACCGGTGTTTATTGTAATAGTACATTCATTTATCTTTAAAATGACGTGTAATTCATAAAAATCTGTAAACAATTACGAAAACTACAGCTTACTTTGTGCAAACACCTACAGGATGAAAATGGGAAAAAAATTTAATTCGGCCACAGTGTGTTTTTCAATTCGGTAGTTAATGTGTTAAAGAATTATAACGAACATTAATTGTTCACAAAACAACTACATAATACTTAAATCCCAAGCGTGTAGATATGTTTATAATGTCTTCAGCCAGTCCCAAGGTTGATGAAATATGAAGACCCCACACACAGCACGGAACAAAACACTCAGTTTAGATTCTGCAGCGCCCCCGGCTACACAGATAGTGAAAAACCAAGCACTTGTTTTCCACTTCACCCACAGCAACACGACAGCTTGACAGCTTTCACAGCTTTCACAGATCTTCTTCTTCTGGTCATCAAAGATTCTCCTGGTCACAAACAACACACTGTTTCACAACCGCAGCAAACGATGTAAACAGACTTGTAAGGCAGCATTCCTAGTACATTGTTTATTCGGTAGCACACATGTAACGTTAACAACTGACCTAGATTTGAACAGTGTCGAATAGTCTGGTTACTGTAAAGTTGTCACACTTCGCTGCGTTGAAAAACAAACCATCGGCTGCTGACCCAATGACCTCAGATCACTTCAACGCTGTACAGCCCTGGGTTCACTTGTAACATCCGAATAGACGAGCCCTCAATGTGACGAGTAGGGTGTATGTAGGTGGATGTGGACGATTAGACAGACAACACTTATACACTGCTCGTATAGCTCATTGTCCAAGGAATAACTCCAACAGCCTGTATCAATCTCCACTAATGTATTAGATTCACAAATAAATCACAATGGACGCAGGGCCATTACAAATAATGTAGACATCATCAATTCCGAGTATTCTGTAAGCACTCTGCTTCCCGGAATCACTACACACAGCAACTAGGATTATTCATAAACAACTACAGCAACATCCACCCTTCTCTGCTCTACACTCTATGCTGTCCCCTGTCTACTGACTGCTCTCTACTCTACTCGCTCAACTCTCTACTGACTCAACACACGTCTCCAACCAACACACTCCTCCCGCTGACTGCCCCTTTCATGCGTATTCCCTAAAACCCGTGAAATCCTTTCACGCTCCACTGATCTTCATTCACGCATAACAAAAGCTAACAGCTTGTCTCAAGCAACGCTCACAACCCTATAGCTAAATTATTACCATGCACGCATTCCCAGCTCACAACAACCCACATGACCAACAAACTCCCGCTGGAGCATGGGAACACTCACACATACAAAATAGCCTCAAAACCCTCCGTGACATTGGTATAGGAGTGAAAGGGGAGAGATAGGAAAAATGTAACTAAAAACGAAACATCTTTTTCTATTGGGCATAACTAACGCAGACTGACCAATGGACTAAGAGGCACATAGTTTGTTCGGAATTGTTTTGTTTTTTCTAACAAAATTTAAAAAGTTGTAGTAGTGCCTTCTTTCATTGGTCGGCTCTAATAGATATTGGCAAAAGGCATAGTGGTCTCTTGGCCATTTGACTAGAAAACTTTATTCTAACACTTACGTTGAGATCAGATGTGATAGCTTGTAAAATTAAATACTAATTCACTATCTGGACGGGGCAGAGCAAAACTGAGGCCATATTCTTTGCCAGTCAACGTTATTTGTGACATATTTCTTTGAACTAGTGGTAAGAATGCTTTATGTATTTACATGCTTGATTAAAACTGAAAAAGTCAGATACTGCTGTGGAAAAGTGAAGGACATGCCAGAAGCAAACATTATTGAGTCCTCACATTGAACTGTATTTGACTGTTGCATATTATTATGATTTTGTATTAATATTTTGTATTGGAATGTTAGGAAGCCTCTGTGTTCTATGAACACTTTTCAACATGCCTAGAGCGTTTATAAGTTAGAAAGGAAAAGAAAGAAAAAAATCATATAAAAGGAGATGTGGTGACTCCACATTATTGCATTGAAGCAAACTATGTAAAAGTACAGTGGCGTATCTGCCATAGGGACCTGTGGTGTGGTCACAGAAGGGTGTGAGTCATAAATTAGGGGCTGATGCACATGAATGCACAAGAGGCTGACCCCATATTGTCAGGTATAGATAGGGATAAGAAGTTGTGATCAGGTTGAAAAGGCCAGGGTGTCTTTTTATTGCAGAGTTTTTATTTCCTGTTATCATCCGGTGACAGGAAACCTGATGAGTTGGTGTAAAGTCTCCATTAAAAAGTTTAAGCTGTCAGCTGATAGCCCGAAGGAGCTTACGTGTGGGTGCTGATCGACATTGTCTCTACATTGATATACTGACTTATATTCGACCTACGAAGAATCCCAGGTGACAAGTTATCAGCTGGGACCTCTGACATTTCATCCTAAGAAAATAATTCCTATCAAAATAACATTGAATTATATGGGGCTTGATGTAAACAACAGCTCCTCATAACATATGACAATCACTAACAACTAGTAAAGTTTGATTCTGTGAATACACCTACAGGAACTTTATATTAACATATATTCATAGGACTGTGATGGGCCGGGAAGACACCCCTGAGGCCCCACCCCCACTTCAGTTCAAGGCATGTTTGTCGCCCATATATTTTCGGTCGGCCCACGTGACTGTCAGATCACGTGACGGCGCGAGCCTGGGTTGTGAAAAATCTGAAGTAGAAGATTGATGAAAATGCCATAATAATGCATTTAAATTAAGTTGTGGTGTAGAATTGTGTTATATTAAATAGCTGTAGGTTTTATTTGTGTTTTCGCTATTCCTAAGCGATAATCGCGTGTGATATTTAAGTAGTCAAGATTAATACGCCTAGCGCAGTAAAGTGAGTGATTAGCCTAGTGCCTATAAAAAGAGATAGCGAGCTACCAGCGGACCTTTCCTAGTATCAGCCGCCAGAGAGAACAGACGACAGAGCCAAACTGTAAATGCATTGAGCACGTGAGTTAATTTAAATTAGAATTAATTTTATATAATTCTAGAATTATATTCAGCACGAGTCTGTTTTAATGTTTAGTGAAATAGATAGATGTGTTTCCAAAGGAAATGTCTTTTTAGGACATTATGATTTAGTCTTGAAGAATGATAGATGAGTGAAAATAATGTTTGATAGGTTTTATTAGGCACGCAAAGCCTGAATCCAGATGTGAGAATTTAGTATCAAGTATTTCATCCATCAGACCGGGCAAATTTAGTAGGAGAGTATTTTATACATGAAACTGGACAGAAATGTTATCAGAAAGGCAGATATAGTATGAAGCTATTTCACGGGAATGTAGATAAGATTAACAATAGCAAGATTGTAGCCACGTGGCGAGGACTGTATAAAAAGCGGCGAATAACACGCCCCGCGTGGTAAACCTATAATGTTACGCCATGTGACACGTTGTGTATTTAGTTCCAGTTTGGTTTAAGTCGAGAATAATTATATTTTATTTTTCTAATGTAAAAGTAATTGAGTGTATTTCACGATAGCCTACTTATCATAATTCTACTGTATATATTTAATGGGTTACTGTGAGGTGAGAATATGTATTTAGATTTCTGGAGAGCGCGAGGCCACTCCTTTGTTGAGACATGTGTTTCTCTGGTTGCTCCCGGCGGAGCATGGAAACACCAATGTGGCTGGTGTCTATCACAAGCCGACAAGAAGCATTTTTATGCTATTGCAGTAGTTGTTTCGGTAACGATGTGTTTCATGTGATGAGATTCCCAGTCGCACCAGTCGTCACATACGACATGCTTCCGAATGCAGTAACGAATATTGAGATAGACCAGTTGTGAGGTGGTGGTTTATTCTCGTTATTGAGAGTATTTGTTGTACATATAATTGAATATTATTTTATGTCCATTTTATGATTATTTAATTATGGTTATGTGAGGAATGGTTGTGAGAGCACGTGGGCTCACTTCAAGGTAAATATTTCTCTTCTCCGCTCCTGAGGGAGCATGGGGCCAACAGTGTGGTTTGCCTCCATATTAAGTATTCATATGCTAGGGCAGTAGTGTTTCGGTAGCAATCTGTGTTACATGGTGAGATTGCCAGCCCCATGCACAACACCATACTAGTCGCATTGGACGACATGCATGAGTGTGTGTGTGTGTGATAGCTGAGTGTGTGCTCTTGCAGTAGTGGTTTTGGTAGCAATCTGTGTTACATGGTGAGGTTGCCAGCCCCATGCACAACACCATACTAGTCGCATTGGACGACATGCATGAGTGTGTGTGTGTGTGATAGCTGAGTGTGTGCTCTTGCAGTAGTGGTTTCCGTAGCAACCTGTGTTACATGGTGAGATTGCCAGCCCCACGCACAACACCTTACTAGTCGCATTGGATGACACACATGAGTGTGTGTGTGTGTGTGATAGTTGAGTGTGTCAGGTGGCGGCGTAGGACAGTTTGACAGGTGAGAGCGTGGTGTTTCTCATTCAGTATTATATTATGATTTTAACTATTCTGTGCTTTGTTTGCTTCTTCAGATTAGCATCGGGCACTGTTGGGTGTTTGTTTGGTTTGGTGTTATGTTCGCTAGTTTATTTGTTTAATGTTTGCTTTGTCACTGAATGGGCTGTAAAAATAAATATAGTCCCTGCCTCTAGAATCAAGAGTTTTATTGTTGTTCGGGTCGGTGCGAGTGTAGCAAGAGAGTGATCACACATCACAATACATCATCATCATCATCTTCTCGCCCACCCTATCACAGGACAAAGAGTCCATATTTTAGTTATAACATTATCTGTAAATATATTTCCTCATTTTCAAAGACCTGTCCAAAAGAAGTTGGCGGGACAGGCAGATTAAATTGTAAAAAGAAAAAACATTCAAATTTTAAAAGAAAACTTTAACCACCGTCTTATTCATTTTCTTATAGTGAGTTAAAGTGTATTGTGTTGATGTACCATCATCTTCATTTCACCCCTAGACACTAGAGACATCATACACCAGCCACTAGAATCAAAATACGGACTGTGTGAGATCTAGGGAGGTAGCGTTAGGTTCCCTGATACAAAATATCATCATCATCATTCCTTTTATAGTCAGGGACCTACATGTGTTTGACCTCACACAGTTAACACAGACACAACTATCTTTCTTGTTAGGTATAACATCTTAACCTCCCCCGCAAAAATTACATTTGCTACAATGTTCATGCTATCAACATGTTTCATCAATGACTGCCCAGTCTATCACCATTTTCTTCTTCTCATCTCTTCTGTCAGTGACAATTGTCTTCTTGTAATCTCTTCTGTCACTGACAATTGTCATCTTCTAATCTCTTCTGTCACTGACAATTGTCATCTTGTAATCTCTTCTGCCACTGACAATTGTCTGATTCGTGTCATCAGTTCCATATTGATGACGTTGTCGTACCATTGTAGTACTTCCTATTCTACACAAGCACCCATTTATGACAGTCTGTAACGTCTTGACCCAACAATAATGCATTACCTTATATTACCAGCGTATTTGTCTTATTTCTTATACATTTAGATTCTATTTTCTGACTGGCTGCCTTTGTTGGTCCCTGAAGAAGACGATGTTCCTCACTGTAGACAATCCTTTGTTTTTTGTCCTTGTGAAATGTAAATTATCACTTTTCGTTCATTCCACAGCTTAACATTGTCGTGCTGTAAATCTCCACATTTTTCTTATCACCATTACAGTAACAATTGACAGCTATAACAATATATGGATCTTCTATATTTATACACGGCCTATTATTGTTTTTATGATTGTGGCCTCCAGGAAGTAAATTGGGAAATTCTTTTAAGTGCATTTTAAACGGATCTTCAGCTTTTGTGCTTATCCGTTCTGACAGGAAGGTAAAAGTGCTTGTTTTTTGTGACTGGGTTAAGTTGACTGAGATGAATTCATAAAATTTCATATTCTTACTTTAGCATCATGTTTGTTATTTCCAAAATATAATTGTCAAATAAACTACTGATGGGTGAAACCGTGGCACCGATGAAATGATTGCTGAACATCTCCTTCAGAAGTTCCCAACATATGAGGAACAGAGACAGCGCATATAGCCGTCACCAGTCCATTCCTGGAAAAACTGAGCGGAGATGCTAACAGATTACTGCTTTCTTTGAACATATTCAAGACGACATCTGAGAGTAAACGAAGAAGAAGACGAAGATAAAGTAAATCTTAGAATGCACAAACTTTAACTTTAAGTATGTTCTCACATTAGTTTCCAGGGCTATCTAAGGAGACAGGGAAGAAATATGACTAACCTATCTTAAGGTATCTCGTAAGAGGTGACTAAATAGAGGTTGTGAGATATTCATGTGACGGATGAACCCAGACAGTCTTACAGTTTATATTCAGTACACGGGCTGTACAGAAAAAAGTTTAAGGTGACTGTTTGTTAGTTTTTTGTTTTAACGAAATTGGGGGAACACTGACTAGAGTCACATGATCCTCATTTGTCTCCACTCATCCATCTTGGTCTACCCTGTTCAACTTAATGGTCGATTCTAATTATGTTTTTTTTTGTTACTATTGATTGCTGTTGGTGATGACAATTTACATGCTAATTTGTTGTTTGCTTACTTCTTGTATTTCTTTATTGTTTATCATTTCCGTATTATTAGTTAATAAAAGATAACTGTACCTTGGCAAAATAAATGTAATTATTCAAATTCTACTCCGTTTCAGTATTCTTACTTCTCAGTCATCGGTGCTGCAGACGCTGAAAGTCACGTTTATCTCCAGCTCTTGTCTGAACGTGTTTTAGGATCTTCTTCTGTTTCTTTAATATTTAATTTCTGCTGCTTTATGCTTTATTCCTCCATGTTCAAGGATACTGGTTAATATAGTTGCCAGATTTTGTACATTCTCAGAAATGAAAGAAACTGCTTTAGAGACCCACATTTCGTTTGGCTTTTGTATGGCTTGATGATGGACGCTTGAGGCTTTAACAGCTAGCTATGTTTTTAAAGAATGGTGTCACCGTCTTCATGCTCAGTCCGCGTTAACTTTTTTTGTGACATAAATGGAAGGCCATAGTTTTCCTTCATTTTTTAGTCTGTGTTTTATCCGCGGCATCAACATGAATATTCACCCTTAAATGCAAAATTCACACTGAGATCCCACTTCACACATTTGGAAACCAATTCACACAATTAGAACGGGCTTTACACATTGAGACCTTGATTCACGTACTTCGACCTCTTTTCACCAACTTAGTTCTCTACTAAGTCCAACCTTATCAGGTGGGATGACAAGTTCCTTTCCTCTCTGTCGTTGCCTTCCCTATCTCAAAAGCAGAGTTATGTACCCATTTGCAGTTGGATAGACAGAAGCGTGACCCTAACAAGGATCGATCCTGGAACCGGGTAGCTTTAGCCGAGAGAGGTTATGGTATATGTCATATACTTTCTTTTGCTAAGACCATACTTCACATATTTAAATCTCTTTTCACTTTCTTCGACCTTACTTCACATATTTAAACATCTTTTCACCTGTTTAGTCCTTACCTCACATATTTAGACCTCTTTTCACTTGCTTAGACCTTACTTCACATATTTAGACCTCTTTTCACTTTCTTAGACATTACTTCACACATTTAGACCTATTTTCACCTGCTTAGACCTTACTTCACATATTCAGACTTCTTTTCACTTGCTAAGACCTTACATCACATATAGACCTCTTTTCACTTGCTTAGACCTTACCTGGCATATTTAGACCTCTTTTCACCTGCTTAGACCTTACCTGGCGTATCTAATATGGGCTTCATAGGTGTCTACATTCGCACAAGATTACTCTTGGCAGATTTGTAAATAGAAGGGTAATGACGCTTCTATCTCAATGGAGTATTCACAAGATATTCAAATAACGAAAACAATGCTGCATTGGCTGAGCACGTTAATTCTAGATTCTGCCGACAACGTTTGTGAAGAATTAAGCATTGATTAATCTTAGCTCGTTCAAGCCCCCACCTCTGATTTACTCAGTGGAATTCTAATTATTCTAGTAAAGCTCTAATAAGAGTGTGTGTAGTAAAGTGACTGAGACAGACAAGCAGTACATTTAAAACCATGAAATCGAAGTCAAATTTGTAAAATTACAAATAATTAAATTTAATAATCACTTAAGGTTTAACAGTTTGAGAATAATTTAATAGTTTAAAAAAAATTATCATTGATTGATAGTAGGTAGTAGAAAAGTTCACTTTGGCAGTGTATATATTGCACTTACTGCCAGTGGTTGTTTCTGCTCCCGCTGGGTTGGTTCTTTTTACACTGCTCACGCTCGTCGCTGGTCAAGGTTGTAGGGTGCAGCTCTTTCTCGGGAGGGTCAGGGAAAGTCTACAAAGTTGGTCCCTCGTCTTAACACTTGGGCCACTGTTCCCTTCTTGTTTCAGAGATAGTACCATTCAACTGGTACCACCACCATCAACTTTGGTAACAGAATAGAAACAAAATGCTCTCCTGGGTATTGCGTTTCCCGACACATACTTATGTGTGCCCTTTCTGCTATTCTACCATTTACTCAGAACTTACCCTTGATGAGAATTAACTTTAATCCCTCGTAAGAAAACTTTCTTTACATTTAAATAAAGTAGCTTTTAAAGTCGCAGTATATTTAAATGAAGGGTTAGTAGTACAGATATAATATGTTTACATTTACATTTCCACTGATTGAAAAATGTTCACCATATAATTTGAACATGTTTTCATTTATTTTTACACTCATTTGAAAAGTTTGAAACTTCCATTAATTTTAAAAATAATATGTTAAGATCGACATTTACTTATTTACTTAGTCGTTCCCCTTCTACCGTGAGATAAAGAGGTTTGGAAGAGAGAGCGCCAGACTATCCTATCGGCTATCTTCCTCCTGGCTTGGTTCCATTCTAGTCCTCGGTCCTTAAAAGATTGTCTAATGTTGTCCTCTCTTTGTTTCCCCTTCTTGTCGTATTAGCCGATCTTCTCCCATTCTGCAGACATGGTCATATCATCTTAGTTTAGACTGTTCTACTTGGGTCTGCAGGGGGTGTGATTTTAGGCCTTGACGTATCATCTGGTTGCGGACTAGGTCAATTCTCGTTATTTCAACCACCTTCCTCAGATACCTCATTTCTGAGGTTTGGATCTGGCTTTTATGGGTTGTAGTCATTGCCCATGACTCACATGCCCATGTCAAGACCGGGACATAGGTGGAGCGGTATACAGCCATCTTCGTTTTCTTACCAACCTCTCTCTTGCTGAGGAATCCTCTATTTATGGCTGTCGTAAAATTAACAAGTGATGCAACGTCAAAATATCTCCAATGATACAACGTAGGGATAAAAACCAATGCGTAAGCTGCTAGAATACATGATCGCCCGCCATGGAAATGAAATTGTTAGACTTGAAGGCAAAACGGAACGAGGATCAAAAGACAAGAATCTGACTGAACGCGTACTTGAACTAGCGAGGTTAATGGACGCAAATTGGTGGGGCAAGGAGGAAAAGTCACGTTCCCCCCCCCCCCCCCAAGTTGACATAAAGTAAGGAAATCGACAGAAGGGACCTTGGATATGATACGCCACAGTCATTTATTGGACCCTTTTGCGATACCAAGCCTTTTATTTGAATTCAGCGGCTAAACGCAGATGCTTGAAATATTACAAAATTTAAAAAGTAACTTTTTCTTAATATTAACGTTAGGAATATAAAAATTAGCTGGCCGGATGGCCCATTCTGAGCAGTGAAATAATATGCTTTCATTTATACAGACGGACAGATAATAAGACAGATAATGACAAAAGACAGTGTTGTTCACATCAGCGAAAGACTGCATTGAATCAAACATGTCACTATTTGCACAAAAAATCACGACCTTGAGACTCAAGTGTTCAAATCTAGTTAGTATGGAAGAGAGAGGGTGTTGGGGAGAATGGTGGCTAAAAATAACTTAGGAAGCAGGTTCGTGCAGTTTTACATGTGTTAGTCCAAAAAAACAAGTGAAATTGTGGGAAAAAGATAAATTGTGACCGACGTACATTTTAAAAATTGAGATGTACTTTTGACTTTTTTGGGAACAGATAAAATGTGACTGACGTACATTTGAGAAAATAA
The DNA here is from genome assembly GCA_024509875.1 of Oreohelix idahoensis. Lineage (NCBI taxonomy): Eukaryota > Metazoa > Mollusca > Gastropoda > Stylommatophora > Oreohelicidae > Oreohelix > Oreohelix idahoensis. The sequence continues at coordinate 47,145 of JAMPIV010020777.1, read as the reverse complement.
GATGTAATTTTGACTTTATTTTCAAATTTTGAATTGAAAAGCTTAGTCTTCTGATCTGATTGGCCAACGCATTTTATATTAGCGGGTTAGAGACGCACATTTTTGGCCATTCGACATAAGTCTGTCCAGTAACACAGTCATTAATTGTAGTGGTGATTTCCCAGAAATAATACATAATATTCAGTGGGACACCATACTATAGCCAGCAGCTCAGCTGAGTTTTGCTAGTATTAACTGTGTACCATATTCATATTTCTGATAAGACTAAACTTATTTCTTTGTACATTTAATATTTGTTTAAGGTTCGAGTGATTTGATACTGCAATAGCATAATCTGTTCCTTACAACAAGTAAGGGTTCGCTCTAGACCCCCCGCCCCAGTTCAGGGTCTAGAGACAAATAAAATACATAAACTCCAGCAAGGGTTAGGAAGGACAGATCAAGTGTTGAGAACAATGAAACATATTACCTATCCTATTTTAGGGCAGGAAACTAATGAACCTATTTCAGAATCTGTAGTCTGGGAGGACTTATCCGATGTGAAACCAACATGGTAAAATGTGCTGTATGGTCAGAGAGATCTGACCCGTCTATATGTTGTTGTTGTGTAGTGTGTGTCTAGTCATGGTTAGAGAATGGAATTTGACACATAAATAATACTTTGATTGCAGAGCTGTGAGTTTCAGTTGGCACCCAAGCGGTGTCGAATGAGTTGGTGATTTTACACGAGTGGATCCGTGCAGTAACGTTGTGTCAGAGCATTTTATATTGCCCCCAAGCACGGAGAGGTGGGGCCACCATAAGTCTTATATTGCCCCCAAGCACGGAGAGGTGGGGCCACCAGATCTCAGCACCAGAGCTACCTATTCAAAGTTGAGTGAGCCTCTGGTCTGCTGGAAATTCACCAACTCCATTTAGTTACTAACAATCCCATAAAATTCCTGCCATTACTGGACAATGTGTAGTCACTATAGATCGGGAGTGATGAGGCCACCCCAACAGCACAACCATTAACTATCCTCCCAATTAGATGACTGCTATAAACATTAATAAAACTAAATAGTCTAGTAACATACATATGTACACCCTTGCATTTATTATGTAATATTCCATGCATTTCTTTCATAATTTCTAAATCTTTCATAAGTTCTGGTCAAAATAAAACTTGGTCCAGAACGAAATAAATGTAAGAAAATTTCTATCAAAATTTTTACACAGTTGAGTTAGTTCAGTGTATTATAACAGTTGTTAATATTATTAGACTTCTTAAATATCTCTGTGTGTGTCTATAAACTATCACACCACATTACATATCATTACCCTAGACATTTAACGTAGCCACATTCATTAGAAAAAAAAAGATAAGTGTGAGGTCGTAGTGGAAGCGAGAAGGGCCTTCTGACAATTCACAGTTACATATTATCTCAGGAGCCTTCACAGCTGACCTCATGCATCACACGTAGTACTATCACCATCATACAATACCATGAAAACCACTACATATATTGGGGTCTCTTTGTCCCGGGATCATTAGCCCAACAGTAATATTAGGATCTCCTGGTGGGAGAAATAAAATTAGGGGAACAAAATTGTAAAATTCCCTTTAAAATTAAAAGTGTCCCTGCAGATAAAAGTTGGTGAATCTTCACAGCCAGTAATAAGTAATTAGTTAATTAATTAATTAGAATTATTTAGACTATAGTAATTAGAAGTAATTTAGTGGTTAGAGATTTATCTTGTATATTATTATATTGTCTAAAAAGTATGGCGGAGCTAGCAAAATTCCGATCAGCTGCTGTGCTGACCGCAAAGGAGATGGGAATGGATGGTCAGATTTTAATTCAATATGTAACGGCTGAATGTGATAAATATATTGAACGAGAAGAAAGGAGAGTAGAAAAAGAGGCTGAAAGAAAATTAGAGTCTGAACGGTTGGTTGAAGAGAAGAGGTTACAGATTGAGGCTGAGACTAAGAGGTTACAGATTGAGGCTGAAACTAAGAGGTTGCAGATTGAGGCTGACAAAGAGGCAAAGGCATTAGAGGCAGCAGAAAAAAGATTGACTGCCGAAAGGGAAGCAGAAGATAGAAGGTTGCAAAGGGAGCACGAATTACGACTAAGGGAGCTGGAATTACAAGGCCCGGCCCCTGAAAATGGTGCCAGCCCTTTTGCCTCAGATGCTACGCCCAGTCTGGGAGCCTCAAACTCAGCTATGGGGTTTCATTTAGACCATTTTGTTGAAAAAGACGATGACATAGAGGGGTACCTAGGACGTTTTGAGTTATTAGCTACTACATATGGGTTAGAGAGAGAGAGGTGGAGTTTAAAGCTATCACAGGGACTGAGAGGTACTTCTTACGAAGTCTTCGCAAAAATGAACAGAGAAGACCAGGAGAATTATGACATGTTAAAGCAGGCTTTGTTATTGAGGTACGAAAAAAAATGGGGAATTTTATCGTAAGAAATTTAGAAATGCCAAACTGTTGTCTGGGGAGACATACCACCAATTCTCTGCCAGACTAGAAACCTATTTGGAGAAATGGACTGCTCTGGGGAAGACCCAAGATCTTAAAGAAATGATCATGATTGAGCAATTGAGAGAGTCCATGGCTCTAGACATGAGAAAATTTCTCATGGAACAAGGTGCAGAGAAGTTGGGGGAGGTTTTAAATGTCGCTGAGAGGTATCAGGCAGCCCAGGCAGAGGTAAGTGGTGCTAAAAAGAAGCACATAGATAATTTTAAAGCTCCACAGCAATTTAATAAATTTGATAATAGAGAGCAGGGAAATAAAGGTAGGACAAATTTTGAACGGCCAAGAAATGACTACCGAGACAGAAACTCACAGTTCAATGACCAAAAATTCAATGAAAGAAAACCGTTGAACCAAGGAAAAAGATGGTGTAAATGGTGCAAGAAGGATAACCATAACACCGAATTTTGTAGAAGGAAACCTTCAAACATTGCTGCAATGAAGTCGGGGACGCAAAGATTAAATGTTAATCCTAATGGACAACAGGAACCTTATCACCCCCCAGTTTGTGAGGATGTTATTTGTAATGGGATCACCATAATGTGCCTTTATGATACAGGTTTGGATTATGATTCAGTTGTGAAGTCTAGCCTAGTGGACCCAAGTCAGTATACCACAGAAACAGTGGAAATACAAGGGTCAACTAAGGACATACCACTCATGACACTTCCCATAGCAAGGATAACGGTGAAAACTCGCTATGTGGAAGGAGAAATCAGAGCAGCAGTGATAGATGAACCAATCTACCCTCTGATATTGGGGTGTAGATACGTCTTCTTGGGGAATCCCGAGAGACCTGTGATCATGGCGACAGTGCAGACCAGGTCACAGAAGAAGGAGGAAGAAGGTGAACCTATAAATGCTCATCCAGAGGAGATGTGGAAGGCGCAGGCTGAGGATAGGACACTCAAGCCATGTTTTAAAAAATTGCCCAAATGCCACACACCTCCGAGCAAGGGGGAATATTTCATGAAGCACAAACTCTTATACAGGAAGGCCGGAACTGGAACAAATGGTCACAACCAGCTGGTTCTTCCCACTTCATATAGAGATAAAGTGATGGAACTCGGGCATGCGATTCCCTTCAGTGGTCACATGGGGATCAGCGCCACAGGACAGCGTATAGCTTGTCATTACTTCTGGCCAGGGATAACGGAGGATATAAAAAGATATGTCAAATCCTGCCCAGAATGTCAAAGGGTAGCTCCAAAGCACTGGACTGCTCCTGCAACTCTAGGGGAAATGCCCATAGTGGGAACACCTTTTGAGAGGGTTGCAGTGGATATTGTAGGACCTCTCACTCGGACCAAGAGGAGGAACAGTTACATCCTTACTCTGGTGGACACTTGTTCTATGTGGGGAGAGGCGGTAGCCCTGCCATCAATTGATTCAAAGCATGTAGCAGAGGCACTACTTACAATATTTACCCGATTAGGATTCCCGCATCAAATCTTGACGGATAATGGTTCTCAGTTCAAGGGGAAACTAACGGAAGAAGTTTTTAAGCTATTTCAAGCCAGACACTTTCATTGTAGTCCGTACCATCCGCAAGGGAACGGCCAGGTAGAGAGGTTCAACGGGACTCTCATTTCTATCCTGAGAAAGCTGGCACACGAAAAACCGGATCTGTGGGATCAATTCCTGCTCGCCGCATTGTTTGCGTACCGGGAGGTACCACATAGTTCAACCGGGATGGCTCCCGCAACTCTGCTATTTGGGAGGCCCATAAAAGGTCCCTTAGAAGCCCTATTAAGGACCTGGACAGATGAGAAGGCGGAAGAGACTGTTACCTCATCTTATCAATACGTGAACGAACTGACCACTCGTTTGAAAGCTGGATGGAAACTGGCAAATGATAATTTGAAACAAGCCAGGAAGAAACATGCAGCATATTTTAATAGGAAGGCAAAGGACAGAGAACTGGCAGTCGGAGAGAAGGTGCTGCTTCTACTACCCGGAAGCCAGAATAAATTACAAATTGGATGGCAAGGTCCATATACGGTTCTAGAGAAGGTGTCTAGAACAAACTATAAAATTGACAAAAAGGGGAAGGAGAAAGTTTATCATGTAAACCTGTTAAAGAAGTATCTGGACAGACCACTCCAAGAAAGCACCCCCTTACTGACCTTAGCTATCGCAACTCAAATGCAAAAGGAACCACTCACCTCACATGAATACCCATTACATCCTTGTGAAACAGCAGCACAAGTAAAAGTCAGTAAGCACCTGACTAAAAACCAGAGGGAGAGAGTTCAACAGGTTCTGGAGGAACATACAAATGTATTAACAGATAAACCAGGACATACAAATTTGCTACAGTATGACATGAAACTGGTAGACTCAAACCCAATCTGTATGAGAGCCTATTCTATTCCGTTCGCGAAGGAGAAGGCATTGAAGGAAGAAATAGATTATTTGTTGAAGGAAGGGATCATTTCACACAGTGAATCATCTTTTAGCTCTAGTCTCGTATTGCTGAGAAAACCGTCTGAGGAACACAGACTGTGCATAGATTACAGGAAACTGAATGCTGTCACAGAAGGGCAAGTGGATCCATTACCAGACACAAAACAGTTATTTGCCAGACTGAACAAGGCAAAATACTTTTCAAAGGTGGATCTTAGTAAAGGCTATTACCAGATCCCAGTGAAGCCTGAAGTGAGACCTTATTTGGCTTTTAGGACTTCAGATGGACATTATGAATTCAACATGCTACCATTCGGACTGAAAAATGCTCCGAGTGTATTTTCAAGGATGATGCGCAAATTGTTGGATCCCCTGAATAACCCATGTATCACGAATTTCATGGATGATATTCTCGTCGCCACAGAGACATTTGAAGAACACATTGAAGCTCTAGAAATGTTATTTAATAGGCTTAGGGAGGCGAACTTAACTGCTAGGCCAACAAAATGTTGCATTGGATGCAAAGAGTTGGAATTCTTGGGACACACGGTATATCAGGGTAGCATGACCCCTGATCCTAAGAACTTGGAAAAACTGCAGAGAGCACCTAGACCACAAACAAAAAAGGACGTGCGATCATTCGTGTCGTTATGCGGATTTTATCAAAAATATATCAAAGATTTTAACTCTATTTGTGCTCCTCTGACTGATCTGACTCGCAAGGGACTTCCAGATAAAATTAATTAAACTGCGCAAAGTGAATTAGCGTTCCAATATTTAAAGGAAAAACTCACTAGTAAGCCTATTCTCAAACTACCTGATTTGACACAGGACTTTGTCTTGCGAACCGATGCCAGTAATGTAGGACTCGGGGCGGCTTTGTTGCAAAGATCATCTTCACCAGATGGGGAACTGAAACCAGTCGCTTATGCAAGCCGCAAATTGAATAAGGCGGAACAAGGATACTCCACAAGCGAAAAAGAATGTTTAGCGTTGGTCTGGGCAATAAAGAAGTTTCAAATCTATCTGTATGGTAGGACTTTTGTGGTCGAGACGGATCATCAGCCTCTTGTACTCTTATCTCAGGCTAAGCATGAAAACGCAAGATTGCTGAGGTGGTCTTTATTGCTTCAACCTTATCAGTTCAGTATCCAATATATCCCAGGTAAATTGAATGTCGGTGCAGATTTCCTCAGTCGGCACCCCTGTGATCAAAATTAGAGTAATGGCAAGCGTAAGGAGAGATTTTGTCTATGTGTATCACTGGTTTTAGAACTTGCCGTAGGCATGTTTTCAGGTGCGGAGATGTGTCGTAAAATTAACAAGTGATGCAACGTCAAAATATCTCCAATGATACAACGTAGGGATAAAAAACCAATGCGTAAGCTGCTAGAATACATGATCGCCCGCCATGGAAATGAAATTGTTAGACTTGAAGGCAAAACGGAACGAGGATCAAAAGACAAGAATCTGACTGAACGCGTACTTGAACTAGCGAGGTTAATGGACGCAAATTGGTGGGGCAAGGAGGAAAAGTCACGTTCCCCCCCCCCCTCCCCCCAAGTTGACATAAAGTAAGGAAATCGACAGAAGGGACCTTGGATATGATACGCCACAGTCATTTATTGGACCCTTTTGCGATACCAAGCCTTTTATTTGAATTCAGCGGCTAAACGCAGATGCTTGAAATATTACAAAATTTAAAAAGTAACTTTTTCTTAATATTAACGTTAGGAATATAAAAATTAGCTGGCCGGATGGCCCATTCTGAGCAGTGAAATAATATGCTTTCATTTATACAGACGGACAGATAATAAGACAGATAATGACAAAAGACGGTGTTGTTCACATCAGCGAAAGACTGCATTGAATCAAACATGTCACTATTTGCACAAAAATCACGACCTTGAGACTCAAGTGTTCAAATCTAGTTAGTATGGAAGAGAGAGGGTGTTGGGGAGAATGGTGGCTAAAAATAACTTAGGAAGCAGGTTCGTGCAGTTTTACATGTGTTAGTCCAAAAAAACAAGTGAAATTGTGGGAAAAAGATAAATTGTGACCGACGTACATTTTAAAAATTGAGATGTACTTTTGACTTTTTTGGGAACAGATAAAATGTGACTGACGTACATTTGAGAAAATAAGATGTAATTTTGACTTTATTTTCAAATTTTGAATTGAAAAGCTTAGTCTTCTGATCTGATTGGCCAATGCATTTTATATTAGCGGGTTAGAGACGCACATTTTTGGCCATTCGACATAAGTCTGTCCAGTAACACAGTCATTAATTGTAGTGGTGATTTCCCAGAAATAATACATAATATTCAGTGGGACACCATACTATAGCCAGCAGCTCAGCTGAGTTTTGCTAGTATTAACTGTGTACCATATTCATATTTCTGGTAAGACTAAACTTATTTCTTTGTACATTTAATATTTGTTTAAGGTTCGAGTGATTTGATACTGCAATAGCATAATCTGTTCCTTACAACAAGTAAGGGTTCGCTCTAGACCCCCCCCGCCCCAGTTCAGGGTCTAGAGACAAATAAAATACATAAACTCCAGCAAGGGTTAGGAAGGACAGATCAAGTGTTGAGAACAATGAAACATATTACCTATCCTATTTTAGGGCAGGAAACTAATGAACCTATTTCAGAATCTGTAGTCTGGGAGGACTTATCCGATGTGAAACCAACATGGTAAAATGTGCTGTATGGTCAGAGAGATCTGACCCGTCTATATGTTGTTGTTGTGTAGTGTATGTCCAGTCATGGTTAGAGAATGGAATTTGACACATAAATAATACTTTGATTGCAGAGCTGTGAGTTTCAGTTGGCACCCAAGCGGTGTCGAATAAGTTGGTGATTTTACACGAGTGGATCCGTGCAGTAACGTTGTGTCAGAGCATTTTATATTGCCCCCAAGCACGGAGAGGTGGGCCACCATAAGTCTTATATTGCCCCCAAGCACGGAGAGGTGGGGCCACCAGATCTCAGCACCAGAGCTCCCTATTCAAAGTTGAGTGAGCCTCTGGTCTGCTGGAAATTCACCAACTCCATTTAGTTACTAACAATCCCATAAAATTCCTGCCATTACTGGACAATGTGTAGTCACTATAGATCGGGAGTGATGAGGCCACCCCAACAGCACAACCATTAACTATCCTCCCAATTAGATGACTGCTATAAACATTAATAAAACTAAATAGTCTAGTAACATACATATGTACACCCTTGCATTTATTATGTAATATTCCATGCATTTCTTTCATAATTTCTAAATCTTTCATAAGTTCTGGTCAAAATAAAACTTGGTCCAGAACGAAATAAATGTAAGAAAATTTCTATCAAAATTTTTACACACTTGAGTTAGTTCAGTGTATTATAACAGTTGTTAATATTATTAGACTTCTTAAATATCTGTGTGTGTGTCTATAAACTATCACACCACATTACATATCATTACCCTAGACATTTAACGTAGCCACATTCCTTAGAAAAAAAAAGATAAGTGTGAGGTCGTAGTGGTAGCGAGAAGGGCCTTCTGACAATTCACAGTTACATATTATCTCAGGAGCCTTCACAGCTGACCTCATGCATCACACGTAGTACTATCACCATCATACAATACCATCAAAACCACTACAATGGCCTGAAATAGTCTCCCAGCTGCTGTTTTTTGAGTGGCCAACTCTTCTTTGATGCCTCCCTTTCGATCTATAACAGCTCCGAGGTATTTAAAGTGGTCGACCTGCTCCAGGACCTGTTATCCCAGCTTAATCGGATGTCTTCTTTCTTCTCGTGATATCACCATGGTTTTTGTTTTAGAGCTGCTTATGACCATCACTCTCTTCTCCTGCTCTTCCTTCCAGACTTGCAGGTTGGATTGGAAATGTGCCTCTGATTTAGCAATCAGGGCGACATCATCAGCAAATGCCAGATCTTAAATACAGACCTGTCTCATCTTCCAGTACCCCGCTGAATACTTTCTTGTTCTCTCCTTACATGCCTTGATGACATCGTCCATGAGGAGTATGAAAAGATAAGGTGACAGGATATCACCTTGTCTTACACCAGTGGTGGTCCTGAACTCTTCTGACTTTTGGTTTGTTGTCCTCACATAATTTCTGCAAGACTTGTAGAAGCTCTTTATAACATGAATCAGAGGTGATGGAATGTTCTTCCTTGCCAGACAGTCCCAAAATTTGCTCCAGGGGAACCTGTCAAACGCCTTTTCCAGATCTATGAAACAAAGATGGATCTCACTCTTATACTCAAGAGCCTTTTCACTCAGCTGTCTGAGTGTGAAGATTAGGTCTTGAGTACTTCGGTTTTCTCGGAATCCGCACTCGGCCTCATTCAATTGTGGCTCAGCTAGGCGTCGGATTCTCTGCTCTAGGATTCTAGAGTAGATTTTACCAGGGACACTGAGAAGGGATATGCCTTTGTGGTTTTCACATTGTCGATTGTTACCCTTTTTGAAAATTGGTGTTATGATTGCATTCTGCCAATCCTTTGGTATGGTCTTGTTGCACCATGCTGCCTGTAGGACCCTTAAGAGTAATAGGTCGCCTGATGCTCCCATGTACTTAACCATTTCTGGTGTTATACCACCATGCCCTGCTTCTTTGTCCATCTTGATTTTCTCCAGTGCTGCCTTCAGTTCTTCCATCTTTATGTCATCTTCACCACCATTGGTTTTCTCTTCTGTGCTAGTGGATATCATTTCTAATGCTTGACCTTGCTCACCATCCAGGTGTTCTGATAAATATTCTTTCCATTTTTCCATTACTTCCTTCGGGACAGTAAGCAATTTGCTTTGCTTGTCCCTTATAAATTTGAGAGGGCATTGTTTTTCCTTCCTCATGTTCTTTAGGGTCTTATATAACAATTTCTTGTTTTCTTCCGCATCTTTTTTCTAGCTTTTCTCCAAATTCTTCCCAGGACTTCTGTTTTGCTGCTAGCACCTTGTTCTTTGCTTCTGTTCTGAGTGTCACATATTCTCTATATTTCTCCATTTGTCCCGTTGTGTTTTTAGCTCCCAAGTATTGTTTCCATGCCATTTTCTTCTCTCTTATTTTCTCTTTGACTTCCTTTGTCCACCAAGGTGTCCTCTTTCTCTTGTTCCCAAGTCGGACGTCACCACATGCTTCTGCAGTAGCTGTCTTTATGATGTCCTTGAATTTAAGCCAGAGGGTTTGCAGGTCATGAGTTTGTTCTTCTGTGTTGCTCACCGCTGCAGCAATACGCCCCTGATATCTGGTCTTAATTTCTGGCTCTCTCAGCTTGTAGGTCTTAATGCTCATTTCTCCCGTTCGTTTACTTAATTTCTTGCGTGATGTTGGGCAGTTCCTAGGCTGAGCAACTCTTTCAGTTGTTGTTTTGATTGTAAGCAGGTAGTGATCACTTCCAATCTCTGACCCTCTCCAGATTCTAGCATCCCCGACATATTTGAAGGAGCTCCTCCTAACAATGGCATGGTCGATCACTGACTTCTCATTCCTTGTTGGTTCACGTCTAGTGTATGCATGTATGCGCTTATGGGGGAACTTTGTGTTTGTAATGATCAGATTCTGCTCACTGCAGAATCTACAAAGTCGCTTTCCACTGTCATTGAGAGTATCTTCTCCATATCTTCCGATAACTCCACCCCATCTAGCATTGTCATTTCCAACTCTGGCATTGAAATCTCCGAGCATGATAATTTCATCTAGGTAGACATCCACTGTGCTTTGAAGCAGCTCGAAGAATTCCTCCTTGACCTCTGATCTCTCATCCTCATTTTGCCCCATACACTATGACCAGGTTGACTATGGTTTCTGCTTCTTTTAGTTTTACATCCAAAATGTGCTCCGAAACAAAGTTCCATCCCTTGATACTATCTTTTTTTGTTTTTAGCACAATGCAACCCTCGCCCCCTTTAGCTCTTTCAGATGTGTGTACACCACTGTAGATCAGCGTGTTGCCATCGAGATCCATGACTCCTTGTCCTTTTTTCTTTGTTTCCGTTATAGCCAGGATTTCTAGTTTTGCTTTCCTCATCTCTTCCACTAGCTCCTCTTCTTTCCAATTTATACTTCTTGTGTTCCAAGTTCCATAAGTCGTAGTCTGTAGTCCGTTCCAGTTCGTCGCCTTTAGAATCAGTAAGGTTTTCTTTCTTGTAGTTCGCGTAATCATGATTTAAAGCAAACATGTGATTGGCCTGTTGTGCCTTTGCATGATGGAGGGGCTGCCTCCTTACGGCCTCCATGCAGGCCGCCCTCCTCCTTTTTCAGCCGGGCTTGGGACCGGCCTAGGCAGAGTTATCGACATTTACGCTGGTTTGAAACTGCAGGTATTATAATTAAAATGTACATCATTTCTTTCATCTTTCCTTCCCTGCTCCATATGGAACTTGGGATTACCTTTTGCTTTTGGTTCTCTTTATGAAACTTAGCAATAAGGCAGTCGCCAGCCCGTACAGTGGTGGTTCATGAAATCAGCATTCTATGCGCTGAGGTTGCCAGTCTCAAATGACATGGACATCCACTAGCGATTTTCACATATTAATATTCACATGATAATATATACATATTAGCTCACATGTTAGTAATGAAAATATAGAATGTAAAATGACAACTTACGCCAATCCTGGCTCACAGACATTTTGTTCAGATGAATGAAGTTATGGCACTAGCCGATGCCTTTTTACACGTGAGCTTGAGGTTTTAACTTTAATTTCCTCTCTGACTCCGTGTTCAGTTTCCTCAGATATTCTGGTTTTCCTTATTTAAAATGATAGCGATTTCCTGGCTGTTTTGTAAGTCCTGATAAATACACCGATAAACAGGTCCCGTCTGATAAAATGAAATTCTGAATTCTAGGCTTCACTTTGGTAAGGTCTGGTTGTGCCGTCTTGGCAAGCGATCTTCACAGTGTCTTAACACTGAAGCAATGCCAGGGTATATTCACTGTCTTCCCCCGATCTGTTTGTTATGGAGCTAAGTAAATCATTTCAAACATGCAGGTGGGGAGGAAGGGGGGGGGGGGGGGGGTTCAAAATATTCCTGACATCGAAAAATTTTGAAAAAAATGCAGAGATCAAGTCCTTCAAATACAGCATGAAAATATCCGATCCCTAGCAGGCGAACGCAACAACACGTCTGTAAACTCAAACGACAATGTGTTTCAGATGTAACAAATTATTACTATCTAAAGTTAATCTTGTCATAACAAGTCGGACATGAAGCGATCTTGTCATAAGTATCAGTCCAAAATGTGTTGCACAGACGAGTAATCTTGTTATCTCTCGCTTAAGCACACAACTCTACACGAAAACTAAGCCGACCAAGATTGCACACAATTCTAGAGATTTGTGAAAATCAACATCAGACCACTGAACATTTATATGTACACTTGAATGAATATAACATGTGTCTTGAGTTTATACGGTGCAACTCGATTCGATCTGAATTTTATAAACTCTTGAACAGCTTAATACGTACAAATAGCCGACGCGCTGTTACATCACACACTTTGACTGACTTTGTCTTGATATAATAATGTCACCTTCTTACATTGTCAATCAATTACTTACCCGTCCATGGTACTATCCACATCATTCTTAGACACCACTTCTCACAGGCTTCTAGTAATTTCTGCATTTGGTTTTTTTGTGTGTGCGTGTGTGTGTACTGCCTATGCTTGATGTCATACAGTCGTACAGACTAACACACCCCAGAGAATCATCTTTCTTACTTTCACTGTTATTGTTACTGCAGTCAACCCAAACGCATGCGACTTTCAGTCCAAATTTCTCCACTGATTTCTGACAACGAAATTCTCACTGACAAGCCGATAAACTAGCATTACAAATTACCCACACACATTTTTTTTTTTGCTATGATAAGTTGCTCTTATTTTCTGTTCTGTATTATGAAAAAGACATTTAAAAAATGAGCATGAAAAACATAAACATGAAAAACATTCATAAAATCAGTTAACAGCATTTGTAGACACCCTTGTTCTGGGAAAAAAACACATACTCAAGGAGGAAAGAAGTGGAGCCATATACATGAAATGGATAAAGGAGACATAGAAGGAAATTGCACGGATGACACAGGACAATAAAGCTTTGCATGTTTTCCTTCATGACATGATCTCAGTGACCGAGGACACTACTGCCTGTCAGTTGGAGTAGACGTTTACAACTCCCGAGTGATCAGTCCTGCTGATCCTAGTTACGTTTACGAAGCCGCCAAGGTTACAGTTCGAAGACAAAATATTCTCGTAATTAGCTTCCACTCCGGCTTCAGTTTCAGTTGGAGCATTTGTCTTTACATGGCTGTTAGTCGTAGGAACATGGTATATGTGAGATCCGCTCGCGCTTTCTGCGGAGGCAGATGAAATATTTGAATACCCTTCGGATGAACCGTCTCCTGTCTCTGTTGACGGATCTCTATGACGCCCTTGTGACGTATTTGCGTGTCTGAAATGTCTTTTTTGCATACCAAGTAATAAAATAATAATAAAGATAAGAACCACAACAACAACACTAAAGTTTACCGATATAATAATAATAATAATATGTGCAGTCTCCTCATCACGTTGGCCAGTGGATGAATCTAGCGAGTTGCTGATGTTTGATGGAATCATTGTAGATCGTAACACGAGAGTAGTCAATTTTGCAGACGCGGTATTCGATGACGATAAAGTTATTGTTGATCTAGGCCGTTGTGAGATTAGTTTTGTAATAAATGTCTGAATAGTGGACTTGGTAGTCTTTGCTGGAAGTGATGTTGTCCTGGAAGATGTTGTAGATAAGGTAGCAGTATAATTTCTGACCGCTGTCTTCGTTGTTGTAGATAATGTATTTAATGACATCTTCACCGTCGTCTTCGCCGGAGTGGACATTTTACTTGTGGTTGTCGTAAATAACGTAGTTAACGAATTTCGTACAGTTATCTTCGTTGTTAAAGGTACTTGTGTAGATGTCTTAGCGGGAAAAGATGTTGCATTCGACACCCTGAAATAGCCAGTGTATGTTGTTAGAAAGATAAAGTCTCGTCTAATCTAACGGGTGATGGAGTAAAGATTTATTATGACATGATTTCATTTTTACAGGCTTTTCTTTAACTTGCAACGTATGTCACCTTCAAATCTTGCATTCGATTTTTTGATCACTTCCAGACGAGCAATAGCTCTGAAACTTGGCATAGTTGTGTATTCCCGATGAAAATACAATAATCAGTCGTAAAAATAATAAAATGAATAACATTAAAATTAATATTAATTATTGTTTTGGTATTGTTTCATCAGTGAAATGGGCGATAACTGCGAAAAAAATCTAGGTTTATTCTTTCCAACAAGATCGTCTTTCTTGAGAGAAATATTGCAACTTCTCCTCCCTCCACACACACACACACTATCGCACGCGCGTGTACAGACATACAAGCAACTGACAACTACATTTAAAATATGTAATTTACAACTCATATCAAAATTTATTAAAAAAATAAAAATATATTAACTTTCCGTGTAATATACTGAATAATGAAATCCGCCTCCTGTGCTCTGGACTCATTTATCGCAAACTGATAAAGTCATTAGCGGATCGATTACATTTAAATGTACAAACAACAACAAAATAACACTAAAGAGAAGAAAATATAAAAAACATATTTTAAACATAGGCTTTTAATGCACTAAAAAGCCACAAATAATTTTTCAAGGAGTTTATAGCTTGCAGTCAAAAAATGTAACATCAAATTGACAAAAAAGCCTGGAACGCTGATTCTACTTGAACTTAACTTCTGCTTTATACTTCATTTGACACTTATGAATAAAATATATGATAGGCGCTTAAGCGCTTTTTATTTGTGTCTTTTTATTGCTTTAAAAGCCTATGTTTAACATATTTTTTTATTTTTTTTGTATGATACATTTGTGTCTTGAGACGGTGTAGTTCACAAACGTCTATATTTATGTGAAAGATTTGAAGAATAATTAATATTAATAATAAATAATTCAAATTGGCCATCGACTTTTATTGTATGTGTCACGAAATGCGTTCATTCTCTTTTTTTTTTTTTTTGGGGGGGGGGGGGGGGGGGGGGGGAGAGGGGGTCTTCACTCCTCTCTGGTAGTATTATCTACCACTCCTGTTACATGCAAGTTCAGCCAGTATTCAATGTTTGCGCTTTAATGGTCCAAGATGTTATCATATCTTGTTCTACTTCGTCACTCCTTTACTATAACTATTCATTAGCGTTTGAACTGTTTAGAAACAACATTCACTTCTATTTGTGCAGTGTCGAAGCTGTTTGTTTACGTTACGTAACATCTTCCGGTCCAATAACAAGGTGTCTGTAGTAGCAAGACGGGTTAAAGTTACCATATCGCAAGCCAGGCTGGTGGTAGACCAGTAGTGCAAAAGATAGCTGGTATTACCGTCGCACAAGATGGCATAGGGTGAAAATCGAGTCGTTTTGTCGTCGAAGGTATGGAATAAACGTTTGATACAAGGACATAGTGTAAAGTGCCAATGTAAAGTGTGGTGTAAAGTGTGTTCTCTTTCTTCGGTAAAGCTCCACTATCAATCACTGTAGCATGTTGTTTGTGGTGCCACTACGGTATATGTCCATTGTAGTGTACCGAGTTGTTGAGATCAGGCATGCTCCAGTCTACCCAGCTGTAAATGGGTAACTCACCCTAGTCCTGAGTTAGGGAAGGCAAAGGCAGCTGTAAGCAGTAGTTTCCCTCTAAGGCTCCAGGGCGATCAGGCCCTAAACTTGGTCAATTCAACCGACGCAGGATGGTGTATATATGGAGTGGAAGTGTAGAGTGTGATTAACGCGAGTGGTGGACTGTTCGTGTTCTGACCAATCTAAGCACTCATTCACTTGTGTCTACAAGGCACCAATGCAGACTGCTGGAATCTTTGTTTACACAGTTTATTTAGACGCACACACTGGGACATAACGAGTAAATCATGGGTATATGTTGACACATCAATTTGCAGGCATACATAGTAGATCCCATGTCATGACACATTCATATATCATGGGTAGTACATCAATAGCTTCCAATGTTATCATACATTATGGCCGCATCCCCTATCTGACTAAACGCGTCAGTGAAGGCGGATCGGTAAGTAACTAAAGTTGCTTTATGTTCACAGTTTATATCATATTATGAAACCACGATAAGGGGTTTCTATCAAAATTGAGATCTCCTTGCCACTGTCCGAATAGTAAGATACGTGCCCCGTTCTTTGGACAGTGATTCAAAAATATGATGACAGGAATGTAACATGGTCGCCTTCCTGAGTTGTCGCTCACTCACTCATAGGAGGGTATATATAAGCCAAAGTTAATTTGAAATGCATATGAATAATTTCCTGAAGTTTCTCCATACAGTTCTACAGTAATCCAGTTACTTCACGTAGACATAACTGCTGTATGGAAGCCCGTCATCTTCGTCGATACAAACATGACCCTAGCGTTGCGAAGCATAATATTCCAGCTAGGTCTAACCGACATGAGATCATCAAAAATAGGGTCTGGCATTACCTGGAGTCCGAATCATAATGATACCGTACATTAGGAGAGTCTCTAACACAAACTCTAGTAGAGACACAATCTCCTACAGAAGAAAAACCACTTCATAAATCATTTTTACTTAAGAATGTACCAGCCCTTGAAAATGCGTAACCCGCCATTGTAAACAGTACATCGGAACTCATCACGACTTGTCAAGACAACTCCTACTTCCGCTAGAGCGGCATAACAAGAATATAGTCCCGCCTACCCATCCAAAATATACAATATAGGACTGATTCTACTTGTACTAATAATATGTAATACATATGAATTCAAGCCATAAACATAATAAGCAAATTAATCTATTTTCTGGCCCGAACAAATAAGTACGGACATGAGTGCAATATCCATGCGCCGAATCAATATCAAGAACGATTACTCCTATAATCAAAAGTGTAAATCAATCATGAATTATCTAGCTTTACCATAGACAGCATTCTCATACACAAATGAATGAATGTCTATATCTTTTCCATATTAAATAGCCATATCGATTTTTGTAATATGTGCGTCAAAATATGCACGCAACAGATTACCACACCCCTCGGGGAAAAAAAATGGTACATTTTTTTTTTTTTTGGAAATACATCTAGGAGCAACATACAATAGGCTCACAACGCACCAATAACAATGCGCAGATGATAAGCATAAGTTTTATGACCTTAGAGAAAATACTTCTCTAAGAATAAATATTTCCAGAGAGGTGTCACCAACGCATACTACAATATTAGCAATGACACAATTTCTACATTAGTTTATACATAAATTTCATCTAAGATATCTTAACATCATGATCATCAAAGACGAAAAAACATTGAAAGATCAGCGGTGAATAAACATCAATGAACCGCTAAGTAGTGTTACAATCAATATATGATATATTACATATGTGTACACATTTCAACATAGGAACAACTGTATCAAAGTTGTATAACAGTTATGAATCATGTGGGCATCTAGACAAAATATCTGCCATCACATTTTCTGACCCACGGATAGCTCGCACCGAAAAATGAAATGGCTGCAGAGCAATTGCATATCGTGTTGATCTCGCGCTCTTCAGATTTTTACTCTGAATAGCCGTAAGAGCTTTCTGGTCAGTTTCCACAATGAAATGCGCGCCAAGAAGAAATCTTTGCAGTTTAAGGATTGACCAAACCATAGCCAATAATTCACGGTCTAGGACCGAGTAATTCTTCTCTGCGGCATTTAATTTCCGAGAAATATACATCACAGGATGCAGAGTTCCAGAGTACTCTTGCATTAGTGCTGCTCCAATCCCGGTGGATGAAGCGTCACTACGAAGAATAAATGTCTTATCCTTAGAAGGCAATACTAGGATAGGTGAAGTAGAAAACATAGTTTTAACCTTATCCAAAGAGGATTGACATTCTTGAGTCCAATGGACTACATTAGGAGACCCTTTCTTTAGCAAGGAAGAAAGAGGTGACATAATGGAGGACAGATTCGGAATGAATCGTCCATAAAATTGTATTAGACCTAGGAGACTTCGCACTTGCTTTTTAGTCTTAGGAATAGAAATGTTAAGTATCTTACTTGTATTATGGTCTTCTGTTTTTAGGAACCCATGACCAACACGGTGTCCTAAGAAAGATATTTCGCTAAAACCAATACATGCTTTCGATGGTTTCGCTGTCAGGTTATGCTCGCGTAAGATAGACAATAGTTCATTTATCCCATTATAGTGATCGTTCCAAGTATCACTGAAAAGACAGATGTCATCAAGATACGCAATGACATCTGAGCGATGAGATAGTATTCGACGCATCATGCGTACGAATGTTGCAGGGGCGTTCATAAGACCGAAAGGCATGAAATTCCATTGGAATAGACCCCTAGGCGTCGAAAAAGCAGTAAACGGTTTGGCGTGTTCGGATAATGGAACTTGCCAATATCCCTTAGACAAATCGAGTTTAGTAAAGAAATGAGAATTCGATAATCTCGTAAGTAGCTCTTCTAGTAAAGGCATAGGTTCAGCATCAAATTTAGTCACTTGGTTCAATTTGCGATAATCCACGCAAAGACGTATGTTATTGTCTTTTTTCCGTACAATAACCATCGGCGAAGAATATGCTGATGTGGATGGTTCAATAATTTTTAACTCTATCATCTCATCCAACTCTTTCTCTACCTGTGCTTGAAAATGTATCGGGATAGGATACGGTCTGACTCTTATAGGACTATGGTCAGTAAGAATAATGTCATGTTGAATGACATCAGTTTGACCAGGAATGTCAGTAAGGACATCCTGAAATTGTTCTAACATAGTAGAAACTTGTTTCTGCTCTCCTGGAGATAATTCGGGAGAAATTGCAACATCTTTCCATGATTCATTAGAGTGAAGAGGAATCATTGGAAAGGTAGATTTACATCCGAGAAACTCGTTTCCTCATCCTGTATTACTGACAGAGATGAGTACTGTCCATGTTGGACTGGAAAATCGTCCGTTGCCTGGAAAACAGGTTGTAAGTAATCCGGACGTTCATGGAATTCCGTGAGCATGTTGATGTGGAAGGTTTTACGCTTCCCGTCAATATCGACGATATAGTCAACATCGGAAACTTTTGATATTATATCGTACGGACCTTTCCAAGAAATAAGAAGTCTATTTTCCCTACAAGGTAGCAAGACAAATGCTTTGTCACCTGGACAAAGTTGTCGCAAGCATCTCTTTTTATTGGCAAATTCCCTTGCCTTCTGTTTCGCAAATTCAGAAGAAGCAGTTGCCAATTTGCATGCTTCAATAATCTTGTGTCTAAGTGCGATGACATATTCATAAGAGGATTTTGTGTCATCGACATTATTATCAGCAGTTATAAGATCATGAAGTAAGGACATAGGACCTCGCGGTTTCGCGCCAAAGACAAGTTCAAAGGGAGAAAATCCTGTATGTTCGTTGGCGACCTCTCTATATGCAAAGAGAGCCGCGGGTAAAACCCTATCCCAATCCTGAGGATGATCTTCTGTTATCTTACCTAGTAGGTTTTTCAGAGTTCTATTCAGACGTTCCACCATCCCATTGGACATAGGATGATAAATACTACTCAGCGATCTCTCTATCTTTAGAGTCGACATTACTTGAGACATGGTATCCGATATGAGTTGGGTACCATGGTCAGATAATATTTCTGCTGGAAATCCCAGACGAGAAAATATTAACCAAAGAGCATCTGCGACATCAGCAGTAGTTATGCTCTTTAGAGGAACAGCCTCCGGCCAACGTGTGCACATATCAACACACGTCAAAATAAATTGGTGTCCTCTAGCAGACTTTATCTTAAATGGACCAATGATGTCTATCGCCATTTTTTGAAATGGTCGAATGGGAATGTCTGCAGCCTGAATAGGTGCATCATGGCGTGGACCTCTGGATTTAATCTCTTGACATACTTTACAAGATCGACAATAGATTCGTATGTCCTTATTCATAGCAGGCCAAAAGAAAGATTCAAGAACTCTAGTTTTAGTACGGGAAAAACCCATATGTCCAGCACACTGCGAATCATGAGCGTGCTGTAAGATTTTAACTCTCATATTTTTAGGCACAAGGATTTGAGAATGAATGGACTTAGCGGAGTCTTGTACCATACGTACAAGTACGCCATTCTTCATCGTAATCCAAGATTTACGATTTGTATCCTTATTCGGATCACCTTTTGTTGCCAGAGTAAAGAATTTCTTTAGAATAGGATCATCTTCCTGCTGTTTTATAAAGGAATCATGGGAAATCTCCAAGGGATCATCTTGGATCTGCGCATCATTATCTTCAGAATGTGAAGATTGCGGCATATTAAGAGCTTGAGCCCTAGTGATTACTGCATTAGCAGATTGTATATTAACATTTTCCCAATTAGAAATTTGCTGTGGAGTGCATTCTTTCACTCCATGAATGCGACCGATGATAAGATCAGCGATCGGATTCGGCAAGAGACATGCTTGCACCTCTCCTGTAAAGAAAGGCGTAGCAATATTGATAATGGCAGTGGAGTACTTCTCCATTGTGCCACCAAATGTTACACATTTGACTACATTGCCTGTAGCTCGAGAAGGATTTACGAGTGATTGCCTCACTCCGATGGTAGTGCACCCCGAATCGAAAAGAATTGATACCGGAGTACCATCTATTAGGCCTCTATTGAAGACGAGAGCACCCCTTCCATTATGCGCGATTGACGCAGGGAGAGCGGGAAGCGGGTGACCGCAGCTTAAAGTAGAAACTGTGGTTGGATCGAATAATGTTTTGCATTGCGAACACAGAGATGCTCTAGCAAAATTTAAAGCGGAATTTGCTACACTATTGGAGTCTTTTTTATCATTATTCTGATTACCGGCGTCGTGGAACTCCTGTTGTGCAGAGTTAGCCTGGTAATAAGATTTACCATGTCTTTTGTGTTGTGATCTACCTCGGTTATAATTGTCTCTATAATTATTATTTCCTCTGTTATAACCCCTATTTGGGTTTGAATCATAATATTCATGATCATAATCATCACGCTCATTATACTGAGCATCCCTGTAATATTGGTTTTTTTGTCTCCATGAAGCACTTGGGTAGTTCCTATAGCTACTCCCTTTTCGAGAATTTCTAAAATTATGGGTACCCCTCGCGTGTCGAGGACTATCAGCCCGATTCCAGTTCTTCGAAGAAGAACCCTGATTTGAGTGGTTATCTTGGTTTTGATACTTAATCCAATTAACCTTTTTATCAAATTTATTTTTAGCTCCTTGGAATTTGTGTGAGTAATTCTGATTATATTCTGTTGCCGAAGCAACTGGCATACTCTCTTTAATGTTAGAGTTACTAAGAATCATGTCAGGGTGTGCCGTGGCATACTGGTCACAATATTCTTCCATTTGCTTTAATGTACTAGGTTTACGCTTATGTAAGAACTCTAGGAATGATTTATTTACCGAAGACATGACCTTGTCTCTTAGCAATAAATCCGTAAGACCATCAAATGTTTTCTCTATTTTGGATAATTCAATCCATCGTGAAAGTGTAATTCGTGCTTTTGAGATGAATTCTGAGAATTCTACACCTACCTCAGGTCTCATTGTTTTAAACAAAAGACGATAACCTTCCTCAGGCAGCTGATATTTCTTTATCAGAGCTGCCCTAATAGCATCATAATTATCCTTGTCGGCCTCTTCAACGAAATATAACTTACTCAGAGACTCCCCTTTTAGATTTTCAGACAACTGATTCACATACTGTGATTTGTCAACATTATGAGCTCGACAAGCACGTTCAAATCTAGAAAGCCAAAATGTTATGTCATCACTGGCAGGGTTGAACGCTGGTACCTTGACCTTGTACACAAAGGGTTTACCATTACCACTAGATGCCTGATTAACATTACTCATACTTGTCAATTTTAATTTCTCTAACTCAAATTCATGTTCTCTTATTGCTTTTCTCTCTTCAGCTTCTCTATCTAATCTTTTCTGTTCTGCAGCCGCTTCTAATTTTTTCTGTTCTGCAGCAGCTTCTAATTTTTTCTGTTCTGCAGCAGCTTCTAATTTCTTCTGTTCTGCAGCAATTTCTAATTTTTTCTGTTCAGCTGCAGCAGCAGCTTCTAATTTCTTCTGTTCTGCATCAAATCTCCTTTCCTCCACTTGCATCTGCAATTTCTTTAGTTCAGCAGCAGTATCAGCTTCTTTTTCTAATCTTTTTTCTTCAGCCAGAGCTTTTCTCTCTTCAGCAGCAGCAGCAGCTTTTCTCTCTTCAGCAGCAGCTTCTAATTTTTTTTCTTCTATTTGAAGTTTTCTCTCCTCAGCCGCAGCTTTTCTTTCCTCAGCTTGCATCTGCAATCTGAAATTCTCAGCATCTATCTTCTTTTGTTCAACTTCTGCTTTCAGTACTTCTGACTTTAATGCAATAGCAAATTGAGCAGTTGCCCATTCTTCTAACTCTTTCCCAGTCTTATCAAGAGATTTTCCTTGTGCAATAAAGTAATCTAATGTAGACATCTTGTCTTCTTAAATCAGAAACCTGAAAAAGTAAATAAATTACCTTATTTCACTTTAATGGGAGACAAGTCTATACCATAGACTTAGTCTTAGTGAAAAACTTGTATGGTTATTTTGTTTATAATAACCAATGATAACTTGAGTACCTGTGGACAACAATAACTGTATATCTCAAATACTGTGGGAGACAAGCCTTACAAAGGTCTTGTATACCTTAATGTAATCAATGATCCCTTGAGTACCTGTGGAAAATAATATTTCCTATACCAATCACTTTGGGAGACAAGCCTTACAAAGGTCTTGTACACTTTGTTTTATAACAATAATAATCATAAAGTACTGATCTGTACTATAATATAAGTGTATTCAACTATACCTCCTATGTCATATGTCAACTAAAGACATTACAAAGGACAAACAAGAAAAGACAATCTGAAAACATTTGCAGAGATCAAATTAAATTAAATAGGAGAAATGAAAAAAAATGATCACAGAATCTGTGATGATAACTGCAATAAGATAACAAGACAAATAACGCCACAGTGTATAAACATAAGGGTGTAAAGAACTGAAAAGAAAGGAAAGATGAGACCTACAATTATACAAACAAATCAAACAAAAATAAAGAACAGAAAAATATTAGAAATACAAATATGAACACAGTCGTCACAGCTAACCAAATATTTGCAAACAATGTTGCATGCAAATTTCAATTAAGAAATTGCTCCCTATAGAACGCCAGAACAAGACCAATATTACTTGGTATTTCCTGTTCTAGTCACATCCCATCCAGGCCCGCAAACACATAACAATCACACATATAAACAAATAATATATAAACATAAATACATATAAATCATAAATGTGTACATTATATAATGAAATGTGTTGCAGTTGCAATGTATTGTACTGTATGCTCAGTTTTAACAAATTAGACTACCACTTTATTGAGTGATAAATTTGCTTTCTAACTGTTACACTGTTCAATTTTTTTGAGCACATTAGAAGATCCAACGATGAAATTTGCCCTTTATGTTCAACATTGCTCTTCTATTTCAGCAGGATAAACAATCACTAGTTTAGAACACTGACTGTACTGTGCCAAATGTCAACAAGTGCTGACCCAGATATTGCTACACTTGTCACAACAGGTCAAGCTGACATTGATTGTATAGCTGTCCTACTGGTGTTGATGTGGTCAAACAAATGTTCTTGCAACTGTAAAATGTGATTCTCAACACAACAAGACTGCGTAGGCTGGACCCAGAAATCTGGCTCACCACTGTAAAGTGCCAATGTAAAGTGTGGTGTAAAGTGTGTTCTCTTTCTTCGGTAAAGCTCCACTATCAATCACTGTAGCATGTTGTTTGTGGTGCCACTACGGTATATGTCCATTGTAGTGTACCGAGTTGTTGAGATCAGGCATGCTCCAGTCTACCCAGCTGTAAATGGGTAACTCACCCTAGACTTGAGTTAGGGAAGGCAAAGGCAGCTGTAAGCAGTAGTTTCCCTCTAAGGCTCCAGGGGGAGCAGGCCCTAAACTTGGTCAATTCAACCGACGCAGGATGGTGTATATATGGAGTGGAAGTGTAGAGTGTGATTAACGCGAGTGGTGGACTGTTCGTGTTCTGACCAATCTAAGCACTCATTCACTTGTGTCTACAAGGCACCAATGCAGACTGCTGGAATCTTTGTTTACACAGTTTATTTAGACGCACACACTGGGACATAACGAGTAAATCATGGGTATATGTTGACACATCAATTTGCAGGCATACATAGTAGATCCCATGTCATGACACATTCATATATCATGGGTAGTACATCAATAGCTTCCAATGTTATCATACATTATGGCCGCATCCCCTATCTGACTAAACGCGTCAGTGAAGGCGGATCGGTAAGTAACTAAAGTTGCTTTATGTTCACAGTTTATATCATATTATGAAACCACGATAAGGGGTTTCTATCAAAATTGAGATCTCCTTGCCACTGTCCGAATAGTAAGATACGTGCCCCGTTCTTTGGACAGTGATTCAAAAATATGATGACAGGAATGTAACATGGCCGCCTTCCTGAGTTGTCGCTCACTCACTCATAGGAGGGTTTATATAAGCCAAAGTTAATTTGAAATGCATATGAATAATTTCCTAAAGTTTCACCATGCAGTTCTACAGTAATCCAGTTACTTCACGTAGACATAACTGCTGTATGGAAGCCCGTCATCTTCGTCGATACAAACATGACCCTAGCGTTGCGAAGCATAATATTCCAGCTAGGTCTAACCGACATGAGATCATCAAAAATAGGGTCTGGCATTACCTGGAGTCCGAATCATACATGATACCGTACATTAGGAGAGTCTCTAACACAAACTCTAGTAGAGACACAATCTCCTACAGAAGAAAAACCACTTCATAAATCATTTTTACTTAAGAATGTACCAGCCCTTGAAAATGCGTAACCCGCCATTGTAAACGGTACATCGGAACTCATCACGACTTGTCAAGACAACTCCTACTTCCGCTAGAGCGGCATAACAAGAATATAGTCCTGCCTACCCATCCAAAATATACAATATAGGACTGATTCTACTTGTACTAATAATATGTAATACATATGAATTCAAGCCATAAACATAATAAGCAAATTAATCTATTTTCTGGCCCGAACAAATAAGTACGGACATGAGTGCAATATCCATGCGCCGAATCAATATCAAGAACGATTACTCCTATAATCAAAAGTGTAAATCAATCATGAATTATCTAGCTTTACCATAGACAGCATTCTCATACACAAATGAATGAATGTCTATATCTTTTCCATATTAAATAGCCATATCGATTTTTGTAATATGTGCGTCAAAATATGCACGCAACACATAGGTTGCAGATAATTGCCAATAACCATGTTGTCTCGGTGTTTCAATATGGGTGACAATCGTGTTGAAGATTAAGATATGGACAATGATATAATACTAATGTTCTACATGAGAGGGATGGGGGATAAATCCCTACCAATATTAGATGCTTTGATGATGAGTGATAGAGCATAATAAGGCAACGATATGCTACTACTCATTGGATTTTCCCTCTAAGAAGCAGCCTGTGTGTGTAGGCGAACAATTTCGCTTATAATCAACAGCGCTGTGAGACTGCTTCACTGAATTCCAATATCGTCGAGAAGAAATAGCCAGCCAGGAACACGGAATATTAGAACCCAGATATAGAACATAATTGTGCACTTTAAGTTCTAGGTGTACATTTTATCATGTTCTATTTGCATTTGTATAAATTGCTTGTGGATGTACAGTTGCAATGAGGCTGGCAACCTCATCACTGCAAATGATGTGGCACATGTACCAATACTGCAAGAGGTGCAGACTGCTTCGTGCGGGTTTCCTCACACGAAATAAACAGGAGAAGTGGGAAGAAACTTCATGGAGAGCAGGAAGTGGATAATGATATCATGGTGTGCATATTTATTATGTAAGCACTTTAGTAAATTTCATATAAATATATATATATATATATATATATATATATATATATATATATATATATATATATATATATATATATATATATATATATATATATATATATCCCTTGTCGATTTCCACTGCCGAAAAGCTATTCCATCCGACTCACTGGGGCTGCAATAATTTCTTAGGAAGGGTAAAATTTCTGAGGAAGATGAAGTGGTGGATGGAAGCTGAGGTCGCTTGATGACTGTGTCAGAAGACCCAATACTTAGCAGAAACATTTGTCTCCTTTCAGTTTGTAAAACAAGTATGTGGTACAAGTTGCCAGCAGCCGACGCTAGACACCAGTATCAGAGGGTCTTGAAGACGCTTGACAATCGTCGTAGCTACCTCAACCTGAATGCATCAGACGTACTACAGCCACCAGACTTGACTATTGTAGAGAAGTACAGTCCAAGGCACCTGTGAGACCCAACAGCGGCTGAAGAAGACGCCAACCGACCCCACACCGGAAGCTAAGTACTATAACAGCGGAACCAAAGAACATGTTTCACAATATTCCAAATTTTCCTCAACAGGTAAAATCATTCGATGATGGTACATATCACTGCTTCTTTTTTTTTTTTTATTATTAACTGTATTAATTTGGGGCCTCAGGAATACGAGCGAAAATATATTACTTCGAAGAAAGGGCAGAAGAATA
Source organism: Oreohelix idahoensis (assembly GCA_024509875.1). Lineage (NCBI taxonomy): Eukaryota > Metazoa > Mollusca > Gastropoda > Stylommatophora > Oreohelicidae > Oreohelix > Oreohelix idahoensis. The sequence continues at coordinate 20,450 of JAMPIV010020777.1, read as the reverse complement.
ATAAATTTGTGAAGGTTTAGATGATCTCAGTTGTTATGCTTGTTTTTCTTTAAATCCTATGAGGAACTGTGGTAAAGTGGGATGATATTAATATTTATAGGGGACTTAGTGTACTGACTGAGATCAGCTGTGAAGGTATCTGTATCTAATAAGTGTGGTGTATTACAGATGACCTTACTTGCTACCACATTTATACCTCAGTCAGAATTATTCTGGAATATTGTGATGACTACGTTGAATGTCTAGGGTTATGAAAATGATGAAGTGTAAGTCACAACAACAACAGACAGATAAACAATTTAATTTATTCCACAACACTTTACAACACTGTGACACTCACACACATATAACACTCTATAAGACTATCTTAAATGAGTCAAGTGTAAAGTTTCAAATATATATGTAATAATTACTTTCAACAATAGATATCCTGATTCAACTACACAGTGAACCAGGAATCACAATCAAATGTAATCACAATTTATAAATATGATCCTTGTATTGACAGAATTTATTAGTATTTTCCTATGTCTGTAAGTTGTGAAGTAGTACTATGAGGTAATACTGGTTTTGTTTTTCAAGCTAGATTGTTGTTTGTCATCATGACTTCACGTGTTTGATTATCGTGGAAATAGTATTGGGAAAAGTTCACAGTTCCTGTCATTTGAACCAATTTATTGTCCCTCTGAGTTTAATATAATGTCACTTTTAGAGGGGGGGGGGGGGCACACAATGTTGAGCTGCTCTGGCCACAGAAGCTTATCTTTCGTGATGGCGGCAGGAAAAGACTCCTCTGCTCGATTGCTTCACTGTGTTCTGGAGACACCTCACTGGTCGCTATCTGGACCAAGGAGTATGCTGTCAGCCTCTGGATTCAGCAAAACTCAGACCAGCTGCTGCTTCAATAACTTAGGACCACGGTCCCTGAAACAAGAAGGTTGTACCTCCTACTTCAGAACTAATTTATAATCTATTTCCACACTGAACACAATACATAACAAACACTGAGTTCAGAGCGGTAGGCCAACTGCTAGCTTCATCTGAAACAATTTACACCAGTATACTCCTCCCTAATGGTTACTACGCCTCTGCAATTCCAGCATTAGTTCTATCTAGTCAATAAGATAGGTGTCAGTGTACTGTTTGGCAATTCCATGCAGTTTTACTTTTCTCCGACACGTCCTGTTCAGGTTGGAGCACTATCTAGGCCTTGCCTCATGTTTGCTACTGAACCACGCACATATACAGACATAAATTATCAATTTACATTCAATTTTCATTAAAAGATATCAAATATGTCAAGCTTACCACAATTCATGGAAATAATACACAAATACGTTGACTGGCGATGAATATGGCACAAATTCCGATCTGCCTCTGTCCCAGGCTTTAATTTAGAAAAAATATAAGCTGGTTCTCAACGCACTGTTTCTGAGTAAGTTTATTTTAAAATGTGGCACTGAACTGACGCTCCTAATTGACTATATTGGCGGGTCTAACCAATCGGGCCATGTTTACACAGCTTTTCAAAAAATTTTACCCTTCTCACGTTTCCCCTAACAACCAAAATTAGTATTTATAGTCCGACTAATCGCGTTTCGCCTTACATTTACTTCTATCCAATCAAATAGGATTTAACATGGTGGCCTATTTCCCGTAAAATGGTGGTTTCAAAACATGCCACTGTGCGATTATTATTTGGTGTTGTCTGACACCCTCACTATTTTCTTTTGGCTATAATTTGTTAATTCCTAGACTATTTGCGTAACACTTAACCTATTCTTTGTCAGCAAGTCCTAAGGAACCAAAATATATAAGCTTTAAGGGAGCTAAGTGGCGGCGTTCAAAATATGTATTTTCTTCTAGGATAGTCGTGCTGTTACCACCTCCTCACTTCCAAACTTTAGGGTGTCTGCTGTACTGTCAGACTAATGTCAGGATTTCAGACGTAAAACAGTATTGAGTCATGTTTCCTAATAAGCATTAACCAGGTTTTTTAAAACCTTACCGTGTATTGGTAGTGTTTTTTATCACTGTCTATTTGAAAAAAAAAGCTAGTGCTTCATGCCTTACGCTTGGGGTGGCATTAATTATCGCGAGACGCGTGTTAGTGTTGCCGGCGTTCCTGCTTTCAGCCCTCCCTCTTTCTATCCTAATTCCATCTGTCTTTTCATTACGCAGTGTATTAATCTAGGTCATTAATCAGCTTGCGTATCTCAAGGTTTTCTTAGAAATGCAGTACACGTTTTATTGTTTTGTGGAAACGCGTGTATGCTGCTGTAGGCTTTACTAGTAAACGTGCAAGCGTGAGAATATGCAGACGAAGCAGAAAAAGGGGGATCTCGAGTACAGTCATTGTGACAGCACTGTTCTTTACCATTCTTCTTTCCCTTTTATTGAATTTATGTGTTAGGCTTTACATTTACCTTTTAATTTATATATGTGGATTTAGAATGTTTCACGACAAATTCTCCCCTCTTAAAACAGACGTTATATGTCAGTCTATAATTCTATATACACATAGAGAAATTTAGTATTATTTCTGGGGCTTACGGTGATTCTCATCTCACGGATGGCGGCTTAAAAAATCCGCTCCCAGATTTGTCTTACCAGATATATACTCTATGCTAAACTCAAATGGCTGCATCAGTAAGGACCATCTGAGTAACCTAGAATTTTCATGCCTAGCCTGCGCTAGAAACGACAAGGGTTTGTGATCCGTCTGCAACTTAAATGCCTTCCCATACAGATAAATATTGAATTTCTTTATCGCCCATATTACTGCAAGACATTCTTTTTCGCTAGTTGAGTAATTGGTTTCAGCTTTATTCAACTTTCTGCTTGCATATGCCACTGGGCTTAATTCCCCATCCAATGCATCTGATTTCTGTAACAGGGTCGCACCTAACCCGATATTACTGGCATCCGTTCTTACAATGAATTCTTGACTTAAGTCAGGTAATTTCAAAATAGGTTTGCTTGTGAGCTTTTCCTTCAATTCCTGGCAAGCCAATTCACATTGTGGTGTCCATGTAATTCGATCTGGATTTCCTTTACGTGTCAAATCAGTTAACGGTGCACATATGGAATTAAAGTTTTTGATATACTTTTGGTAGAAACCACATAATGAGACAAAGGATCTCACGTCTTTCTTGGTTTGTGGTCTCGGGGCTTTCTTTAGTTTCTCTAAATTCTTGGGGTCAGGGGTCATGTTTCCCTGATGAACTGTGTGTCCCAAGAATTCTAATTCTTTACATCCAACGCAACATTTAAATGGTCGGGCTGTTAAATTCGCTTCTCTAAGTCGATTAAACAGCATGTTCAGAGAGTCAATGTGTTCCTCAAATGTTTCTGTTGCTATAAGGATATCATCCATGAAATTTGTAATGCATGGATTATTTAGGGGTTCTAACAATTTTCTCATCATTCTAGAGAAGACCCTAGGCGCATTCTTCAATCCAAATGGCAATCTGTTAAACTCATAGTGTCCCTCTGAGGTACTAAAAGCTAGGTATGGTCTAACCTCAGGCTTTACTGGAATCTGATAGTATCCTTTACTCAGATCCAAATTTGAGAAATATTTAGCTTTGTTTAACCTGGCAAACAACTGATTTGTATCCGGCAATGGATCCACCTGTCCTTCTGTAATAGCATTCAGTCTCCTGTAATCGATACAGAGTCTATGTTCTCCAGAGGGCTTCCTTAAGAGTACAACACCGGAACTATACGAAGATTCACTGTGTGAAATAATTCCTTCCTTCAACAAATAGTCTATCTCTTCCTTCAAAGCTTTCTCCTTAGCAAAAGGAATCGAATAGGGTTTCATACAGACAGGTGTGGGGTCTATCAGTTTCATATCATATTCCAATAAGTTTGTATGCCCCGGTCGGTCTGTTAACACCTCTGTATGATTATCTAGAACCTGTTGCACTCTCTCTTTCTGATTTTTAGTTAAATGTGTACTGATTTTCACCTGTACCGCTGTCTCACAGGGGTGTAATGGATATTCAAATGATGAAAGTGGTTCCTTTTTCATCTCCACTGCAATGGACAAGGTCAACAAGTGTGTCTCTTCCTGATGTTCTCTTTCCAAATATTTCTTCAGGAGATTCACATGATAGATTTTTTCTTTCCCCTTCTTATCTATCTTATAATTGGTTCTAGACACCTTCTCTAGAACTGTATATGGACCTTGTCATCCAATTTGTAACTTATTCTGACTACCGAGTAGAAGAAGCAGTACCTTCTCTCCCACAGCCAAATCTCTGTCTTTAGCCTTCCTGTTGAAATAGGCAGCATGTTTCTTCCTGGCTTGTCTCAAATTTTCATTGGCAAGTTTCCAGCCAGTTTTTAAACGAGTGGTCAGCTCATTCACATATTGGTATGAGGATGTAATATTTTCTCTGCCTTTTCATCAGTCCACGTTCTTAACAGCGCTACATATGGACCTTTAATTTTGTGGACCTAATTGTCCATGCACCGGTATGGTCTCTTCCACTCGAAGCGCTATAGTGATGATTTTTCTTCCCAGAATTATCATGCACAAAACGACCGCTACCAATTCTTCTCTTGGGGCTTTCTCCCCACTTAGAATTCTTGAAGAGAGATTTCCTCTCTACATCCTCTTCCTCCAGTTTGTTTAAGTCCGATTGAGGGATTTTCGGCTTATTCTGGGGTAAGACATCTTTTTGCACTCGCCGCATAGTGGCCATTGTAAAACAGTTAATTGAAGCTTGTCCGTGAAAAGGGGCTTCCCATTCCATTTGGTCCACTTTATTATTCTTTCTATTGTCAGGCCTACGTTTGCCCCGTGGCGTGTCCAGGTCCTGATCAATGTTCCCACTTGTGGGTGTTCCCTCATGTGCTATGCTACACCTTTCTACAAAATTCTCAATGTCCCACCTTGCCTTGGGCCAATAATAATTTATGAGCCACCTTTTGGATGATGGTACCTATTTTCTCATGGTCCCCATCTTGTTTCACATGTAGGCTCCTTATTAAGTCTGCCCTATATGTCTTTGGAAGAACCAACTGTCCGTGACCATTGGATCTAGTTCCGGCCTTCCTGTAAATCAACTTGTTTTTCATGTAAAAATCTCCCTTGCCTGGAGTTGTATGACAAGTTGACAATTTCCTGAAACAAGGCTTGAGGGTCTTATCCCCAGCCTGTGCCTTCCTCATCTCATCTGGAGTGGTATCTATCAGAATATCCTCCTCCTTTCTTGAGGTCGACCTGACCTGAAGGGTGGCCATATACACAGGTTTCCTTCTTCAACGGTCAGTGTCATGATTGTCCATCTGACAATTTTTACACCACCTCCTTCCTTGGTTGAAAGATTTTCTTTCATCAAATTTCATTTCATCGAATTGTGGGGTTTTATTTTTATTGTCATACCGTGGCCTATCAAACTGGTGCTTACTCTTGTTATTAAAGTTCTGTGGTGCCCTAAAATTATCTACCTGTTTCTTATTATTACCTGATACCTCTCCCTGAGCTGCTTGATACCTTTCTGCAACATTTAGTAGCTCACCCAGTCTCTCTGCACCTTGTTCCATGAGAAACTTTCTCAGGTCTGGAGCCATGGACTCTCTTAATTGTTCTATAAGGACCATTTCCTTAAGATCTTGGGTTTTCCCCAGAGAAGTCCATTTCTCCAAGTATGTCTCTAACCGTGCAGAGAACTGGTGATAGGTTTCACCTGACAGTAGTTTAGCATTCCTAAATTTTTTCCTATAAAATTCTGCGTTCTTTTCATATCTTAACAAAAGAGCCTGCTTTAGCATGTCATAATTTTCTTGATCACCTCTGCTCATTTTGGTAAAAACTTCATAAGCTGCCCCACGAAGCCCTTGAGATAACTTTAAGCTCCACCTTTCTCTCTCTAACCCATACGTGGTAGCTAACAGTTCATATCTATTTAGATAGCTCTCAATATCATCGTCTTTCTCAACAAAATGATCTAAATGAAAATTCATAGCTGAGGTTGAGGCTCCCTGACTAGCATTAGCATCGGAGGCAAAGGGACTGGCACCATTGTCAGGAGCATGGCCTTGAAACTCAAACTCCCTTAGTCGTAACTCATGTTCCCTTTGTAATCTTTTATCTTCTGCTTCCCTTTCTGCAGCTAATCGCTTGTCTTCCCTTTCTGCAGCCTGTCTTCTTTCCTCGGCTTCCCGTTCTGCAGCCAATCTTTTGTCTTCTCTTTCTGCCTCCAATTTCTTAGCCTCAGCTTCAATCTGCAACCTCTTAGCCTCAGCCTCAATCTGCAACCTCTTAATTTCCTTTTCAGCCTCTAATTTTCTTTCAGCTTCAAATCTTCTTTCCTCACGTTCAATATATTTGTCACATTCAGCAGTGACATAAGCAATCATAATTTGCCCGTCCATTCCTAACTCTTTAGCAGTCTGCACAGCAGCAGATCGAAATTTGGCCAGGTCCGCCATTTTCTAACAGGTAAATGTAAACAATATCTAACTAAACAATTCACTCTCTAACTAAATATCCAAGGACAACCACAGGCACTGAGAGCTCAACCTTATTTATTTTCACCCAAGGATACCTTTTAACTTTTTATTATTCCCAATATATATAATAGGAGAAAGTTCAATATCCCGGGAGCGAGACCCCAATATATGTGGTAAAGTGGGATGATATTAATATTTATAGGGGACTTAGTGTACTGACTGAGATCAGCTGTGAAGGTATCTGTATCTAATAAGTGTGGTGTATTACAGATGACCTTACTTGCTACCACATTTATACCTCAGTCAGAATTATTCTGGAATATTGTGATGACTACGTTGAATGTCTAGGGTTATGAAAATGATGAAGTGTAAGTCACAACAACAACAGACAGATAAACAATTTAATTTATTCCACAACACTTTACAACACTGTGACACTCACACACATATAACACTCTATAAGACTATCTTAAATGAGTCAAGTGTAAAGTTTCAAATATATATGTAATAATTACTTTCAACAATAGATATCCTGATTCAACTACACAGTGAACCAGGAATCACAATCAAATGTAATCACAATTTATAAATATGATCCTTGTATTGACAGAATTTATTAGTATTATCCTATGTCTGTAAGTTGTGAAGTAGTACTATGAGGTAATACTGGTTTTGTTTTTCAAGCTAGATTGTTGTTTGTCATCATGACTTCACGTGTTTGATTATCGTGGAAATAGTATTGGGAAAAGTTCACAGTTCCTGTCATTTGAACCAATTTATTGTCCCTCTGAGTTTAATATAATGTCACTTTTAGAGGGGGGAGGGGGGGGGGGTGGCTGCGGCCACACAATGTTGAGCTGCTCTGGCCACAGAAGCTTATCTTTCGTGATGGCGGCAGGAAAAGACTCCTCTGCTCGATTGCTTCACTGTGTTCTGGAGACACCTCACTGGTCGCTATCTGGACCAAGGAGTATGCTGTCAGCCTCTGGATTCAGCAAAACTCAGACCAGGTGCTGCTTCAATAACTTAGGACCACGGTCCCTGAAACAAGAAGGTTGTACCTCCTACTTCAGAACTAATTTATAATCTATTTCCACACTGAACACAATACATAACAAACACTGAGTTCAGAGCGGTAGGCCAACTGCTAGCTTCATCTGAAACAATTTACACCAGTATACTCCTCCCTAATGGTTACTACGCCTCTGCAATTCCAGCATTAGTTCTATCTAGTCAATAAGATAGGTGTCAGTGTACTGTTTGGCAATTCCATGCAGTTTTACTTTTCTCCGACACGTCCTGTTCAGGTTGGAGCACTATCTAGGCCTTGCCTCATGTTTGCTACTGAACCACGCACATATACAGACATAAATTATCAATTTACATTCAATTTTCATTAAAAGATATCAAATATGTCAAGCTTACCACAATTCATGGAAATAATACACAAATACGTTGACTGGCGATGAATATGGCACAAATTCCGATCTGCCTCTGTCCCAGGCTTTTATTTAGAAAAAATATAAGCTGGTTCTCAACGCACTGTTTCTGAGTAAGTTTATTTTAAAATGTGGCACTGAACGGACGCTCCTAATTGACTATATTGGCGGGTCTAACCAATCGGGCCATGTTTACACAGCTTTTCAAAAATTTTTACCCTTCTCACGTTTCCCCTAACAACCAAAATTAGTATTTATAGTCCGACTAATCGTGTTTCGCCTTACATTTACTTCTATCCAATCAAATAGGATTTAACATGGTGGCCTATTTCCCGTAAAATGGTGGTTTCAAAACATGCCACTGTGCGATTATTATTTGGTGTTGTCTGACACCCTCACTATTTTCTTTTGGCTATAATTTGTTAATTCCTAGACTATTTGCGTAACACTTAACCTATTCTTTGTCAGCAAGTCCTAAGGAACCGAAATATATAAGCTTTAAGGGAGCTAAGTGGCGGCGTTCAAAATATGTATTTTCTTCTAGGATAGTCGTGCTGTTACCACCTCCTCACTTCCAAACTTTAGGGTGTCTGATCTACTGTCAGACTAATGTCAGGATTTCAGACGTAAAACAGTATTGAGTCATGTTTCCTAATAAGCATTAACCAGGTTTTTTAAAACCTTACCGTGTATTGGTAGTGTTTTTTATCACTGTCTATTTGAAAAAAAAAAAGCTAGTGCTTCATGCCTTACGCTTGGGGTGGCATTAATTATCGCGAGACGCGTGTTAGTGTTGCCGGCGTTCCTGCTTTCAGCCCTCCCTCTTTCTATCCTAATTCCATCTGTCTTTTCATTACGCAGTGTATTAATCTAGGTCATTAATCAGCTTGCGTATCTCAAGGTTTTCTTAGAAATGCAGTACACGTTTTATTGTTTTGTGAAAACGCGTGTATGCTGCTGTAGGCTTTACTAGTAAACGGTTGATACCTTTGAAGACCGTCATCATTATACTCTAAGTCTGGCCATTGTTGGACCACTACTGCAATGCAGGGGAGACAATACCGTCATAGTACGCAGTAGAGTGCAGGAATATTTATTTTCTGTTTTTAGTGCTATTTGGCTTACATGATGAGGTTTCCAGACGTGTGCTGACGTTAACGTAAAGTAGTCCCAACGCAGATTCTGCCCTAGGGGAATATAATGTTAGAGTATTCACTATTTCAAGTCCAGCTTCGAGATTTTGGGATTATCAGTTGCCTTCCTGCTTGTCTAAGGCTTCCCTAGTTGAACCTAACAGAAATCTAATATCGTCAGCACGAGCGTTATCTTTTGGCTCCCTATCAATCATTTGTGTTAAACAAATACACTCTAAGTCTTGGGGTGAAGGGGGGGGGGGGGGGGGGGCGAGTCTCTAAGAGATATGGCGTCCGTATTTAATTGTCAAGGTACCGGGTTCGCTCCTAGTGCATGGAAAATAATTGATGAACATTTTTTGTCAGAACCAATGGTCCCTGAAGATATCATACTCCTCCTTGATCTTAAGTTCTCTTCTCGGATAAGGGCGAAAAAAGGAAGTGCTCTATGCACATTGCGCACGTTAAGTATCCCACGGCAGTTGGAAATCGTAAAGATTAGGCCATACGGCCGCTGTCCAGGCAAAATTTAAAAATTAAGAAATCTGCCCACCACACAAATATTTATAGAATGCGTGATTCCCGTTGCCACACATTGAGATCCTCACCGGTGCTACGTGCACTGTGCTGAGATCCTCCTTGTATGACATAAAGGAGGAGATCGGAGCACTGATGGAATTGTCCATGTACAATAAAGATAGTCTTTAAAAACCAAAACAAACCTAACTCCAAGTCTTACTGCCCTGTGGCATCAGGTCAAGGTCATTATCTGCTGTCTCTTACGACATGTCTGAGGGAGTATACGTACTATCATTAACTTTTGTTGTCTCTTCAGAAAGCCTGAGGTGATCTTATGACGTGATCTTATGACGTGATCTTATGACGTGATCTTATGACGTGATCTTATGAAAGCGGAAAGTAAACATAATTAATAGCAAGTGATAACTCGTTATTGAAGTATATAAAGAGAACAAAGATTCCAAGTGGCTAGTGCACTTGTTGTGCCTGGAAAAGGTCGAGTCAAGCTCCAGACTGCCGAGCTGTAATAACGGATACCATTACTCTGCTCTTGAATAAAGGAAGACAAATGTAGGCGAGCGAGGTCACTGGTCCCTCCACCTCTAACAGCTGAAACTAGCATGGCTAGAGTCTCCAATACTTAACTTCTCTAGAGCAAGTACACAAGTTAATAACAACTGGATTATTGAATGGAAACAAGCAAAAATACCTGACAAATGTAGTGATAATCAGATAGATTACCAGCGTCATGAAGGGAAGTAACACACTTTTATATAGAAGACAAATGCGACCAATCAAATATCAATAAGAAAGAACTCCACAAAAACAAAGCCACAGCTGACTCGTGAAAGGAGAAAACGTGGACACTAACAGACAATTAGCAACAATAACAAGAAAGTGATGAGATTCAATAAAATATCTTCTACACGTCACGTTCACAGTCGTGAGGAAATGTGATTCATGGTCATCATCTTCATCGCCATCATCATTGTTATCGTTATCTTGATCGTCATCATCATGATCATCGTTATCTTCATCGTCATCATCATCATCTTCATCATCATCAAAGTCATCATCTTCATCGTCATCACTCTTGAGCAACCCAAGGAGAATATGCCTTAAACAAACGTTTATCAAGGTCTTCCTGTCACGTGCCATCAACTCACACTCTGTCCAAGTCTTCTTCATCATTTCGTGTCTGTGTCCAGATCTCTTCTCCGTGTGTTCTTTGATTTCTAGTCCCTCTTTTACCTTGTTTTCTACGGCTGAGTTCTGGGCTGGTAGTGTGAAAATTCACCCCATCGGTCATGGCAGGCAGACAGAGGGTCTGCAATTTTTCAGTAACCGCGAGCGTTTCGTCACATAGCTCCGGCGAAGCGTGAAAATCGCCCATGCTTTGTAGACGGTTGTCTGAGATTTGCAACTGACACGCGCTTTTCCCGGTCAGTTTGTTAACGCAGGTGCGTAATCGCCCTGGTGGCAGTTACGACACGCCTCTAAGTTAAACGTAGCTGTTATGAGAAGGGGGAGAGATCAGGGTTGGGGAAATAGTTCATCCTTTGTCTGTTTCAGATATTAAACCTAGTTTGAAACTTTATTTTCATTCTTTCTCAATAAATCGCAGTAGACAGGTGGTTCGCGAAGAGTAGAGCGAAGTTTCTTAGTTTGTTGCGACAATTTGTCGAACTTCTAGACTTCCATAAATATAAGCGTATAATTCTTAATTGTGCGATATCCTGTAGTGCTGTGTTTGAGGTAAATATATTATTATCTAGTATTTTGTGAAGTGATTAAGTGTTAAATTGCCGATTTTATTTCACTAGTTAGACTGTGTGCAGAGTGAATATTTTGATAGTTTGTTATTTCTTTAATCGACGAGTTGCAGTGGAAATACAAAAAAAATTATATTTTCTAGCGTAACAGACATGTAGCTATAATGAATTTAATTTAACTGCTAACTACTCAGTTGAGTATTTTTTTTCAAAAACTAACTCATAAATGCTAGATGCGACATCAGTGAATATTGACGGAATACGCACCATATTCCTAATTCCTGATGATCGATTTTATATAACTTATTTCACCGGAAGTTTAAATAATAAGTCAAGCTGTAGGCTTGCTGTTTTAAATGTAAGTTATATTGAGTACATAATATGTAAATGATTTATATGTGCTTTTCCTTTTATACAGTAAAATACTGGGGTGACCCGAACTTTACCAGTGTAGTGGGTTTGATGGTATTGTATGATGGTGATATTACTAAATGTAATGTATGAGGCCAGCTGTGAAGGCTCCTGAGATAAAATGTAGTTGTGAATTGTCAGAAGGCCTTTCTTGCTACCACTACGACCTCACACTCAATTTTTTTCCTTAATGAATGTAGCTATGTAAAATGTCTAGGGTAATGATATGTAGTGTGGTGTGATAGTTTATAAATACACCCACAGATATTTAAGAAGACTAATAATATTAACAAATGTTAAAATACACTGAACTATCTCACGTGTGTAAAATTTTTGATAGAATTATATTACATTTATTTTGTTCTGGATCAAGTTTTATGTTGACCAGAACTTTAAAAAAAAAAGATTTAGAAATTATGAAAGAAATGCATAGTATATTACATAATAAATGCAAGAGTGTACATATATAAGTACTAGACTAGTTAGTTTTACTAAAATGTTCTAGTAGTCATCTACTTGGGAGGATAGTTAACGTTTGTGCTGTTGGGGTGGCCTCATCACACCTGTCTATATTGACTACACAGTGTCCAGTAAATTGCAGGAATTTTATGGGGTATTAGTAACTAAAAGGCGTTGGTGAATTTCCAGCAGACCAGAGGCTCACTCATCTTGAAGAAGTAGCTCTGGTGCTGAAATCTGGTGGTCCCACCTCTCCGTGCTGGCGGGCAATAATAGTGGTCTCTGTCACAACGTACTGCACAGATACACTCGAGTAAATCACCAACTGAATAGACACCGCCTTGTTGACGACTGAAACTCACAGCTCTGCAATCAAAGTATTGGCTATGTGTCAAAATTCTATTCTCTACCCACGTCTGGACACAACACGGACACACTTGATCTGTCTTTCCTAACCCTTGCTGGAGTTTATGTATATTGTTGGTCCCTAGACCCTGAACTGGGGCGGGGGGTCTAGAGCAAATCCCTACTTGTTTGTAAGGCTAGATTTCGATATGGCAGTATCAAATCACTCGAACATTAAACAATATTCAAAATATACAAAGAAATAATTTCAATCTTACCAGATTATGAATAAAGAACACAGAAATGCTAGCAAAACTCAGCTGAGCTGCTGGCTATAGTATGGCGTCCCTGAACTTATTTCACTTTCTTTCATTTGGAAATCACCACACTTTAAAATACTGTGTCTATCATCGAACAACTATTGAGGAATGGCCCCCCTTCTCGTCTGAGCGCCGATAAAATGATTGTCTGTGGCCAATCACTGCCTAGGTTTATTTGAATTTCAAATTTCCTACCCTAAAGTCATTTCAGTCATGCTTCAGTCAAGTATGGATGTTTATCTGTTAGTCTGTCCGTCTCTACTTGTTTTTTTTTTTTCAAAACGTACTTGATTTTTGAACCAACCTTTCTCTCCCCTCCAAAATTTTGTCGTTAAAAGTTATATTTAGACACAGCTACCACCAACGACCCTCTCCTCCATACTAAGTAGATTTGAACACCTGCGTCTCGAGGTCGTGTTTTTTTTTTTTTTTTTTTTTTTTTGCAAATAGCGACACTTTTTATTCAATACAGTTCGTCGCTGATGTGAACAACACTGTCTTTTGTCATTATCTTCAATATTATCTATCCGTCTGTAAAATTAAGAACATATTAGTTCACTGCTCAGAATGGGCCATCCGGCCAGCTAATTTTTATATTCCTAACATTAATATTAAGAAAAAAGTACTTTTTAAATTTTGTAATATTTCGAACATCTGCGTTTAGCCGCTGAATTCAAATCAAGGGCTTGGTATCGCAAAAGCGTCCATTTCCGTACCTCGTGTCAATTTGGGGGACGTGAATTTTTACTTTCCTCCATCCCCCCCAAATTGCGTCTCCTTAGCCTTGCTAGTCTCACGCAATCTTTCCAGTCATATTTTTTTCCTTTCTTTTTTTTTTTTTTTTTTTTGATCCGCCGTTCTCATCCTGTCTAGCAAGTCAATTTTTATGGAGGGTGATGACCCGCGGTCCGGGCGATCATGTACTATCAGCAGCCTACGCATTATGTTTTTATCCTTACATGTTATCTTTGGAGGTATTTTACCGTTGTATCTCTGTCAATTTCACTACACATCTCCCCACTTGAAAACATGCCTATGGCAAGTTCCAAAACCAGCGATACACATAGGTAAAATTACTCCTCACGTCTGCCACTACTCTAATTTTGATCACAGGGGTGCCGACTGAGGAAATCTGCACCGACATTCAATTTGCCTGGGATATATTGGATACTGAACTGATAAGGTTGAAGCAATAAAGACCACCTCAGCAATCTTGCGTTTTCATGCTTAGCCTGAGATAAGAATACGAGAGGCTGATGATCCGTCTCCACCACAAAAGTCCTACCATACAGATAGATTTGAAACTTCTTTATTGCCCATATTAACGCTAAACATTCTTTTTCGCTTGTGGAGTATCCTTGTTCCGCCTTATTCAATTTGCGGCTTGCATAAGCGACTGGTTTCAGTTCCCCATCAGGTGAAGATGATCTTTGCAACAAAGCCCCTCCGAGTCCTACATTACTTGCATCGGTTCTTAAGACAAAGTCCTGTGTCAAATCAGGCAGTTTGAGAATAGGCTTGCTAGTGAGTTTTTCCTTTAACTCTTGGAACGCTAGTTCACATTGTGCAGTCCAAATAATTTTATCGGGAAGTCCCTTGCGAGTCAGATCAGTCAGAGGAGCACAAATAGCGTTAAAATTTTTGATGTATTTCTGATAAAATCCGCATAACGACACGAATGATCGCACGTCCTTTTTTGTCTGTGGCCTAGGTGCTCTCTGCAGTTTTTTTCCAAGTTCTTAGGATCAGGGGTCATATTACCCTGATATACAGTGTGTCCCAAGAATTCCAACTCTTTACATCCAATACAACATTTTGTTGGCCTAGCAGTTAAGTTCGCCTCCCGAAGTCTATCAAACAACATCTCCAGAGCTTCAATGTGTTCTTCAAATGTCTCTGTGGCGACGAGAATATCATCCATGAAATTCGTGATACATGGGTTATTCAGGGGATCCAACAATTTGCGCATCATCCTTGAAAACACACTCGGAGCATTTTTCAGTCCGAATGGTAGCATATTGAATTCATAATGTCCATCCGAAGTGCTAAAAGCCAAATAAGGTCTCACTTCAGGCTTCACTGGGATCTGGTAATAGCCTTTACTAAGATCCACCTTTGAAAAGTATTTTGCCTTGTTCAGTCTGGCAAATAACTGTTTTGTGTCTGGTAATGGATCCACTTGTCCTTCTGTGACAGCATTCAGTTTCCTGTAATCTATGCACAGTCTGTGTTCCCCAGACGGTTTTCTCAACAAAACGACACTAGAACTAAAAGATGATTCACTGTGCGAAATAATCCCCTCCTTCAACAAATACTCTATTTCTTCCTTCAATGCCTTCTCCTTCGCGAACGGAATAGAATAGGCTCTCATACAGATTGGGTTTGAGTCTACCAGTTTCATGTCATACTGTAGCAAATTTGTATGGCCTGGTTTATCTGTTAATACATCTGTATGTTCCTCCAGAACCTGTTGAACTCTCTCCCTCTGGTTTTTAGTCAGGTGCTTACTGACTTTTACCTGTGCTGCGGTTTCACAAGGATGTAATGGGTATTCATGTGAGGTGAGTGGTTCTTTTTGCATCTGGGTTGCAATAGCCAAGGTCAATAAGGGGGTGCTTTCCTGGAGTGGTCTGTCCAGATACTTCTTTAACAGGTTTACATGATAAACTTTCTCCTTCCCCTTTTTGTCAATTTTATAGTTTGTTCTAGACACCTTCTCTAGAACCGTATATGGACCTTGCCAACCAATTTGTAATTTATTCTGGCTTCCGGGTAGTAGAAGCAGCACCTTCTCTCCGACTGCCAGTTCCCTGTCCTTTGCCTTCCTATTAAAATATGCTGCATGTTTCTTCCTGGCTTGCTTCAAATTATCATTTGCCAGTTTCCATCCAGCTTTCAAACGAGTGGTCAGTTCGTTCACGTATTGATACGATGAGGTAACAGTCTCTTCCGCCTTCTCATCTGTCCAGGTCCTTAATAGAGTTACATCTGGATCTTTAATTTATCATACTTATTTTTCATGGAACCCATCGGGTCCCGTCCATTAGAAGCTCTATAATGAGGACTTTTCTTCCTAGAATCATCACTCACAAATCGACCACTACCAATTTTTCTCTGGGGTTTGTCTCCCCACTTAAGATTGTTTATGAGAGATCTTCGCTCTCTTGTCTGTTCTTCCAGTTTATATAAGTCTGACCGAGGGATTGTCATCTTATCCTGGGTAAAATTTCTTCTTTGTACTCTTCGCATAGTGGCCATGTTAATCCATTCAAGTGAAGACTGGGTGTGAAAAGGGGGCTCCCATTCCACTTTGTCTACCCGAGTATAATTAGTTTTTCTTTCAGGCCTAAAGTTGCCCCGTGGCGTTTCTAGGTCCTGCACATATTTTCCCTTTGTGGGTGTTCCCTCATGAAATACGCCACATGCTTCTACAAAGTTTTCAACATCGACATTTACGTCGGGCCAATAGTATTTTCGAGCAATCTTTTGGCAGATGGTACCGACTTTCTCATGGTCACCATCTGTTCCAACATGTAAGCTCCTTATTAAGTTTGCCCTATATATCTTGGGAAGAACTAACTGTCCGTGACCAGTGGATCTAGTTCCTGTCTTCCTGTATAAGAGTTTGTTCTTCATGAAATATTCCCCCTTGCTCGGAGGTGTGTGGCATTTGGGCAATTTTTTAAAACAGGGCTTGAGTGTCCTATCCTCAGCCTGCGCCTTCCTCATCTCCTCTGGATGAGCATTTATAGGTTCACCTTCTTCCTCCTTCTTCTGTGACCTGGTCTGCACTGTCGCCATGATCACAGGTTTCTCGGGATTCCCCAAGAAGACGTATCTACACCCCAATATCAGAGGGTAGATTGGTTCATCTATCACTGCTGCTCTGATTTCTCCTTCCACATAGCGAGTTTTCACCGTTATCCTTGCGATGGGAAGTGTCATGAGTGGTATGTCCTTAGTCGCCCCTTGTATTTCCACTGTTTCTGTGGTATACTGACTTGGGTCCACTAGGCTAGACTTCACAACTGAATCATAATCCAAACCTGTATCATAAAGGCACCTTATGGTGACCCCATTACAAATAACATCCTCACAAACTGGGGGGTGATAAGGTTCCTGTTGTCCCTTAGGATTAACCTTTAATCTTTGCGTCCCCGACTTCATTGCAGCAATGTTTGAAGGTTTCCTTCTACAAAATTCGGTGTTATGGTTATCCTTCTTGCACCATTTACACCATCTTTTTCCTTGGTTCAACGGTTTTCTTTCATTGAACTTTTGGTCATTGAACTGTGAGTTTCTGTCGCGATAGTCATTTCTTGGCCGCTCAAAGTTTGTCCTACCTTTATTTCCCTGCTCTCTAGTATCAAATTTTATTAAATTGCTGTGGAGCTTTAAAATTGTCTATGTGCTTCTTTTTAGCACCACTTACCTCTGCCTGGGCTGCCTGATACCTCTCAGCAACATTTAAAATTTCCCCCAACTTCTCTGCACCTTGTTCCATGAGAAATTTTCTCATGTCTGGAGCCATGGACTCTCTCAATTGCTCAATCATGATCATTTCTTTAAGATCTTGGGTCTTCCCCAGAGCAGTCCATTTCTCCAAATAGGTTTCTAGTCTGGCAGAGAATTGGTGGTATGTCTCCCCAGACAACAGTTTGGCATTTCTGAATTTCTTACGATAAAATTCACCATTCTTCTCGTACCTTAATAACAAAGCCTGCTTTAACATGTCATAATTGTCTTGGTCTTCCCTGTTCATTTTAGCAAATACTTCATAAGAAGTACCCCTCAATCCCTGTGATAGCTTTAAACTCCACCTCTCTCTCTCTAACCCATATGTAGTAGCTAATAACTCAAAACGTCCTAGGTACCCTTCTATGTCATCGTCTTTCTCAACAAAATGGTCTAAATGAAACCCCATAGCTGAGTTTGAGGCTCCCAGACTAGGCGTAGCATCTGAGGCAAAAGGGCTGGCACCATTTTCAGGAGCCGGGCCTTGTAATTCCAGCTCCCTTAGTCGTAATTCGTGCTCCCTCTGCAACCTTCTATCTTCTGCCTCCCTTTCGGCAGTCAACCTTTTTTCTTCTGCCTCCCTTTGCTGTCGTTTTTCTTCTGCCTCAATCTGCAGCCTCTTAATTTCTCTATCAGCCTCAATTTGTAACCTCTTCTCTTCAGCTACCTTTCTATCTTCCCTTTCAATATATTTATCACATTCAGCCGTTACATATTGAATTAAAATCTGACCATCCATTCCCATCTCCTTTGCGGTCAGCACAGCAGCTGATCGGAATTTTGCTAGCTCCGCCATACTTTTCAGACAATATAATAATATACAAGCTAAATCTCTAACCAGTAAATACACTAAGTACTTCTTATGACTATAGTCTAACTAATTCTAACTAACCAGTTAACTAATTAATTATCACTGGCTGTGAAGATTCACCAACTTTTATCTGCAGGGACACTTTTAATTTTAAAGGGAATTTCACAATTTTTTTTCCCTAATTTTATTTCTCCAACCAGGAGATCCTAATATTACTGTTGGGCTAATTATCCCTGGACAAGACCCCAATGTATGTAGTGGGTTTGATGGTATTGTATGATGGTGATATTACTAAATGTAATGTATGAGGCCAGCTGTGAAGGCTCCTGAGATAAAATGTAGTTGTGAATTGTCAGAAGGCCTTTCTTGCTACACTACGACCTCACACTCAATTTTTTTTCTTAATGAATGTAGCTATGTAAAATGTCTAGGGTAATGATATGTAGTGTGGTGTGATAGTTTATAAATACACCCACAGATATTTAAGAAGACTAATAATATTAACAAATGTTAAAATACACTGAACTAACTCACGTGTGTAAAATTTTTGATAGAATTATATTACATTTATTTTGTTCTGGATCAAGTTTTATGTTGACCAGAACTTTTAAAAAAAAAGATTTAGAAATTATGAAAGAAATGCATGGTATATTACATAATAAATGCAAGAGTGTACATATATAAGTACTAGACTAGTTAGTTTTACTAAAATGTTCTAGTAGTCATCTACTTGGGAGGATAGTTAATGTTTGTGCTGTTGGGGTGGCCTCATCACACCTGTCTATATTGACTACACAGTGTCCAGTAAATTGCAGGAATTTTATGGGGTATTAGTAACTAAAAGGCGTTGGTGAATTTCCAGCAGACCAGAGGCTCACTCATCTTGAAGAAGTAGCTCTGGTGCTGAAATCTGGTGGTCCCACCTCTCCGTGCTGGCGGGCAATAATAGTGGTCTCTGTCACAACGTACTGCACAGATACACTCGAGTAAATCACCAACTGAATAGACACCGCCTTGTTGACGACTGAAACTCACAGCTCTGCAATCAAAGTATTGGCTATGTGTCAAAATTCTATTCTCTACCCACGTCTGGACACAACACGGACACAACAACCACATCATACAGACAGGTCAGATCTCTCTGACCAAACAGCACATTTACCATGGTGGTTTTACATCAGATAGGTCCTCCCAGACTATAGATTCTGAAAATTATTTATTAGTTTTCTGCCCTAAAAGAGGATAGGTAATATGTTTCATTATTCTCAACACTTGATCTGTCTTTCCTAACCCTTGCTGGAGTTTATGTATATTGTTGGTCCCTAGACCCTGAACTGGGGCGGGGGATCTAGAGCAAATCCCTACTTGTTTGTAAGGCTAGATTTCGATATGGCAGTATCAAATCACTCGAACATTAAACAATATTCAAAATATACAAAGAAATAATTTCAATCTTACCAGATTATGAATAAAGAACACAGAAATGCTAGCAAAACTCAGCTGAGCTGCTGGCTATAGTATGGCGTCCCTGAACTTATTTCACTTTCTTTCATTTGGAAATCACCACACTTTAAAATACTGTGTCTATCATCGAACAACTATTGAGGAATGGCCCCCCTTCTCGTCTGAGCGCCGATAAAATGATTGTCTGTGGCCAATCACTGCCTAGGTTTATTTGAATTTCAAATTTCCTACCCTAAAGTCATTTCAGTCATGCTTCAGTCAAGTATGGATGTTTATCTGTTAGTCTGTCCGTCTCTACTTGTTTTTTTTTTTCAAAACGTACTTGATTTTTGAACCAACCTTTCTCTCCCCTCCAAATTTTTGTTTTTAAAAGTTATTTTTACCCACAGCTACCACCATCGTCCCTCTCCTCCTTACTAAGTAGATTTGAACACCTGCGTCTCGAGGTCGTTTTTTTTTTTTTTTTTTGGAAATAGCGACACCTTTTATGCAAAACAGTTTGGCGATGATGTGTACAACAATGTCCTTTGTTATTATTTTCAATATTATCTATCCGTCTGTAAAATTAAGAACATATATTTCACTGCTCAGAATGGGCCATCCGGCCAGCTAATTTTTATATTCCTAACATTAATATTAAGAAAAAAGTACTTTTTAAATTTTGTAATATTTCGAACATCTGCGTTTAGCCGCTGAATTCAAATCAAGGCCTTGGTATCGCAAAAGCGTCCATTTCCGTACCTCGTGTCAATTTGGGGGACGTGAATTTTTACTTTCCTCCATCCCCCCCAAATTGC
>JAMPIV010020776.1:0-76545 GCA_024509875.1 Oreohelix idahoensis | reverse complement strand
GTGATCTATCTGGTTTCTGTCTCGTCCGTTTGGTGATTCCCATGTTAACTTGTGCACTTCCTTGTGTGGAAAAAGTGTTCCTCCAATGACCAGGTTGTTAATACTGCAGAAGCTTATTAGTTTGTCCCCATTCTCATTTACTGTTCCACTGCCACATTTCCCCATTACTCTTTCGTTATAATTATTGTGTGCTCCCACTTTCGCATTTAGGTCTCCCATTACTATAATGAGATCGTACCTGGGTGTAGTTTCCATTTCTTTTTGTACCTGTTGATAGAACTCGTCCTTGATGTCTTCATCGCTGTCGTTTGTTGGTGCATAGCATTGTATAATTGTGGTGTTGGTGAACCTCCCTCTTAGTCTTGCTCTTATCAGTCTGTTGTTGATGGGTTTCCATTCCAGTAAAGACCTTTCCATTCCTTTCTTCAGGATAATGGCTACACATTCGTTGTGCTGACCATCCTCTCTCCCAGAATAAAGTACTGTTTCCCCTGTAGCTGTTTTTAGTCTCCCCCTACCTGTCCATCTGCTCTCGCTTATTCCCAGGATATGTATCTTGTAGTTCCTCATCTCTGCTGTGATTTGTCTCAGCTTTCCTGCCTCATTCATAGTTCTGACGTTCCAAAAACCAATTCTGGTTTCGTGTTTTGCGGTCGGGGCATCCGTTTTCATGCCAGTGGCTTCCTTTCGGCTTTCACCACGGTTAGTCATACGAGCCTGAGACTCCGGATGTCCGTCCCGCAGCAAAGTTTTTCCATTTATTGTTGTTTCCGTAACGTGCGATTTTTTTTACATAGACAGGGGTGTCGGCCCTGTGCTAAAACCCCCAACCTGGAGGACCAGAGTACCAGCTTTTGTCTGACCCCTACCCACGCAGACCAGTCCAGCTTGGTTGAACCTACCAGGAGTAAATCTCCCGCTGGCATAGCTCTGGGGATTGCCAGGGTACACAAGCTGCCATACCGCTACAAGGTATAGGTACCATTGATGGCAGATGTGAATGCTTATTGCAGACTTACTGTGAGGAGAAAGTCTTCAATGGTGGTTCCATTCTCTGTAAGGAGCAAAAAAGAAACATGATGAACTTTTACTGAATGTCAAATTAACATTGTATTTTTGTCAAGTTTCAAATGTGGCGCCCATAAACTCAGTGTTGAATTTTTTCACACATCTTCCTTTCTTTGTACATTATAATCTAACAAGCTGCGACCCGCATTGGCCCTGCCGATTTTTACATAATAACGAAAACAATGCAAAATAAGCTTGACATAACTCTGTTGAAGTTAAGAAAAGGGAAATAATTAACTTTGAATATAGATAGTTTTGTATTTAAAAGGGCGGATAAGGAATAGTGCGCTGATTAAATCAATGTTTTTTTTTTTTAATAACAAATAAGACAGCAAGTTTTTTGTTTGTTTTAAACGCAACTCTAATAATTACGAATTTTCATTGGGTATTTAAACTTATAAAAATACATTTTATTCAAAGATAAATTTTACTGGCTAGAAGCGACAGTCACGAGAGTTCAGTGCTCCATAGTGTGCGAAAAGAGAAATGGTAATGAAAATAACGCATAACATATGAAGATATTGTAAAAACCTGACGTGTCACATTTTTAGAAAAACTGAGTTAGTGCCCTAAGCATATTAAACATATTCTAAAGAAGGCGTTGAATCTATTATGACATGGAGGCACTGGACATAAATCCAGCAACCTGGGAGGATGAAGCTGCCGATCGCACCAAGCGGCGATGCTCCTTGCGGAGATAACTCAGATTACGAAAAGAAGCTCTCACAGCAAGCAGAAAAGTAAAGACCAGCCGAAAGGAACACCAGGAAAACAAGCAGCCAGCGCCGGATTATTCATTAGGCCCACTAGAAACGGGCCTAGGGCCCCAGGCCCACAGGGGCTGTGTGAAAAAAGCAACGCACAGAAATCTACAGCAACGGCACGTACACGATAGTTGGCTCGTGCGTGTAGGGTAATAGTATCTGTACAACAGTTAGTTTATTAGTTACAATCGCCCCAATTTTTTCACTAAAAAAAAAAAATTAAATTGTCTTTGCAGTGGCCCCACTACCTTTAACAAAATCTAGGGGCTGTAACGAACATTTCTTGTTGTTCTTTTATAAAATATTATTATACATTAATAAAACCATTTATCTGAAATCCATTAGCTTTTTTTTCTAGTTTTATCTTTTAAAAGATCGGAGAGGGGTCCCAAAATATCTTAATAGTCTAGGGCCTCCGGGGTTCTTAATCCGGCCCTGCAAGCCGCTGAGGGCTATCACCTCAGGGCGCATTCTCAAGGTCAATTATGACGAAGGGGCTACTACTACAACAACAACTACTACTACTACTACTACGACTACTACTACTACTACTACTATTACTACTACTACGACTACTACTACTACAACAACAACAACAACCACTACTACTACTACTACTACTACTACTACTACTACTACTACTACTACTACTACTACTACTACTACTACTACTACTACTACTACTACTACTACTACTACTAAAGAAGACGTATAAATTAAAATTATATCTGACAACGCATTCGTCTTCAAGATAATGAAGCATAAAAACAGACAATTCTTATTTGTGTCATAGCGTTTGAAAGTTCAATATTCAATTTCTCGCATTTCATTTTTGTATGACGTGTCAGGTTTTCTAATGAGGTCGTCACTATATTGTGGCGAAGAGTATGTTATTTCTTGTTCAACATTTGCGCTAAACTTCGTTTACGCGCACCCGTCTGCATGCAATCGCACGCGCACCGAACGACCTCACCAGTTGCAGCTCTCTCGGACACCGGGTTTAAGAAAACAAATAACCTACGTTTTAATTTCAATCTGAGCTTGGTTCTAGTCCAACCTAGAACCAAGAGCTTGCTTGAAGGTCAACAACTTAACCAAAAGCTTGCTTAGATGTCAACAACCTAAAGATTCAAGAGCCGCCTGGATGTCAAGAACAACCTATGGATTCAAGAGCCACTCAGATGTCAAGAACAACCTATGGATTCAAGAGCCGCCTGGATGTCAAGAACAACCTATGGATTCAAGAGCCGCCTGGATGTCAAGAACAACCTATGGATTCAAGAGCCGCCAGGATGTCAAGAACAACCTATGGATTCAAGAGCCGCCTGGATGTCAAGAACAACCTATGGATTCAAGAGCAGCCTGGATGTCAAGGACAACCTACGGATTCAAGAGCCGCCTGGATGTCAAGGACAACCGATGGATTCAAGAGCTGCCTGGATGTCAAGAATAACCTATGGATTCAAGAGCCGCCTGGATGTCAAGGACAACCTACGGATTCAAGAGCCGCCTGGATGTCAAGGACAACCTACGGATTCAAGAGCCGCCTGGATGTCAAGGACAACCTACGGATTCAAGAGCCGCCTGGATGTCAAGGACAACCTACGGATTCAAGAGCCGCCTGGATGTCAAGGACAACCTACGGATTCAAGAGCCGCCTGGATGTCAAGGACAACCTACGGATTCAAGAGCCGCCTGGATGTCAAGGATAACCTACGGATTCAAGAGCCGCCTGGATGTCAAGGATAACCTACGGATTCAAGAGCCGCCTGGATGTCAAGGACAACCTACGGATTCAAGAGCCGCCTGGATGTCAAGGACAACCTACGGATTCAAGAGCCGCCTGGATATCAAGGACAACCTACGGATTCAAGAGCCGCCTGGATGTCAAGGACAACCTACGGATTCAAGAGCCGCCTGGATGTCAAGGACAACCTACGGATTCAAGAGCTGCCTGGATGTCAAGGACAACCTATGGATACAAGAGCCGTCTGGATGTCAAGAACAACCGATGGATTCAAGAGCCGCCTGGATTTCAAGAACAACCGATGGATTCAAGAGCCGCCTGGATGTCAGTGGATGTCAAGAACAACCTACGGATTCAAGAGCCGCCTGGATGTCAAAAACAACCTGTGGATTCAAGAGCCGACTAGATGCCAAAAAACAACCTATGGATACAAGAGCAGTCTGGATGTCAAGAACAACCTAAGGATTCAAGAGCCGCCTAGATGTCAAGGACAACCGATGGATTCAAGAACCGCCTGGATGTCAAGGATATCTTGAAAACGAGAGCCAATCAACATTTTTTAATGTCATTTTCGTTTTCAGCACACCAAAATTAGTTAAGATCAGCTATTTTCATTTCTGGTACATTTTGGTTGTTGACTAGTGTTATAACTAACAATTTCTAATTATAACTAAGAACAACCACAGGCACTGATAGCTCAACCACTATTTAATTTCTCCAAAAAGGAATGCTTTTAGTTTTATACTATCTGAGATTCCTAATACAATTGATAATATTTTAAGAATTTAAAATCCCAGAAGCAAACTACCCAATATAGCTGGTGTTATGAAAAGTTCAATCCCCAGGAGTGAGACCCCAATATATATGGTGGGTTGATGTTAATACAGTTTGTTGTTAAGTAATCTTAGTGTACTCAATGAGGTCAGCTGTGAAGGTCCCTGAATATAATAAATATTAGAGTAAATTTCCAGGGCACCTTCCTACTACCACCACTATGATCTCATTCAGACTTATTCTAGATAGAATGTAAGATGACTACGTTTGGTGTCTAGGGTTATGAAATGTTAGTGTAAGGTTGCATTAACCAACTAAACATATAAACAATTACACAATTTATTTTATTTATCTAATACAACACAACAGTACCACGACAATCACATACACACTACACTTTAAAAGACTATCTTTAGTAAGTCAGTGGTTGAAAGTTTGGTAAAGTTAATATTTTCAATTTATTGTCCTGAATCTGATTTATTTGGAATCAGGACTTGTGGTGAAAAATTCTAATACCCATATATAAATTAGAACATAAATGTAAAGCAGAACGAAATAATACGATAGGAAGAAGAATGGAGAAGGACCAGTGCTTTCTCAGTATAGAGAACGCCTTAGCTGTATAACGCCGTAATGGCTAACTCAAGATTTCTGCTTGTACTAATTCGTTCGTTCCTAAATAAAATGCTTAGGCCTAACGATACGCCGATAAACGTAGCTCTAAAAATAGAATGTGTAGTAAAATCTTTTGGACGACCTTGATTTTAAAAACTAACACTAGTGCAAAATAGCGCACAAGGTTAGCCTTGGAAAGACAGAAGGGCTTAGAAGAAAAAAAGCAGAGAGAGGTAGACGGACCATGTAACACAATAGCGCAAGCCACTCGCTGTGTGTCTAAAAATAAACCAACTCGCAGTGTGCTTGGCCTGATTTTTTTCAAATAAACAGTGATGAAGAAAACTAACGATACGATGTAGGTTTTGAAAACAGGTTAAATTCTTATTAGGAAACCTGATACTCTACTGTTTTACATCTGAGCTCCTGACTTTATACTGATAGTACAGTTAAAAAGATGCGGACAGATGTTAGTTAAAAATAAACAACTAAGATCGAAAAAAGACAGTATTTTTAAATAAGCCATTTAGTCCCTTGAAAATCATATATTCGTGTACAGGAAGGCTAGTGGACTAGGAAGGAATATGTAATAAATTATCTAAAAAGTCCATTAGATAATTAAATATTGGTAACAAAACATATAGAGAACAGAGATACTGTCAGGTTTGGTCATATCTGCTTGGGATGGAAATCCCTGATTTTTATGAAACATAGTAGTGAGAACATGTTAGAGAGAAGATAAACACCTATGCAGGCCACCAAGAACCACTTTTGTCAATAGTGAAACGTCGAAAGCTTGCCTGGTTTGGGCATGTAACTCGTCATGACTCCCTTTCGAAAACGATCCTCCAGGGAACAGTCGAAGGTAAATGGAGAAGAGGAAGGCAAAGAAAATCCTGGGCTGATAACATCAAAGAATGGGCAGGACATGGTTTTTCCACACTTGTACGCATTGCTGAGGATAGAGAGCAGTGGAGGACCCTGTCTGCTGATGCTTCCACCATGGCACCCCTACGACCCATGACGGGTTATGGGTTGAGATGATGATGAGTAGTGACAGAAAGTCTAAGATAGTACGTGGGAGGCCATTGGCTGAACTTTGTAGTTAAAAGAAATTGGATTGGGTGACCTATAAATAATAACAAATAAATGCCTAGAAACGGAGTAGAAGTGAATGAAAATGTGGAATGACTGGGTACTCTTTTGAATATATTCAAAACGATTGGTCAATACACTGGATATTGGCAGAAATCTTAGAGGGGACGCCATATCGTTACACATTGTGAAGAGATGAGAGCAGGCAGTGTTATTCAAAATTAAATATATATATAACAACCTGGACATACCGCAGATCAAACTGTACCAGTCATCTTTAGCGTGTATTTCCTTACGAATTGTGTGGTAAGCTAGACATTTTTAATCTGTATTTTATATGAAAATTGAATGTGAAATGATAAATTATGTCTGTATGTGTGTGGTTCAGTAGCAAACATGAGGCAAAGCCTAGATATTGCTCCACCATGTAAAAGATTGCCAGAGAGGAGAATAACTGCATATATATATTGGATTGCCATATAGTAACATAACACCTATCCTATTGTATAGAAGGGATTACAGCTGGAATTGCAGAGGCGTTGTAACCATTAGGGAGAGGAATACTGGTGTATATTATCACATGAAAAGCTAGCAATTGGCCTAAAGCGCTGAACTTTATGTTTGTTTGTACTGTCATGTACTTCTGTGTGGAATAATATGGTATAATAGTAAGAAGGATGCATAACCTTCACTTTCAGGGACCGTGGTATAGATGGTGATATTGCATCGTCCGGTCTGAGTACTGCGTGATCCAGAAAGTTGGCAGCAGACTCCCAGCACAAGATAGCGGCCATTGCCTATCATATTATCAAACTGAGAAGCAAGCGAGCAGAGGATACAGGTTTCCTGCAGCTGCATTATGGGATAAGAGCATGTCAGCACGTAAAGCCCAACCTTGAATCAAATAAACCGGAACTGAACTTTATTATAAAAGGGACAGAAAGTTTAAAGAAACAGAATCTGTGAATCCTCTAATATTATTTCCACCAGTAACAAACACATGAAGTAGTGATGACAACAACCTAGCATTAAAAGCCAGTATTACCTCATAATAATACATCACAACACTACACTTATATTACAAGACTATTATGTGTCTGGACAAAAATCTTTTGTATAAAATTTTGTACATAAACATTGTGCTTACATTTGATTGTGATTCCTGATTCCCATTGTAGTAGGATCAGGATATCTATATATTGAAAAAGCTAATACATTGTATAAAATTTAACACTTGACTTACTTAATGTGATGGGGCCGGGAAGACACCCCTGAGGCCCCACCCCCACTTCAGTTCAAGGCATGTTTGTCGCCCAGATTATTTTCGATGTGCGCGAAGCATTCTGGGTTGTGAAAAGTCTGAAGTAGAAGATATGTAATGTGGCCGTAATAATCCATTGAAATTAAGTTGTGGTGTAGAATTGTGTTATTTGATAATAGCGGTAGGTTTTATTTGTGTTTTCGCTATTCCTAAAGCGATAATCGCGTGTGATATTTAAGTAGCCAAGATTAATACGCCCAGCGCGCAGTAGTTGAGTGATTAGCCTAGTGCCTATAAAAAGAGATAGCGAACCAACAGCGGGCCTTCTTAAAGTATCAGTCCAGACAAGAGAGGACGAAACGAGGCGCGCTTTGTACCCACACAGAAGAACACAAAGACATGACACGTGAGTTAATTTAAATTAGAATTAGTTTTATATAATTCGGAAATAATATCGATGTGGCTATTTTAATGTTGAGTGATATAGATAGATGTGTTTCCAAAGGAAATGTCTTTTTAGGACATTATAATTTAGTCTTGAAATGATAGATGAGTGAAAATAATGTTTGATAGGTTTTATTAGGCACGCAAAGCCCAAATCACAGATGTGAGAGTTTAAGAGCAATTATGTCAGTCATCAGACCGGGCAAGAAAGGCAAATTTAGTAGGGAGCTATTTCATACATGAAACTGGACAGAGAAGCGATTTTTTACTTTAATTTACATGATATTGACTGTTATCAGGATGGCAACCACGTGGTCATGAAAGGCGGCGCGTCACCATGCGTGTGTATAAAGAAGACGCCAGTTTTATATTGTGTGAATTGAGACGTGGGTGGGAAGCAGATTAAGATAATTTTCCCCAGTAAAGGAAAGAGATAGTTTTCGTGTTAATGCCAGTTTTGTTAAAGTCAAGAGTAATTATTTTATTTCTTTAATGTTAAAGTAATTGAGTGTATTTCACGATAGCCTACTTATCATAATTCTACTGTATATTTAATGGGTTACTGTGAGGTGAGAATATGTATTTAGATTTCTGGAGAGCGCGAGGCCACTCCTTTGTTGAGACATGTGTTTCTCTGGTTGCTCCCGGCGGAGCATGGAAACACCAATGTGGCTGGTGTCTATCACAAGCCGACAAGAAGCATTTTTATGCTATTGCAGTGGTTGTTTCGGTAACGATGTGTTTCATGTGATGAGATTCCTAGTCGCACCAGTGGTCATATACGACACGCTTGTTGCCAGGCGCCCCAGTCGTCACATACGACATGCTTCAGAATGCAGTAACGAATACTGATGTGGATCGGTTACGAGGTAGTAGCTTATTCTCATTACTGAGAGTATTTGATGTACATATAGTTGAATATTATTTTATGTCCATTTTATGATTATTTAATTATGGTTACGTGAGGAATGGTTGTGAGAGCACGTGGGCTCACTTCAAGATACATATTTCTCTTCTCCGCTCCTGAGGGAGCATGGGGCCAACAGTGTGGTTTGCCTCCATATTAAGTATTCATATGCTAGGGCAGTAGTGTTTCGGTAGCAACCTGTGTTACATGGTGAGATTGCCAGCCCCACGCACAACACCTTACTAGTCGCATTGGATGACACGCATGAGTGCGTGCGTGTGTGATAGTTGAGGGTGTCAGGTAGTACACGTGGCAACCACTGTTTGTTTGACAGGTGAGAGCGTGGTGTTTCTCATTCAGTATTATATTATGATTTTAACTATTCTGTGCTTTGTTTGCTTCTTCAGATTAGCATCGGGCACTGTTGGGTGTTTTGTTTTGTTTAGTTTTGTTTAGTTTTGTTTTGTTATGTTTGCTAGTGATGCGTGATGCCATATGATGATGGATGGTATCCGCATGTCTGGTTTTGTGTAGTGTGCAGATGTGTTCAGTCAAACAATGTTCATACAAAAATAACAGGGCAATCCACATAGGACGTCAGTAAACTCACGACGTATAAAGTCAATGATTCTTGTAACAGCCGTTGACGTTTTTCTTCATTATTTATTGTGGACGCCACAGTGACAAAATGGTTACGCGAATATGTAGGCACATCAAACAGTCATTATCACAGCAACATTCAATACAGCAATAGACGGTAGACACCATTACAATGATGAGTCAGATGCATGTTATATTTCATAGTGCTGTAAATGTAGTCAGGTGAAAAACTCCATCCTTTTCTATAACAGCCAGGAGATAACCAAATGTATGAGATCAGTTCACTCTCCTTAGTCTGACTTCAGCAAGACAGACACGTCTGCCGAAGTATAAATAATGTCCTCAAAAATATCCTCTAGATAATAAAGGTTTTCCAAACCTAGT
Source organism: Oreohelix idahoensis (assembly GCA_024509875.1). Classification (NCBI taxonomy): domain Eukaryota; kingdom Metazoa; phylum Mollusca; class Gastropoda; order Stylommatophora; family Oreohelicidae; genus Oreohelix; species Oreohelix idahoensis. Next base: position 66,886 of record JAMPIV010020776.1, on the reverse strand, counting down.
TCATTTAACAAAGTAGCAAGTAATGGTCCTTGGAACATGCATCAACCGATGCAGTACAATACAGCGACATGTGAGCTGGGAAAACATCTCGTGACGACGACTTTCGAAGACAGGCTATGAATCGAGATCGCTCACGACCCAAAATCGATAGAGTTAATGAAAAGTCAATTTACCTTGCTTTCAGGAAATACACAGAAATATCACGCCTCCCGACATGTGGGAAACACTAGAGGTATTATCTCGAATAAACGAAATATCCATTAAGAGGACTACACATCCCTGACAGAACAAAAAATAGCGGAGATCCCCCTCTTCAACGAGGCATCTCTTTCGCCATTCAAATCGCTCACTCCACTAGTGGTGGGCGGAAACCGATCGACCAAAAAAACAAGACCAGTCATGCGCAGTCCAGCGCAAAAAAGACCACAGCTCAAAACTTAACTGCATTCAATACCAACGCGGGAAGACAAATGCTTACCGAGAAAAGTGACTATAAATTTCAAGCAGTTGTTGCCCTTGCGTTATAAAATAGATATTGTAATAAAACGATGTTGCGAGAATTTATCACGCAACATATCACCACCTCCTCCCGATAAAAAAAAAATGTGGAACATATTTTTTTTTTAAATATCAAAGAGCATGCGATAAGCGGCTCAAAACGCACGAATTATGCGCTGATAATTAATTAAATTGCCTAACATGAGGCTAAATATAGAGTGTCTGGTGAGGATATACCTCAACAGAAAAATAAATATGTCTCAAAAAATATTCACATCGGGGAGGTGTCACCAACACACATCACGTTAGCATGTAAACACAATATACGTATGCAAGTTACCATAATCATCATTAAACAGCATACTCTAATATTGTCTTTAAAAATGGATGTACAAATCTGATAGGAAAATTTAAATAGTACATTATTTGACATGTAATGACATAAGTACATAGTAAAGTTAAACTACATGACGATCCAGGACATATGCTCTGGTATTCCGAGGGTAAGTACACAATCTAGAACTCGTCATGCTTGATACTAGTAAGGTAAGTCCTCAGCTCAACAATGACATTCTGAGAAAGTACAAGCAATATAATGCTAATTAATAACTAATATGCTTCATAAGGTACAATACATTATTAATAATTGTGGCTGTTTAGTAAACTAACGGCCCTTATATTAACTACTCAGTCCTCCTCTATCATCTTAAAAAAAAACGAACAGAAGAAGATGACAACAAAGCACGATAGTGTGTACATATAAAGTAAGTACAGATGTGCTAATCTATTGTAGAAATATAGGTGTGTTATGACTCTGTAATATATGGAAATATAGGACAGAAGTATTAGTTGGAGTCATGTGGGCATCTAGACAAAATGTCAGCCATCACATTATCCGCACCACGGATAGCTCGTACCGTGAAGTGAAAAGGTTGAAGAGCTATAGCATATCGAGTGGATCTCGAACTCTTCAAATTCTTAGTCTGAATAGCTGTAAGAGCTTTCTGATCAGTCTCTAGAATGAAATGTGCGCCCAGGAGGAATCTTTGTAGCTTTAGAATTGACCAAACCATCGCTAACAACTCACGGTCTAAAACCGAGTAGTTCCTCTCTGCCGCATTTAGTTTTCTAGAAATGTACATAACAGGATGCAGAGTATTTGCATATTCTTGCATCAGTGCTGCTCCAATCCCAGTGGATGAAGCATCACTCCGAAGAACAAAAGTCCTATCAAGAGTAGGTAATCTTAAGATGGGAGGAGAAGAAAATATATTCTTGATTTGGTCTAGTGAAGATTGGCATTCTTCAGACCAACGGACCAGATTAGGCGAACCTTTCTTCAACAATGTTGAGAGAGGTGCCATGATCGAAGATAAATTTGGAATAAATCTCCCATAAAATTAAATTAACCCTAAGAGACTCCTAACTTGTTTCTTCGTTTTAGGAACAGAGATGTTCAGTATTTTGGAAGTATTGTGGTCTTCTGTCTTCAAGAGACCATGACCAACACGATGACCCAGGAAAGAGATTTCACCAAAACCAACAAAAGCTTTAGAAGGTTTCGCTGTCAAATTATTCTCACGTAGAGTGGACAGTAAGTCATATAACCCTAAATAGTGATCTTCCCAGGTATCACTGAAGAGACAGATGTCATCTAAGTATGCGATGACATCCGAACGATGTGACAGAATTCGACGCATCATGCGAACGAAAGTGGCAGGGGCGTTCATGAGACCAAAAGGCATAACATTCCATTGAAATAGACCCCTAGGTGTAGAAAAAGCAGTAAGAGGTTTGGCATGCTCTGCTAAAGGCACTTGCCAATAACCTTTAGACAAGTCAAGTTTAGTGAAGAATCTAGAATTAGAAAGTCTAATCAGTAGATCTTCTAACAAAGGCATCGGTTCAGCATCGAACTTTGTGACCTGATTCAATTTGCGATAATCAACACAAATTCGTATGTTCTTATCCTTCTTCCGGACAATAACCATGGAAGAAGAATATGGTGAAGTCGATGGTTCAATTATATTTAATTGAATCATTTCATCCAATTCCTTTTCCACTTGCGACTGAAAGTGTATAGGAATAGGATAAGGCCTAACCCTAATTGGATTATTGTCGGTAAGAATTATGTCATGTTCTATGACATCTGTGTGTCCAGGAATGTCAGTGAGAACATCCTGAAATGTTTGTAACATCGACGAGACTTGTCGATGTTCGTCACCAGAAAGATTAGGAGAAACAGAAACGTTTTTCCAAGATTCCGTAGAATGTAATGGAACCACTGGAAGGGGAAGGTTAACATCAGAGAAGGTAGATTCCTCATCCTGTGTGACAGACAGGGATGAATAATGACCGTGAGGTGCAGGAGCATCATCCGTTGCCTGAAAATAGGCAGCAAATAGTCCGGACGTTCGTGAAATTCCGAAAGCATGTTTATGTGGAAAGTTTTATGCTTTCCATCAATATCGACCACATAGTCAACATCGGAAATCCGAGAGACTATTGCATACGGACCTTTCCATGCAATAAGAAGTCTATTTTCCCTACTGGGGAGTAGGACGAATGCTTTGTCACCTGGACAAAGTTGTCGTAGACATCTATTCTTGTTAGCAAACTGTCTTGCCTTCTCTTTAGCAATTTCTGATGAAGCAGTTGCTAGCTTACATGCCTCAATGATCTTTTGTCTAAGAGCAATGACATACTCATATGAGGATTGAGTTTCATCGCTAATATCATCGGCAGTGATGAGATCGTGTAATAAAGACATAGGGCCGCGTGGACGCGCGCCAAAGACAAGTTCGAAGGGAGAAAATCCTGTGTGTTCATTAGGGACTTCTCTATAGGCAAAGAGAGCCGCGGGTAAAAACCCTGTCCCAATCTTGAGGATGATCTTCAGTTATCTTACCAAGCAAAGTCTTGAGCGTTCTATTCAGACGCTCAACTAACCCATTAGACATAGGATGGTAGATACTACTGAGAGATCGTTCAATATGTAAGGTAGACATTACCTGTGACATAGTGTCAGATATGAGTTGAGTGCCATGGTCTGACAATATTTCTCTGGGGAACCCCAAGCGAGAAAATATCAACCAAAGAGCATCTGCGATATCTGTAGTAGATATGCTCTTAAGAGGAATAGCCTCTGGCCAACGTGTGCACATATCGACACATGTAAGGATAAACTGATGTCCTCTGGCCGACTTGACCTTAAAAGGGCCAATAATATCTATGGCCATTTTCTGGAACGGCCGAATAGGAATGTCAGCAGCCTGGATAGGCGCAGCATGTCGTGGTCCTCTAGATTTGACCTCCTGACATACCTTGCATGATCGGCAGTAAATACGAATGTCCTTATTGACAAAAGGCCAAAAGAAAGCCGCAAGGACTCTCGACTTCGTACGGGAAAAACCCATATGTCCAGCACATTGCGAGTCATGAGCATGTTGTAATATTTGCACTCTCATGCTCTTGGGAACAAGAATTTGCGAATGTGCCGACGTAGTCGAATCTTGTACCATACGTACAAGTACGCCGTTTCTCATTGCAATCCAAGATTTTCTATTTGTATCCTGATTCGGATCACCTTTCTTCGCAAGAACGAAGAATTTTTTTAAAGAAGGATCTTCTTCTTGCAATTTTATGAAAGAGTCACGAGTGATTACTAAGTGACTATCTTGGCTATCAACTTCATTATCACTATTCAGTGAAGTTTTGGGTGTTTGTAGAGCTTGTGCTCTTGTAACTACTGCATTTGTAGCTTGCATGTTATTATCTTCCCAAGCAGCAATCTGCTGTGGGGTACACTCCCTAACTCCGTGAAAACGACCAATAATAAGGTCCGCAATAGGATTAGGTAAGAGACAAGCATGCACATCTCCAGTAAAGAAAGGAGTGGCAATGCGAATTACAGCAGTAGGATATTTTTCTAGAGTGCCGCCAAATGTGACACATTTAATAACCCTTCCTGTAGCACAAGATGGATCTACAAGCGATTGTCTAACACCAATAGTGGTGCATCCGGAATAGAAAAGTAGTGAGACCGGAGTATCATTAACAAGACCCTTATGTAGAATTAAAGAACCCCTCCCGTCATGCGCAACAGCAGCAGGAAGAGCGGGAAGTGGGTGACCACAACTCAAAGTAGTTATGGTACCCGGTTCGAATAAAGTACTGCATTGGGGGCATTTGTTTGCTCTCTCAAAGTCAAAAGCAGAACCAGTGACAGCGTCAAAGTTTTTACTATCAACAACATGATTACAGGCTCCCTCAGTTTCCTGTTGTACAGCATTAGCCTGCTGATATCTCTTTTTTTGTGTTGAGATCTACCCCGACTATTATTACCTCTGAAGTTATCAGAGTTATTATTATCTCTGCAGTTATTATTGTCTCTATTGTAATTGTTATCCTGGTTCGAATTCCAGTTTCCACGATTACTATCATGTTCACATTGATGCGAACATCTATTTGTTTGGTTCTGAGGTCTTCGGCAGGAATAACCTCTATTACCATATCCTCTTTTGAAATGCTTATAATTATTAGGGTGATAGTAACGAGTACTATCAGGTTGTCTCCAATTCTTCGAAGAAGAATCACCATGAAATTGATTTCCATGATTTTGACAGAAATTACCGCTACTCTTTCTATCAAAATTTTGTTGGAATCTACGAGCAAAGTTTTGGCCATACGGAGCTGCCGAAGCAACTGGTAAACCTTCTTTCACCTTAGAGTTACCCATGGTTATGTGTGGGTGCGCATTTACGTATTGGCAACAGAAATCTTCCATTTCTTTTATTGTTTTAGGTTTACGTTCATGAAGGAAAGCAAGGAAAGACTCATTGACAGACGACATGACTTTGTCTCTAAGTATTAAGTCCATAAGTCCTTCATAAGTTTTTTTTCCGTCTTAGATAGTTCAACCCATCGTGAGAAAGTAATGCGTATTCTTGCAATAAACTCGGAGAATTCAACTCCATTTTCAGGTAACATGTTTTTAAATTGTAGACGATAGCCGTCTTCGTTAAGCTGATATTTCTTTAACAAAGCGGCCCTGACAACCTCATAATTGTTCTTGTCAGGTTCATCCACCATATTTAATATACTTAGAGCTTTACCTGTCAGTATCCCTGATAACTGATAAACATATTTTGCTTTGTCTATGTTATGAGCTGTACATGCTTGTTCAAATCTGTCCAGATAGAACATTATGTCATCACTGGAAGGACTAAATGTTGGTAACTTAATCTTAAAAGTATCATTATTAGCCTTACCAGAAGATGAACCCTTGTTTGAATCATTACCATTACTCATGCTCGTCAATTTCAATTTTTCCAACTCTAAAGCTAAGACCTTTTCTTCATGTTCCATTTTTCTTTCCTCTCATCAGACTCTCTCTGTAATCTTCTTTCCTCAGCCTGAGCCTCTTTTTGAAGTCTTTCATTTTCAGCTTCTTTTTCAAGTCTTTTATTTTCAGCTTCTAGCTGTAGCTGGAGTTTTCTCTCCTCAGCTTCTGATTCCCTTTTTTGTTTTTCCATTTCCATTTGGAATCTTTTTTCATCCACCTGCATCTGCAGTTTCTTTTGTTCAGCTTCCATTGCTTTATCATATCGAGCAGTTGCAAATTCTTCTAACTTATCACCAGTCTTCCCAAGCAATTTACCCTGCTCAATAAAGTGCTCAAATGTAGACATGTTGTCTAACATATGAGTCCAAAACCTGAAATAATTAACTAATTTATTTCAAACCTAAGTGTAACAAGTCTTAATTAAGCACTTGTATATTCACATCACATTATATTATCCCAGTCTCTGTGGGAAACAAGTCTCCAATCAAAGAACTTGTATATGAAATATCAGCACTCAATTCTTGATCATAAGTGCACTTCTCATTCAATAGTGCACGACACTATTCATCATTCATTTATCATCAGTGTAGTAGTAACAGTGGATTAGCATAGCCCATTAACTAATTACTATAACTGTAAACAATGACTATGTAAACACATGCAGAATGTAAACATTGAAAATGTAAACAATGCAAACAATGTAAACAATAACAATGTAAACAATAACAAAGATCAGCAACAATACAAAAACGTTCGCAGAAATCAACTAAAAATAAAGCAGAAATTAATGAAATATCACAAAAAATGTGACGATATCTGCGCTATAATTAAACAAAATACATGACACCACAGTGTATAAACAAAAATGTTGTATGAAACTAAATTATAGACAAGAGTAGGCTAACAAATACAAACACAATAAAACAAAACTAAAGAATGCGAAATAATAACGAAAACAATATTAAAACATGTCATCACAGCTAACATAAATAGCAACAGAAGTCGCTTAGCAAATTCCAGTATCGGAAATTTGCAAACCCTACAGAAAACGCTCACAATAGACGACCTCTATGACGTGGCATAATCTAACGGAGACACCACCCAACCGAGAACCCGCTGAAATATAAACATATAAATATACAAATAACATATAGACATATAACATATAGAATGAGATGATACACAGAAGACTCAGCAGAAGTATAAGGGCACAGTTTACATACAAACAGGCCACTTAACTTATAGGCTTCCAATCGTCGAACAGCAGAAAACGGATGTCAATCAACGTCCTAAAGAGCGAAGCTCCAACGATGATGGCACATCTGAACTGCTTCCACTGCTAACACGATGGTACAAGAGCTTCTGAAATACTGTGTGTTGAGTTGTTTCGGCACTTGACCTTCTAATCCAAAAATAAGTTGATGGAAATCGGTACTTGGCCTTCTTCAGAAAACAACCCGTTTCAACCGGCACTTGACCTTCACAAAAACGACAGCACTGGAACCTTGACAGCAGCAACTTGCTTGACTTGCGTAAAAGATAACAGCAGTCCGAGTTATCCGGCAACATGTAACAACGCCGGGTACTGTCAAATTCTTGTTTCCGTCAAAAAGTTGAAATTTTGACTTTTACCGGGCAACGCCGAGTACTTTGAAAATTTTGAAGATGTTGACTGTATTGAAGAATGTTAATTTCTTGAAGGATGCTGATGAATTCTTGTTGAAAATGAAGTGGGTAAGGGACCCCGTGTTTGCTGGTACCAGAATCAAACCAGCTTATGGCCACCAAATGATGCGTGATGCCATATGATGATGGATGGTATCCGCATGTCTGGTTTTGTGTAGTGTGCAGATGTGTTCAGTCAAACAATGTTCATACAAAAATAACAGGGCAATCCACATAGGACGTCAGTAAACTCACGACGTATAAAGTCAATGATTCTTGTAACAGCCGTTGACGTTTTTCTTCATTATTTATTGTGGACGCCACAGTGACAAAATGGTTACGCGAATATGTAGGCACATCAAACAGTCATTATCACAGCAACATTCAATACAGCAATAGACGGTAGACAGCATTACAATGATGAGTCAGATGCATGTTATATTTCATAGTGCTGTAAATGTAGTCAGGTGAAAAACTCCATCCTTTTCTATAACAGCCAGGAGATAACCAGATGTATGAGATCAGTTCACTCTCCTTAGTCTGACTTCAGCAAGACAGACACGTCTGCCGAAGTATAAATAATGTCCTCAAAAATATCCTCTAGATAATAAAGGTTTTCCAAACCTAGTTCATTTAACAAAGTAGCAAGTAATGGTCCTTGGAACATGCATCAACCGATGCAGTACAATACAGCGACATGTGAGCTGGGAAAACATCTCGTGACGACGACTTTCGAAGACAGGCTATGAATCGAGATCGCTCACGACCCAAAATCGATAGAGTTAATGAAAAGTCAATTTACCTTGCTTTCAGGAAATACACAGAAATATCACGCCTCCCGACATGTGGGAAACACTAGAGGTATTATCTCGAATAAACGAAATATCCATTAAGAGGACTACACATCCCTGACAGAACAAAAAATAGCGGAGATCCCCTCTTCAACGAGGCATCTCTTTCGCCATTCAAATCGCTCACTCCACTAGTGGTGGGCGGAAACCGATCGACCAAAAAACAAGACCAGTCATGCGCAGTCCAGCGCAAAAAGACCACAGCTCAAAACTTAACTGCATTCAATACCAACGCGGGAAGACAAATGCTTACCGAGAAAAGTGACTATAAATTTCAAGCAGTTGTTGCCCTTGCGTTATAAAATAGATATTGTAATAAAACGATGTTGCGAGAATTTATCACGCAACAGCTAGTTTATTTGTTTAATGTTTGCTTTGTCACTGAATGGGTTGTAAAAATAAATATAGCCCCTGCCTCTAGAATCAAGAGTATAAATATAATCATCATCATCATCTCGCCCACCCTATCACAATTGGCGTCGTCGGCAGGATCAGGCAGACAGTGACACTGAGCAAACGAGCAAATATAATAGTGTAAACACCCAGCAGTGCGGTCGTGCAGCAAGATGGCTAATGCGCATATGAGGAGCCAGAGATAAGGTTATTTAGTGGAGAGGGGAGGCCCACTTGGCAAGAGTTTGTGGAGAATGTGGAAGCCGCGTGGAAGGTGGCGCCTTTTTGTGCAGAAGACAAGTTAGACATGATATGGAACAACGTTACACCATGGGTATCTAGAGAATTACGGATACATGGTGGAGCCAAGGCCAGCCCTGAGAAGTTACTGGAAATTGTCAAAAAAGCCTACAGCGAGCAACCACCAGTCAGTGAGATGACCAGACATTTCCCTTGGGAATATGCTGTTTATGGTGAAAGTAAAAAGCCTGAGACACTGGTCCAGATAGCAAGTGCAGAAGTTCAGAAGGAGAAGGAGGCACTTAGAGCAGAATTATCCCTCCTAAAGTCCCAGATAGCACAGATGTCACAGACCAGTTCGCCAGCACAAGAGGAGGTGCAGAGAGAGAAAGAACCAGGCCAACCGCGAAAATAGCCAAAGCACGACGAGGAGGTGCATGTTCTGGTATGTGAGAGTCAAGCTGTTGTTAACGAAAGCAGTGAGCTGACAGTACCGACCAGTGCAGCTGCACCGACAAGGCGAAAAGGAGTTTGCAAGTGGTACAGTGTCCGCAGGGGATGGGGATTCATCACGCCAGATGATGGAGGTATTGATGTATTTGTACATCAGACCAAGATCTTCAGAAAGGGATTCCGGAGTCTGGCGAGAAATGAGAGAGTGGAATTTGACAGCAAACCATCTGTCCAGGGCATGGAAGCAATCTATGTGTGCGGCATTGGCGGTCAAGAATGCAAAGGAAGCAGGAAGCGACCCATGGCACAGAGGAAGCCCAGAAAGATAAGATGCTACAATTGTGGGGACCTGTCAGACCACATGGCAGCCAAGTGCCCTCAAGGCCCGCTTCCGAAGAGATGTTTTGGATGCAAATCCCCAGAACATTTGATAGCCGCCTGTCCCTCAAGGAGCTCTTTTCCTAGACGGACTGTCACAACCAGGTTGCCTTTAGGGCGCAAGCCAAGAGATGGCCACTACAACGGTCACACTAAGGGCGCCGAGAGAATTGGCCATCGTCTAGGGGAGGAAACCCATCCTAAGCAGATAGGTGGGAGTGCACATCGGTGTCCAGACGAGGAGACTCATGAAAAGCAGACTGTGGGGAATGTAAGCCACCGTCCACACAAGATGAGTGGAAAGCACGTCAAAAGCGATCTCTCTTCAAACTCGACAGCTGCAAGCACTGACAGGCAGATGTCACGGGCAGACAGCGACGAGTCTTCAAGACCACAGCGGCTGACAGCCCGGCAACGTACAACTGGAGACATGACGACCAAGAGTGTCTCCAGCCGGGTTGTACCGAATACAGAATCTAAGCCCAAAACATCGACGCTGAGAAATAATCAAACGCAGCACCAACGATCTAAGAGATTTCGACAGAAGTGCCTGAGGTAGCGATGTTGTCAGGACGACAACAAAATCAGGAGGGAGATATGTGATGGGGCCGGGAAGACACCCCTGAGGCCCCACCCCCACTTCAGTTCAAGGCATGTTTGTCGCCCAGATTATTTTCGATGTGCGCGAAGCATTCTGGGTTGTGAAAAGTCTGAAGTAGAAGATATGTAATGTGGCCGTAATAATCCATTGAAATTAAGTTGTGGTGTAGAATTGTGTTATTTGATAATAGCGGTAGGTTTTATTTGTGTTTTCGCTATTCCTAAAGCGATAATCGCGTGTGATATTTAAGTAGCCAAGATTAATACGCCCAGCGCGCAGTAGCTGAGTGATTAGCCTAGTGCCTATAAAAAGAGATAGCGAACCAGCAGCGGGCCTTCTTAAAGTATCAGTCCAGACAAGAGAGGACGAAACGAGGCGCGCTGTGTACCCACACAGAAGAACACAAAAACATGACACGTGAGTTAATTTAAATTAGAATTAGTTTTATATAATTCGGAAATAATATCGATGTGGCTATTTTAATGTTGAGTGATATAGATAGATGTGTTTCCAAAGGAAATGTCTTTTTAGGACATTATAATTTAGTCTTGAAATGATAGATGAGTGAAAATAATGTTTGATAGGTTTTATTAGGCACGCAAAGCCCAAATCACAGATGTGAGAGTTTAAGAGCAATTATGTCAGTCATCAGATCGGGCAAGAAAGGCAAATTTAGTAGGGAGCTATTTCATACATGAAACTGGACAGAGAAGCGATTTTTTACTTTAATTTAGATGATATTGACTGTTATCAGGATGGCAACCACGTGGTCATGAAAGGCGGCGCGTCACCATGCGTGTGTATAAAGAAGACGCCAGTTTTATATTGTGTGAATTGAGACGTGGGTGGGAAGCAGATTAAGATAATTTTCCCCAGTAAAGGAAAGAGATAATAAATAATAATAAATTCTTTAAGCGCCAAACACGGCGCATAAGGCAGAAACCAGTGCTCTCCAGGTTGTTCGTTGTGACGCCACTCCTCTTAGCTCTTGCACATTATTTAGGCCCAACGTTCTTCCTTCTCTTATTATTGTTCTTCTGAGTGTTTCTTTTGGTCTTCCTTTTTTCCGCTTGCCCTCAGGAACCCAAGTGAGCGCCTGTAGTGGTATTCTGTTGTTTTGCATTCGTAGGACATGACCGATATATGACCATCGTCTTTTCCTTATATAGTCGGAGACATATTTCTGCCTAGAGTCTTCTCTTATTTGTCGATTAGTCTTGAATTCTTTCCAACTGATGTTCATGAGTTTTCTAAGACATTTGTTCTCGAATGTATTCAGCTTGTTCCAATGATTTTGTTATTTTCCAACTCTCACAGCCGTATGTTAACACTGAGATAACATTTGAATTAAACAGACGAAGCTTGGTATGTATATTCAATGATCGTAATTTCCAAATGTTAGATAATCTATTGAAGGCGCTAGCTGCCAAAGCAATTCTAGTATGGATTTCTCTTGTTGTGTCACCATCCTGAGTCATTTTACTGCCTAAATAATTGAAACTTTCAACTTTCTGTAGTTTTTCCCCGTTCAAGATGATATCAAAGGTCTCGTTAGAAAAGAGATAGTTTTCGTGTTAATGCCAGTTTTGTTAAAGTCAAGAGTAATTATTTTATTTCTTTAATGTTAAAGTAATTGAGTGTATTTCAGGATAGCCTACTTATCATAATTCTACTGTATATTTAATGGGTTACTGTGAGGTGAGAATATGTATTTAGATTTCTGGAGAGCGCGAGGCCACTCCTTTGTTGAGACATGTGTTTCTCTGGTTGCTCCCGGCGGAGCATGGAAACACCAATGTGGCTGGTGTCTATCACAAGCCGACAAGAAGCATTTTTATGCTATTGCAGTGGTTGTTTCGGTAACGATGTGTTTCATGTGATGAGATTCCTAGTCGCACCAGTGGTCATATACGACACGCTTGTTGCCAGGCGCCCCAGTCGTCACATACGACATGCTTCAGAATGCAGTAACGAATACTGATGTGGATCGGTTACGAGGTAGTAGCTTATTCTCATTACTGAGAGTATTTGATGTACATATAGTTGAATATTATTTTATGTCCATTTTATGATTATTTAATTATGGTTACGTGAGGAATGGTTGTGAGAGCACGTGGGCTCACTTCAAGATATATATTTCTCTTCTCCGCTCCTGAGGGAGCATGGGGCCAACAGTGTGGTTTGCCTCCATATTAAGTATTCATATGCTAGGGCAGTAGTGTTTCGGTAGCAACCTGTGTTACATGGTGAGATTGCCAGCCCCACGCACAACACCTTACTAGTCGCATTGGATGACACGCATGAGTGCGTGCGTGTGTGATAGTTGAGGGTGTCAGGTAGTACACGTGGAAGGACTGTTTGACAGGTGAGAGCGTGGTGTTTCTCATTCAGTATTATATTATGATTTTAACTATTCTGTGCTTTGTTTGCTTCTTCAGATTAGCATCGGGCACTGTTGGGTGTTTTGTTTTGTTTAGTTTTGTTTAGTTTTGTTATGTTCGCTAGTTTATTTGTTTAATGTTTGCTTTGTCACTGAATGGGTTGTAAAAATAAATATAGCCCCTGCCTTTAGAATCAAGAGTTTTTATTGTTGTTCGGGTCGGTGCGAGTGTGACAAGAGAGTGATCACACATCACAATATAATCATCATCATCATCTCGCCCACCCTATCACATTAAGATAAATCTTTAGAGTGTTATATGTTTGTGATTGTCATTACTTAAGATAAATCTTTAGAGTGTTATATGTTTGTGATTGTCATAGTGTTGTAAATTGTTGTGAATCTTAACTTAGGTGTTTATCTGTTTGTTGGTTGTTGTGAACTTACACTTCATCACTATCATAACCCTAGACATTAAACGAAGTCATCATACAATTCAAGAATAAGTCTGATTGAGGTCGAAATGTGGTAGCAAGCAAGGTTCTCTGTAACACACCAACATTATTAGATACAGAGACCTTCTCAGCTGATCTCATTCAGTACACTAAGTCCCCTATAAATATTTATATAATCCCAACTCACCACATATATTGGGGGTCTCGCTCCCGGGATTTGAAATTTTCAAAGCCCCAATTATAGTGGGTAGCTCACTTCAGGGAATTATAAAAACTAAAAAGGTATTCTTGGGTGGAAAATAAATAAGGTTGAGCTTTCAGTGCTTGTGGTTGTCCTTAGTATAATTAGTCATAGATAGAATTGTTTAGTTAGACATTGTATAAATTTGCCTGTTAGAAAATGGCTGACCTGGCAAAGTTTCGATCTGCGGCTGTACAGACTGCCAGGGAAATGCACATGGATGGTCAAGTCTTGATTGATTATGTGACCTTAGAATGTGATAAATTTATTGCCAGGGAAGAAAAAAGATTAGAGAAAGAAACTGAAAGAAAGTTAGAAGAGGCTAGAGAGATTAAGAAATTAGAGTTACAGATTGAGGCTGACAAGGAAATTAAGAGGTTGCAGATTGAGGCTGACAAAGAGGCTAGGGCATTGGAGGCTGAGACTAAGAAGTTACAGATGGAAGCAGAAGAAAGATTAGCTGCAGACAGGGAAGAGAAAAAGGCTGAAAGGGAAGCAGAAGATAGGAGATTGCAGAGGGAGCATGAATTACGACTAAGAGAGTTAGAAATTCAAGGCCATGCTCCTGAAAATGGTGCCAGTCCTTTTACCTCCGATGCTACTGGCAGTCAGGCAGCCTCAACCTCAGCTATGAGTTTTCATTTAGACCATTTTGTTGAGAAAGACGATGACATAGAAATTTACCTAAATAGATATGAACTTTTAGCTACCACGTATGGTTTAGAAAGAGAAAGGTGGAGCCTAAAGTTATCACAAGGGCTTCGTGGTACAGCTTATGAAGTTTTTTGCCAAGCTGAGCAGAGATGACCAAGACAATTATGACATGCTAAAGCAGGCTCTTTTGTTAAGATATGAAAAGAATGGAGAATTTTATAGAAAAAAGTTCAGGAATGCTAAACTACTGTCAGGTGAGATATATCACCAGTTCTCTGCACGGTTAGAGACATACTTGGAGAAATGGACTGCTCTGGGGAAAACCCAAGATCTTAAGGAAATGATCCTTATAGAGCAGCTAAGAGAGTCCATGGCTCCAGACCTGAGAAAGTTTCTCATGGAACAAGGTGCAGAGAGGCTGGGTGAGTTATTAAATGTCGCTGAAAGATATCAGGCAGCTCAAGCAGAGGTAACTGGTAATAAAAAGAAACAGGTAGACAATTTTAAGGCACCACAAAACTTTAATAAGTTTGATCATAGAGATCAGAACAAAGGTAAGCATCAGTTTGATAGGCCACGCTATGATAATAAAAATAAAACCCCACAATTCGATGAAAGGAAATTTGATGAAAGAAAATCTTTCAACCAAGGAAAGAAGTGGTGTAAAAATTGTCGGATGGACAATCATGATACTGACCGTTGTAGAAGGAAACCTGTGTATATGGCCACCCTTCAGGTCAGGTTGACCTCTAGAAAGGAGGAGGATATTCTGATAGATACCACTCCAGATGAGATGAGGAAGGCGCAGGCTGGGGATAAGACCCTCAAGCCTTGTTTTAAGAAATTGTCAACATGTCATACACCTCCAGGCAAGGGAGATTTCTATATGAAAAACAAGTTGATTTACAGGAAGGCCGGAACTAGATCCAATAGTCAGGGACAGCTGGTACTTCCTAAAAAGTATAGGGCAGAGCTAATAAGGAGCTTACATGGGAAACAAGATGGGGACCATAAGAAAATAGGTACCATCATTCAAAAGGTGGCTCACAATTATTACTGGCCCAAGGCAATGATTGACATTGAGAATTTTGTAGAAAGATGTGGCATATTACATGAGGGAACACCCCCAAGAGGGAACAGTGATCAGGACCTAGACACGCCACGGGGCAAACTTAGGCCTGACACTGAAAAGAAAAATAAATTTAATAAAGTGGACAAAGTGAAATGGGAGCCCCCTTTTCACGGACAGTCTTCACTTGGATGTTTTGCCATGGCCACAATGCAGCGAGTACAAAGAGATGTCTTACCCCAGAATAGGCCGAAAATCCCTCAGTCGGACTTATGTGAACTGGAGGAAGATACAAGAGAGAGGAGATCTCTCACAAAGAATTTTAAGTGGGGAGAAAGCCCCAAGAAAAGAATTGGTAGCGGTCGATTTGTGAATGATGATTCTGGGAAGAAAAATCATCACTATAGGGCTTCTAGTGGAAGAGACCATACCGGTACCTGGAAAAATAGGTCAACAATATTAAAGGTCCATATGTAGCTTGTTAAGAACGTGGACTGATGAAAAGGCAGAGGGAAATATTACATCATCATACCAATATGTGAATGAGCTGACCACTCGTTTAAAAACTGGCTGGAAACTTGCCAATGAAAATTTGAGACAAGCCAGGAAAAAGCATGCTGCCTATTATAACAAGAAAGCAAAAGACAGAGATTTGGCTGTGGGAGAGAAGGTACTGCTTCTTCTACCCGGTAGCCAGACTAAGTTGCAAATTGGATGGCAAGGTCCATATACAGTTCTAGAGAAGGTGTCTAGAACAAATTATAAGATAGATAAGAAGAGGAAAGAAAAAATCTATCATGTGAATCTCCTGAAAAAATATTTGGAAAGAGAACATCAGGAAGAGACACACTTGCTGACCTTGTCCATTGCAATGGAGATGAAAAAGGAACCACTTTCATCATTTGAATATCCATTACACCCCTGTGAGACCGCGGCACAGGTGAAAATCAGTACACATTTAACGAAAAATCAGAAGGAGAGAGTGCAACAGGTTCTAGATGATCATACAGAGGTGCTAACGGACCGTCCGGGGCATACAAACTTTTTAGAATATGATATGAAACTTAAAGACCCAACACCAGTCTGTATGAAAGCCTATTCGATTTCTTTCGCTAAGGAGAAAGCTTTGAAGGAAGAGATAGACTATTTGTTGAAGGAAGGAATTATTTCACACAGTGAATCTCAGTATAGTTCCAGTGTGGTTCTATTGAGAAAGCCCTCTGGAGAACACAGACTCTGTATAGATTACAGGAGACTGAATGCTATCACAGAAGGTCAGGTGGATCCATTGCCGGATACAAATCAGCTGTTTGCCAGGCTGAATAAAGCTAAATATTTCTCAAAGGTGGATTTGAGCAAAGGCTACTATCAGATTCCATAAAGCCTGAGGTTAGACCTTATCTAGCTTTTAGTACCTCAGAGGGACACTATGAATTTAACAGATTGCCATTTGGATTGAAAAATGCGCCCAGTGTCTTCTCTAGAATGATGAGAAAATTGTTGGATCCCCTGAATAATCCATGCATCACAAACTTCATGGATGATATCCTTGTAGCGACAGAAACGTTTGAGGAACACATTAACTCTCTGAACATGTTGTTTGATCGACTTAGAGAAGCGAATTTGACAGCCCGACCAACCAAATGTTGCGTTGGATGTAAAGAATTAGAATTCTTGGGACACACAGTCCATCAGGGAAACATGACCCCTGACCACAAGAATTTGGAGAAACTGAGAAAAGCACCGAGGCCACAAACAAAAAAAGACGTGAGATCTTTTGTCTCATTATGTGGTTTCTACCAAAAATATATCAAAAACTTTAACTCCATATGTGCACCGTTAACTGATTTGACACGCAAAGGAAATCCAGATCGAATTACCTGGACAGCACAGTGTAAATTAGCATACCAAGAATTGAAGGAAAAGCTCACAAGCAAACCTATTTTGAAATTACCTGACTTAAGTCAAGAATTCATTGTGACAACGGATGCTAGTAATCTAGGGTTGGGTGCCACCCTGTTACAGAAGTCAGATTCACTGGATGGGGAATTAACCCCAGTGGCATATGCTAGTCGTAAGTTGAATACAGCTGAAAAAAATTATTCAACTAGTGAAAAAGAATGTCTCGCAATGATATGGGCGATCAAGAAATTCAATATTTATCTGTATGGGAAGGCATTCAAGTTACAAACAGATCACAAACCCCTGGCTTTTCTAGCGCAAGCCAGACATGAAAATGCTAGGTTACTACGCTGGTCTTTGCTGTTACAGCCATATCAGTTTAGTAAAGAATATATTTCTGGAAAAACTAACCTAGGTGCTGATTTTCTAAGCCGCCATCCGTGCGATGAGACTCAAGGTAATCACCAGGCATAGATATAAATTTATCTATGTGTATATGGAATTAGGGACTGACATATAATGTCTGTTTTAAGTGGGGAGAATTGTGGTGAAAAATTATAATACCCATATATAAATTAGAACATAAATGTAAAGCAGAACGAAATAATACGATAGGAAGAAGAATGGAGAAGGACTAGTGCTTTCCCAGTATAGAGAACGCCTTAGCTGTATAACGCCGTAATGGCTAACTCAAGATTTCTGCTTGTACTAATTCGTTCGTTCCTAAATAAAATGCTTAGGCCTAACGATACGCCGATAAACGTAGCTCTAAAAATAGAATGTGTAGTAAAATCTTTTGGACGACCTTGATTTTAAAAACTAACACTAGTGCAAAATAGCGCACAAGGTTAGCCTTGGAAAGACAGAAGGGCTTAGAAGAAAAAAAGCAGAGAGAGGTAGACGGACCATGTAACACAGTAGCGCAAGCCACTCGCTGTGTGTCTAAAAATAAACCAACTCGCAGTGTGCTTGGCCTGATTTTTTTCAAATAAACAGTGATGAAAAAAAACTAACGATACGATGTAGGTTTTGAAAACAGGTTAAATTCTTATTAGGAAACCTGATACTCTACTGTTTTACGTCTGAGCTCCTGACTTTATACTGATAGTACAGTTAAAAAGATGCGGACAGATGTTAGTTAAAAATAAACAACTAAGATCGAAAAAAGACAGTATTTTTAAATAAGCCATTTAGTCCCTTGAAAATCATATATTCGTGTACAGGAAGGCTAGTGGACTAGGAATATGTAATAAATTATCTAAAAAGTCCATTAGATAATTAAATATTGGTAATAAAACATATAGAGAACAGAGATACTGTCAGGTTTGGTCATATCTGCTTGGGATGGAAATCCCTGATTTTTGTGAACCATAGTAGTGACAGAAAGTCTAAGATAGTACGTGGGAGGCCATTGGCTGAACTTTGTAGTTAAAAGAAATTGGATTGGGTGACCTATAAATAATAACAAATAAATGCCTAGAAACGGAGTAGAAGTGAATGAAAATGTGGAATGACTGGGTACTCTTTTGAATATATTCAAAACGATTGGTCAATACACTGGATATTGGCAGAAATCTTAGAGGGGACGCCATATCGTTACACATTGTAAAGAGATGAGAGCAGGCAGTGTTATTCAAAATTAAATATATATATATAACAACCTGGACATACCGCAGATCAAACTGTACCAGTCATCTTTAGTGTGTATTTCCTTACGAATTGTGGTAAGCTAGACATTTTTAATCTGTATTTTATATGAAAATTGAATGTGAAATGATAAATTATGTCTGTATGTGTGTGGTTCAGTAGCAAACATGAGGCAAAGCCTAGATATTGCTCCACCATGTAAAAGATTGTCAGAGAGGAGAATAACTGCATATATATATATATATATATATATATATATATATATATATATATATATATATATATATATATATATATATATATATATATATATATATATTGGATTGCCATATAGTAACATAACACCTATCCTATTGTACAGAAGGGATTACAGCTGGAATTGCAGAGGCGTTGTAACCATTAGAGAGAGGAATACTGGTGTATATTATCACATGAAAAGCTAGCAGTTGGCCTAAAGCGCTGAACTTTATGTTTGTTTGTACTGTCATGTACTTCTGTGTGGAATAATATGGTATACTAGTTAGTAAGAAGGATGCATAACCTTCACTTTCAGGGACCGTGGTATAGATGGTGATATTGCATCGTCCGGTCTGAGTACTGCGTGATCCAGAAAGTTGGCAGCAGACTCCCAGCACAAGATAGCGGCCATTGCCTATCATATTATCAAACTGAGAAGCAAGCGAGCAGAGGATACAGGTTTCCTGCAGCTGCATTATGAGATAAGAGCATGTCAGCACGTAAAGCCCAACCTTGAATCAAATACCCCTGAACTGAACTTTATTATAAAAGGGACAGAAAGTTTAAAGAAACAGAATCTGTGAATCCTCTAATATTATTTCCACCAGTAACAAACACATGAAGTAGTGATGACAAACAACAACCTAGCATTAAAAACCAGTATTACCTCATAATAATACATCACAACACTACACTTATATTACAAGACTATTATATGTCTGGACAAAAATCTTTTGTATAAAATTTTGTACATAAACATTGTGCTTACATTTGATTGTGATTCCTGATTCACATTGTAGTAGGATCAGGATATCTATATATTGAAAAGCTAATACATTGTATACAATTTAACACTTGACTTACTTAAGATAAATATTTAGAGTGTTATATGTTTGTGATTGTCATAGTGTTGTAAATTGTTGTGAATCTTAACTTAGGTGTTTATCTGTTTGTTGGTTGTTGTGAACTTACACTTCATCACTATCATAACCCTAGACATTAAACGAAGTCATCATACAATTCAAGAATAAGTCTGATTGAGGTCGAAATGTGGTAGCAAGCAAGGTTCTCTGTAACACACCAACATTATTAGATACATAGACCTTCACAGCTGATCTCATTCAGTACACTAAGTCCCCTATAAATATTTATATAATCCCAACTCACCACAGGACTGACAATCAATAGTGAAATCATAGAAATTAATTACATCAATCAATTTACACAATGGGTCTTCTGACCATAATACACATATTATTATATAAGGGTGTAGTTGTATTATCTAACTGAGGTGATTGTTTATTATCATCATCTCTGCACGTTGTTTGTAAGTTTTTGTGGACACTGATGGAATGTTTATATCACTATTCCCAGTTTCTTATTTGTAATATAATGTTAGTTGAGCGATCAGGTGCCGAAACATGCACCTATCTTTGTAATATGATGTAGGAATCTTCCTGCACTTTGCTGAACGACAACCTTCAGCTCCCACTTCTTCAAGAATGATGGTGGTTTACAGTTGTCTCCGAAAAAGGCAAGACTGTGGCATGAATATATCGGCCCACTGTAGTCTGGCACCAGTTATTGACAGCAACCAAAACCCTCTGAAATCAGAAGGATATGCCTCCTTCGTAATCAACAGCCTACAATAATACTCAACAACCAGTACAGGCACATTACAAACAAACATGTAAGATCAGCTCTTTACGACAATCCCTTTCACCAGTTTCTTTTGATGTGACCAGGTATACCAGTATTCCTCTCCCCTAATAGTTACAACGCCTCTGCAATTCCAGCAATAATCTGTTGTCCACACAATAGGATAGGTATTATGCTCCTGATGATAATCCTATATAATTTAGTTGGTCTACACCTCTCTGATAGTCTTTCATATGCTGGATCAATCTCTAGACTCTGTTTTGAGTCTGCCATAGACTCACTTACTTACAGTCGTATGTTAGTATTTCACATTCAAATTTTATTTTAAATAAAATGTTAAGAAAATCAATCTTACCACAGATGCAAGGAAATAACACAAGTTAAACGATGACTAGGCAATAGAATATGGCACATTTTCGATCTGCCCTATGTCCAGGCTTTTCCTATGTTAGAAAATTCTCCGCCTGCTCTCATCGATCTTGCTTTGCACAAAATGTACTTGAAATGGCAGTGAACAGTCCCCGTTTCGTACCAGTATCTACTGCTTTGTCCAATGGGACCATGTCTACATTTATTTTTGAATCTATCGTTTCAAATAACAACTCCCAATATGTTTCCTGGAAAATTATTATGTTGCAAATCTTGAACGGGGAAAAACTACAGAAAGTTGAAAGTTTCAATTATTTAGGCAGTAAAATGACTCAGGATGGTGACACAACAAGAGAAATCCATACTAGAATTGCTTTGGCAGCTAGCGCCTTCAATAGATTATCTAACATTTGGAAATTACGATCATTGAATATACATACCAAGCTTCGTCTGTTTAATTCAAATGTTATCTCAGTGTTAACATACGGCTGTGAGAGTTGGAAAATAACAAAATCATTGGAGAACAAGCTGAATACATTCGAGAACAAATGTCTTAGAAAACTCATGAACATCAGTTGGAAAGAATTCAAGACTAATCGACAAATAAGAGAAGACTCTAGGCAGAAATATGTCTCCGACTATATAAGGAAAAGACGATGGTCATATATCGGTCATGTCCTACGAATGCAAAACAACAGAATACCACTACAGGCGCTCACTTGGGTTCCTGAGGGTAAGCGGAAAAAAGGAAGACCAAAAGAAACACTCAGAAGAACAATAATAAGAGAAGGAAGAACGTTGGGCCTAAATAATGTACAAGAGCTAAGAGGAGTGGCGTCACAACGAACAACCTGGAGAGCACTGGTTTCTGCCTTATGCGCCGTGTTTGGCGCTTAAAGAATTTATTATTATTATATTAATATGTTTCCAAGGCAAATATATTTTTAGTTTTAGGTCAACCAATCATACTTCGCCTTCCTTCAAAATCCACCCAATCAAATATCCCGTACCTTTTAACCTCATTTACCCAAAGTCGTTTTTTCAAAACATGCCATAAAAATTATAAGCAGGCATGATCTTTACTTGACAGTCTGGTCGGGTGCACTATAGTATTATGGCTATAATTAGTTAATTAATGGACTATTTGCGTAACTATTACCATATTCTTTGTCAGCAAGTCCTAAGGTACACGAATATACAATTTATATGGGACTAGTTGGCTTGGTTCAGAAGTACACAGTTTCTTTTCTATGCTAGTGTTTTAAATTTTAGTCTACTACACGTTCAATTCTTTTCCATGTGCTGTCTTCTCTATTTACGTGATAATTACGTCCTTTGAAATAAGAGCTAAGGTTGTTTTTGTGACACGAGTTGTCTGCATGTTCTAACTTTTTCCTCGTATTTTGGGGAAACCCCTAAGGCAAGGCTTGCCCCTGTATTGGTATTGGCTTTTAGTTTAAAATCAATGCGAAACGAATTAGCATTTCATCTATCCTGTCCCCTCCTCGTTCCACAATGCATTTTTAGGCACAATTTTCTTAGAACTAGGAAAAGTGATTATGTCAAGGACGAATTTGAAAAATTTGGGTACCGTTTGTGGTGAAAAATTCTAATACCCATATATAAATTAGAACATAAATGTAAAGCAGAAAGCAAATATAAGAAAGAAAGAAGAATGGAGCAAAACCAGTGCTTTCCCAATAGCACAAAAGCCTGAGATTAATAACGCCGGAAGGGATGAACGCAAAATCTCTGCTTTCCCTGCTGCATTCTTCAAATAATTGTATCGCCACACCCCCTATAAAATATGTACTGTATTTTCTCAATGACCTAGATACTAAAACAAACATTAGTGAAATTACACGCACAAGGTTAACTTAGAAAGACAGACGGACGAACTAAGAGAGAGAGAGAGATGCACGAAGGGACGCATGCAGTTAAGCAGCTCGCTGTGTGTCGCTGTGTAAGCCATTTCGCACGCCGTTTGCATGGCCTGATTTTCAAATAAACAGTGATGAAAAAACTAACGACACGACATTAGGTTTTGAAAACAGGTTAATTCTTATTAGGAAACCTGATTTTTTACGTAGTGCTCCTGACTTTATACTGATAGTACAGTCGTAAAGGATTGAACAGGTGGTAGTTGAACTTAGCCCCTTGAAAATCATATATTCGTGTACAGGAAGGCTAGTGGACTAGGAATATGTAATAAATTATCTAAAAAGTCCATTAGATAATTAAATATTGGTAATAAAACATATAGAGAACAGAGATACTGTCAGGTTTGGTCATATCTGCTTGGGATGGAAATCCCTGATTTTTGTGAAACATAGTAGTGATAGAAAGTGTAAGATGGCACGTGGGAGGCCATTGGCTGAACTTTGAAGTTAAAAGAAATTTAATTGGGTGACCTATGAATAACAAATAAATGCCTAGAAACGGAGTAGAAGTGAATGACAATGTGGAATGACTGGGTACTCTTTTGAATATATTCAAAACGATTGGTCAATACACTGGATATTGGCAGAAGAAATCTTAGAGGGGACGCCATATCGTTACACATTTTGAGAGATGAGATCAGGCAGTGTTATCCTAAATTAAATATATATAACAGCCTGGCCATACCGCAGATCAAACTGTACCAGTCATCTTTAGTGTGTTTTCCTTACGAATTGTGGTAAGCTAGACATTTTTGATCTGTATTTTATATGAAAATTGAATGTGAAATGATAAATTATGTCTGTATGTGTGTTGTTCAGTAGCAAACATGAGGCAAAGCCTAGATATTGCTCCACCATGTAAAAGATTGTCAGAGAGGAGTATAACTGCATATATATATTGGATTGCCATATAGTAACATAACACCTATCCTATTGTATGGAAGGAATGACAGCTGGAATTGCAGAGGCGTTGTAACCTTTACGGAGAGGAATACTGGTGTATATTGTCACATGAAAAGCTAGCAGTTGGCCTAAAGCGCTGAACTTTATGTTCGTTTGTACTGTCATGTACTTCTGTGTGGAATAATATGGTATACTAGTTAGTAAGAAGGATGCATAACCTTCACTTTCAGGGACCGTGGTTTAGATGGTGATATTGCATCGTCCGGTCTGAGTACTGCGTGATCCAGAAAGTTGGCAGCAGACTCCCAGCACAAGATAGCGGCCATTGCCTATCATATTATCAAACTGAGAAGCAAGCGAGCAGAGGATACAGGTTTCCTGCAGCTGCATTATGAGATAAGAGCATGTCAGCACGTAAAGCCCAACCTTGAATCAAATACCCCTGAACTGAACTTTATTATAAAAGGGACAGAAAGTTTAAAGAAACAGAATCTGTGAATCCTTTAATATTATTTCCACCAGTAACAAACACATGAAGTCGTGATGACAAACAACAACCTAGCATTAAAAGCCAGTATTACCTCATAATAATACATCACAACACTACACTTATATTACAAGACTATTATATGTCTGGACAAAGATCTTTTGTATAAATTTTTGTACATAAACATTGTGCTTACATTTGATTGTGATTCCTGATTCACATTGTAGTAGGATCAGGATATCTATATATTGAAAAGCTAATACATTATATAAAATTTAACACTTGACTTACTTAAGATAAATCTTTAGAGTGTTATATGTTTGTGATTGTCATAGTGTTGTAAATTGTTGTGAATCTTACTTAGGTGTGTATCTGTCTGTTGGTTGTTGTGAACTTACACTTCATCACTATCATAACCCTAGACATTAAACGAAGTCATCATACAATTCAAGAATAAGTCTGATTGAGGTCGAAATGTGGTAGCAAGCAAGGTTCTCTGTAACACACCAACATTATTAGATACAGAGACCTTCACAGCTGATCTCAGTTAGTACATTAAGTCCCCTATAACTATAATTAAATAATCCCAACTCACCACACCGTTTTGTTCGGCTATTCGTTAGCAAATAATAATCTGAAGGCGTAGGCAATACCGACAGTTCTAGCAAAAAATTCTTTTATACTTTCTTATCTTGCCGTTATGCCGTATATTGTTATATATTAATTTAGATATTGTATTTTGAAATTCACTACAGATTTGATGTTATGAATTGTTGTAGGTATTATTATATTTGTATTAAATGAGATTAGCTATGAAGGTCCCTGAATATACCCAATAATATTGTGAACTTTTCAGGGTACCTTTCCACTACCACCTTTTTATCTCATTCAAAATGTATTTATATTAGTATATTAAATGACATCGTGTTGTGTCTAGGGTTATGAATGTAGAGTGAAATGTACAATAATTCACAAACATACAAACAAATAGTTTATTATTCACAACAGCACACAGTACTACCACAATAACATACAAACGACACTCTAAAAGGCTATCTTATTTAAGACTGTGGTTGAATTTTGTGTAAATAAGATTTTTGCAGTTTTATTATCCTGATTCAAATTTATTTGTAATCAGGACTGACAATTTAAAAGTGAAATCAAAATAATCATTTACATCAGTCAAATAGCACAATAGATCCTTTGTCCATATATATAATATTTTTCTAATATACGTCTGTAGTGTTCTCCTACTTTAAGGTAATACTGGTGGTACTACTAGGTTGTTGTTTTAAATCATGTCCTTTTGGAAATGTTTGTTTCTATTTTGTCACTTGTGGAACTATTACATATTTGTCCCAGTTTTATTCACTGTTATCAGATCGTTCTTTTAAAGTTCTGTAGCTGAGCTCTCAGGTGCCGAACGAGAACTTAACTTGGCAGTAGAATATAGGGTGAACCTTTCCTCTGCTCGCTTGACAATCTGTTCCCTGTTTGATAGGCAATGGCCACTAGCATGGGCTCGCAGTAAACAGGCAGAGTCCTGAATCAATCAATTTTCAAGCGTTTGGTACCACATTAACGTCAGTACCCAGGACCTCTGAAATGTGAAGGTATGCATCCTTCGTAATATCTAGCATACACTAATAGTCCACAGTTAAGGACATGTACATTAAAAACAAACAAAAGGATCATATCCTTATACAAACCTATGCCACCATTTTCTTTTGATGTGACAATGTACACCAGTATTCCTTTTCCCTAACAGTTACAACGCCACTGCAATTCCAGCTGTAATCTCTTCCATATAATAGGATAGGTGTTATGCTCCTTTATGACAATCATATATATTCTTGTATTTTACACCTCTCTGACAGTCTATCACATGGTGGATCAATCTTTAGGCTTTGCCTCATGTTCGCTATAGACCCACTCATGTACCGACATATATTATTATTTCACATTCAATTTTTATATAAAATAAAGGTTAATAAATGTCAATCCTACCACATGTTTCAATGAAATATACACAGAGACGATGACTGACACAGTTTCGATCTGTTTTATTGCCCAGGCTGCTTAGAACTTGTATTTTAAAGCACAGCCTGCTCTCATCTATCACTGTTGAAAATTTTCTTAGAAATGGCGTCCTCCCCAACTCCTATTCTGACAATATCGATTCAGTTAGCCAATGTCTATTAATTTTACAGTGTAAACAGTCTTTTCAAAAAAATAGCATTCAAACTTTTCCTACGTTACTAGGTTATTTATGTTTATTCAAAGGTCAGCCAATAATATTTCGTCTCACTTCAAATGGAACCCAATCGGATTCACTGTACTATCCTAGCCTATCTGTCACCTACTTTTTCCCCAAAAAATATGCGATCCAATCTAAGCAGATATGACTTGACCTGACAGTATTTCTGATCTATATGTATTGTTTTATCAATATTTAATTAGTTAAGGGACTATTTATATAACTAATAACATATTCTTGGTCAGCAAGTCTTCAGGTACACGAATCTACAATTTTTAAGGGGCTATGTGGTTTGGTTCAAAAATTCTATCTTTTTTTCTATGTTGGTTGTTTATTTTTAAACTACCTCTCGTTCACTTCTTTTCTCATGTACTTACGAGATAATTACGAGAGCTTAGGTCATTCATAATAAGAGCTTAACATGTTTACAGGACCGAGGTGTCCACAATTCTAACTTTTTCATTGTATTTGGGGAAACCCCTAAGGCAAGTGTAACTGTCTTTTTCTCTCTTGTAGAGGTGATCATTTGCATAAGACAGCATACATGTTGTTAAATGTGTAGTACTTGTAATGATGAGCTGAGTGTGGGTGCAAATGAAGGCGCGAATGTGTTTAGGCTCGTATATGTTGTGTCATGCAACCCATACACTCACATGCAGTAGTCAAAGATGCTTGGACACTGCAGGCACATTTCAAAACATTTATTGACGGTAACACACACAGTAGCATCAACAGGAACAGTCAGTGTAAACAAGGTCATGCTGACCGGAAATCGTTAGGTATACATCAGGCATTCAAAAAAGGCTGGTAAACATTCCAATATTCGTTCATGGTCAATAGTACTGTTATTCAATGACAGTTCACAATGCCGCTTTGGTATCTCTGACTAAACGCGTCAGATACCTTAATCACTTTGACATACAGGTACAACTTGGCACTCCCCGCCAATTGCACATTATCAGGCTGTAATATATTAGCCTTAACACAGGCCTCGTTATGGCGTCATCTGTGTACTTCTTCTAAGCAGGTTAACATCAACCCTGCAGTAATGCTTATGTAGATATCAATATACCGCCAATCTGCGGTTCCCACAATATAACTTCGTCACTGGACTTCTGTTCGTTTAAAGACAAATAGTCTTACATAGCTATCCTGAGCATAATGTATAAGTTCTGTAATGTAGGATCGGTGAGCTGTAGTTCACAGTCTTGGTAACCTTAAACATGTTCTGTCACCGAATGCATAATAATGTAGAAAAGGTCGGTGTTACCTTGCACAGAATCCTCAGAACATAATAACGAA
Source organism: Oreohelix idahoensis (assembly GCA_024509875.1). NCBI lineage: Eukaryota > Metazoa > Mollusca > Gastropoda > Stylommatophora > Oreohelicidae > Oreohelix > Oreohelix idahoensis. The sequence continues at coordinate 38,961 of JAMPIV010020776.1, read as the reverse complement.
CTCTGTCGTCATTCCGACGTACATAGAATCACTGGGGAGAACTGCCAACGCAGTCAATTCGAAGATTTTCCCCGAAAAACACAATGGACCTACACGTCCTCAGAAGCCAGGACTTCACAACTCAACAAGACGGAAGTCTAATTTCGCCCTCTCCACTGCGCATCGCATATAGCCCAGAACTGTATTACCTTTGACCCAAAAGGTCAAACACAATGAACGAACAAACAAGGGAGATAACCCCTAACCAACCTGACACAAGCAAAGTCAAGACATAGTTACTAAACTTTGACCAGGGTGAAAAAACCCTACAACCAATAGATCGATGTTTGAAACTCCATCAAAAATGACAGCAACATATTACTACACCCCCCCCCCCTCCCCCCCCCCCCCCCCCCCGTAAAAAAAATGATACTTTTTTTTATTAAAATATATCCATGAGCAAGATAGCACAAGCATCAATTATGTGCTCATGAAAGAATGACCCTAATATCAGGTACAATGGACGCACAAATAAAGCGTCTGAAGAGGATACAAATCATCTCCCAACATAAGAGAAAATATTTCTCAAAGCAAAACAAATTCAGGAGGTATCATTAAAGAAACCTAAGTTGCTGGCAATACCAAGACACATATCAAACATCATTAAATACTATAATTATAGCAATATACAAATATCATGAATTACAATGCTATATTAGCAACATATCACTGATGGATGGACAAAATCAAATTTGTTAAATTCTTTTTACATCATCCAAATAGTAAAACATTTGTATTACAATATATTAGGATATTAAGGACAGACCTAAGTCTGAAAGTGTATCAGGAAAACTAGGACACCAGAGCTAAGTAGATTAATGTTGAGATCTACCATCACAACGAGATCTATCAAAATTATTATCTCTGTTGAGACCATTGCTCTTATTTGAACTCCATTTACCATAGTTATGAAAAGTTGTGTTATTACCCTTATGATCAAAATTCCTATTAGTAGGATTTTGTTGTTTCCAAGAAAAACTATTATCAGGTTGGTAACTTTTATTAAAGTTCCTATAGTTACCGGGATCAACATGTTGAGGACCATTAAATCCCCTCCAATTCTTTAAAGAAGAACCATTACGTGATGGACGCGTTTGGTACTGTCCACAATCACAGTTATTTCTCTTAGTAAAGTTACTTTTATTTTTCCCTGTACCAATATGCTTAACAGGTACATCGTACTGACTGAGCTGAGTACGATGGGTACTAACAGTTTTGTTTTCTTTTACCCACTTATCAGGAATCTGGGAATTCGATGCACGGTTTCCCTGAGGAATCTTAACATGACACTTATCAAAGTCCTCCCCTCGATCCAAACTTGCTTTACCTTTGTTGGCCTCACGCCAACTCCCATTAGAGGCAGTATCGTTATTTCGTGGGAAAGTATATTTGCCACGAAAAAATTTGTTGACATATTGTTTCATGTTACTACTAGCATGTCGTTGACTCTTTGCATTAACATATTGACCATCAGGTTTGTGTTCAAATCTATTCACCTTATTAGTAGACAACATTCTGTTCTCCAAAACAATATCTAATAAACCATCAATTCTGTTGCGAAGTTTTGCAATTTCTACTTCTGCAACAGCTTTCTCTCTAGAAACAGCTTTATGAACTCTCTCGTTGACTTTAACATGAAGCCTGTTGCAATCTAACCTTAAGTCATCTAACTGTGAAGTTAGAGTCTTCTCTTTAACAATTCTTTCTCTAAGATCGTTACTCAACATTTCCTTTTCAGATGTAGTTTCTAAAACCTTAGCTTTCTCTTGAACAAGTTCAAGTCGAAGTGCTTCCATAGCACTATGATGAGTAGTCAAAAGTTCATCAATTTTCTTATCTTTTTCTTTATTCGCTGTCAACTGTGTTAACTCCAGTTGCAGTGACTGAATCTCATTAATCTTGCTATCCTTAAATTCATTAATCTCCTCCCGAGATACCAAATTCTTCTTTATAGCAGTATTTTGCAAAAGATTTACCTCATTACTTAATTCCAGAATTGTTCCTTCATAAGACTTCTTGTCTTGTCCGGCCTGAAGTTGTACTTTGCGACATATTTCTTGCGCACTAGCAAGTGCTAAGTTTGCTTTATGTAAGTCATCTTCATGTCTCTTAGCTTCAATCCTTTCAGGAACAACCATATCCTTCTCAGGGAATATTGCATTCTTTTCTTTAAGTTGGCTCTCGAGATTACTATTATCATGCAAGAGACGAAGAAGTGTTTTATTATAGGACTTTTCCCGTTCCTGAGCCTGAACTTTTAACATCTCACAGTCCATTTTGACTTGCTTTAGCTCACTATTAAGAGACTGTTCTTTACCGAGATGATTGTTGTTCATTAAGCTCACTTCACAAATCTAATTCTTGTTTTCTTGTTCATTAAGCTCACTTCAACTTCTAATTCTTTTTTCTCCTTTTCCAGTTGAGATTGTCTCAATTTATTCTCACTAGGAAGAGCTAATGTTTCTATAATCTTCCACAGTAGTTTTAAATCAAGCGTGGAAGAGTTCACCTTATCTACCTGATTATCCATCATCTGTTTTAAATGAGGTCACTTCCTTCTCCAACTCTTTCTTCTGACTAGCCCAATCTCTATTCTGACTAACCCAATTTGTAACATGTCTATTATTAGCTTCTATATGAAACTCCACTTCCTTCTTCAGTGTAGCATTTTCAGAATTCATTTCTGAGAACTTCTTCTCATTCTGCATTTTTGACATCTGTAGCTCATCAGTAAGAGCTTTATTTTTACTCCGAAGCTCATTTATCGTTTTTTTTCAACGCATCCAACTCCACAACATTACCTTCATCATAAAAGAGTGTGGATAGTGATTTCTAAAGTCTAAATACTCTATCCTTAGAATAGCCATTTCTATAATTACATATAGCATATTCTCTAAGACTCTCACTCGCCTGAAGTAGGAAATGCTTGACACTCTTTAAACGTACAAGAAAACGGTGGCAATTTTCTGGTGCTAAATTCTAGAATGTTTATTCTTTTACCGTTCCAGGTAAGTTGTCCTTTCAGGCATATTCCATTTCAGGAATTATAATATTTAGATATTGGTTTGGCCAATCACACACAATCTCCCTGGCCCGCACCTCAGGTACTCAATAACAAGGCCCAACTTCTTGGCACAATTCACATCCATTTAATATACATATTACTCCATTTGAGTATAATACGACATCTTAGCTTTTACTAGCACATGTCTCTACTGTCCTTGATTTCGCTCCTCTCAGTTTTAATCGAACAGTCAACTTACGTGCACAAGAATTCCATATACACTGCTAAGACTAATCTGACATTATACTATTAGTGAAAGCATAAAGCAGTGATGGTAATCGATCTTGCAGGTGACATATAAAAATGCCCAAAGGCAATTAACACATTTTACAAGCAGGTCCTACTGGACACATTCCTTGCTCACTGGTCAAACGACACAAGCAGAATGCCGGTTCGAGACGCTAGCTTGTCCCAGATCAGAAATGCCGTCTGCTGTTAATTCAGAGCAGCAGACACGACGTCTCTTCCTGCAACCACGGGATACCGTGTGTAAACAATATATATCAGGAAGTGATCGACATGATATGATATTTACTCATATCATTACTCCCCCCCCCCCCCCCCTGGATTAAAATAATGAAAAGGAACTTTTCATTATTTTCATAGTACAATCTTACAAGGTCACTGGAGAAACCATATGACAATATCCAAATACTCAACTGTCATCATTATGATAGCACCTAGAGGCGTGCTGCATAATCGACAATTTAACACACAAGGTGTGGTATTTAGTAATAAAATAACTAAACCCATTATCGTTAGCAGACGCTCTTTTGACACAAATGTGAGGTAACTATATTCATTAGAAGACAGATAAGAAAGGTCAATATGTCAGTCATGGCACTCACACAGCATACCATGTCAACAAACGCCCTAAGTCGTGTCGGTATGTAAGTCTACCTATCTATCAAATGAAATGCGTAATAAGCAATCAAAGACAGAATAAAGTATATGAGGCAGACAAGTTAAAATATAAGTGGTGACTGTGACAATATGTCAAAATAGTTATTAACATTTGTATGTATGCAATGTCATGTGGTGAATGACAATGTTAATGAGATGTCATATGAAAATATATTACTTAATATCTACACATATGAGGGATATAAATTATAATAAGTGGAAGCACCACTGTAATTCACTTCATATAATGATAGACCAATGAAGCAATGCAATGTCACACGTGATAATAAAACTGGTCATGTTAGACCATACACAGTTCTTCCTGTAGGAGTATTTAAAAGAATAAAAGTTTCAGTGAGTCATTAGTTTGTACATTAGTGATATGTTATGCTGGAAAGACATAGTTTATTGAAGGAAAAATCCAATTTCCATCTATGTTGGTTGTCGATGTTTGTTTTCCATGCAATATTATATGCAGCACAGAAACTATAGTTCATTCTGTACCTGAGAATTTCATACTTATGTGATGAAATGTCATTTGTTGGTTATGTCCCTTTTGAATTCTGTAGTCAATAATTTTAGTTACTTCCCTTTCTACACAATGTTTGAGATAGTTAAGTAGTGCAAAAAGTTTCTTGGAAATGTAGCAGATTATCTGAATTGCACTGACTTGTATTGTTATACCGCCAAAAAGTCATTGTACAATGTGCATGAAGTAACCAAGTATTGTTCTTGAGCAATTGCATTAGACATCATGTGACGCAATGTCACACGTGATAATAAAACTGGTCATGTTAGACCATACACAGTTCTTCCTGTAGGAGTATTTAAAAGAATAAAAGTTTCAGTGAGTCATTAGTTTGTACATTAGTGATATGTTATGCTGGAAAGACATAGTTTATTGAAGGAAAAATCCAATTTCCATCTATGTTGGTTGTCGATGTTTGTTTTCCATGCAATATTATATGCAGCACAGAAACTATAGTTCATTCTGTACCTGAGAATTTCATACTTATGTGATGAAATGTCATTTGTTGGTTATGTCCCTTTTGAATTCTGTAGTCAATAATTTTAGTTACTTCCCTTTCTACACAATGTTTGAGATAGTTAATTAGTGCAAAAAGTTTCTTGGAAATGTAGCAGATTATCTGAATTGCACTGACTTGTATTGTTATACCGCCAAAAAGTCATTGTACAATGTGCATGAAGTAACCAAGTATTGTTCTTGAGCAATTGCATTAGACATCATGTGACGAACGCTTGAATATATATCTTGATTTTGGATGGACAGAAATTCATCATCATCATGTTGCTTGGCATAGTGTCTCTATTTTTTTAAACGGTTTAAGTGCATGATGAAGCAATGTGGCTGTACTCTTTGAAGTATGCACTATATGAGTCAAAAGAAGTTATGTTCTTTAGTTCATGATGCTACCTTTGCGAAATAATTCCTGAGTTGTCCCAAAGGAAGTAGTGTTATCATTGAGCATCAAAGTTGGATTGAGGCAGCATTTGCGGATACAACTGGCGATATCGGATGCTTCATGCATCTGGATAGCACATCGGCCATGACGTTCAACTTTCCTGCGATGGGTTTAATCTGGTAATTATAGGGTTGAAGGGCCAGTGAGGCACGAGCTGCTTTAGCATTCTTGAATCTCGCTGTTTTGAGGTAAGACAGTGCTCTTTGGTCCGTCTCGAGAGTGAAACTTGCACCAAGCAGGTAGCGCTGCAGTTTGGAGAAGCAGAATACAAGAGCCAGTAGCTCTCTCTCGATGACCGAGTAACGTTGCTCCGTCGGCGTTAGCTTCCTGCTAACATACAGTGTTGGATGTAAGCAGCCTTTCCATTCTTGCAAAAGCACACCTCCAATTGACGTGTTGGAAGCGTCCACTGTCAGAGTAAAATGTTTAGATGGATCAGGCAATCTCAATATAGGCAACTTGGAAAACAGACATTTTAATCTATTTAAAGTAACATTAACATCATGGCTATAAATTAACCTATTTGGTGACTCCTTCTTCACCAGTGATGACAACACAGACGTATACTCCGCAAAATTAGGGATAAACTTACGATAAAAGTTTAGGAGCCCTAGAATACTTCTAACCTGTTTTTTGGTCTTAGGCATATCAAGGTTTAGAATCCTAGAGATAGTAGTATCCTCTGTTTTCAAAAAACCTCCTCCTACTTTATAACCTAAAAATGAAATCTCCTGAAATCCAATTTTAGTTTTAGATGGACGTGCAGATAGATTATGACGACGTAGAGTGGTAAGTAAGGATTGGATACCCTTCAAATGTTCATCCCATGATTGATGAAATAGACAAATGTCGTCAATGTAAGTAATAAGGTCGTCTCTGTCAGAGAAGAGTCGTCTCATCATGCGAACGAAGGTCGCAGGTGCGTTAACTAAACCAAAAGACATATAGTTAAATTGAAAGAGTCCTAATGGAGTTGCGAAAGCAGTATAAGGCTTGGATCGTTCCGTTAATGGTACTTGAAAATAGCCTTTAGATAGATCAAATTTTGAAAAAAATGTAGCTGTAGCTAGTCTATCTAATAAAGATTCCAACACGGGCATTGGTTCCGCGTCTTGGATGGTGACCGAATTTAAACGTCTAAAATCTATGCATATACGTATAGATTTGTCTTTTTTCCTGATCAAAACCATAGGAAAACTATAAGGGGAATGAGATGGAGAAATGACATTTAATTTCACCATCTGTTCTAGTTCCTCTTTAACCTGCCCTTGTAAATGTATAGGAATAGGGTAAGGTTTCAACTTAATGGGTTGAAAGTCTGTCAGAATGATATCATGTTCGATGATATCAGTGTGTCCTGGGACATCAGTAAGGACATCAGTAAAAGAACGTAAGATAGAAGTAACCTGTTCTTTCTGGGAAGAAGATAGAGTTGGTGATATATCAACATCTTTCCAACTTTCAGTAGACAAGTAGTGAAGACTAGGTAATACCAATAGTGAGTCATTACCATCAGTCAAATCAGAATTTTCTTCTTGTATGACAGCCAAAGAAGAATGACGACAGACAGATTGATCAAGAGCCTCGAAGACTGGTCTCAGATATGGTGGACGTGTATGAAACTGCTGTAACATATTGATATGAAAAGTTTTATCTTTCCCTCTACTGAGACAATATAATCAACATCAGACAGTTTCTCCACAATCCTGTAAGGTCCTCTCCATGAGACTAATAATTTGTTATCTCTCCTGGGTAATAATACGTAAGCTTCATCACCAGGCCAAAGTTGGCGTAATTTACGGTTTTGGTTAATAAATAACCTCGCCCTAAGCTTTGCCTTCTCAGATGAACCTACTGCTATTTGGCATGCGTCTATTATTTTTTTCCTCAAATTGACCACATACTGATATGAGGTCTGAACCTCTTTGTTCATCTCAGCACCAATTAAAAGTTGTTTTAATATAGACATTGGGCCGCGTGGTCGGGCGCCAAAAACTAATTCAAATGGACTAAAGCCTGTATGTTCGTTTTTTATCTCCCGATAAGCAAATAATATAGCCGGCAGGACTCTATCCCAATTTTGAGGATATTTAATTGTAACCTTATGTAGCATTTGTTTTAAGGATCTGTTGAGGACTTCTATTTTCCCATTAGATTGAGGATGGTATATTGAACTAAGGGATCTTTGAATCCCAAACATATCCATAACCTGTTTCATAGCATCTGAAACTAACTGAGTTCCTCTATCAGATAGAATGTTCTCAGGAAAGCCTATTCTACTGAAAATCAAAAATAATGCATCAGCAATATCTACTGTGGTGATGGTTTTTAAAGGAATTGCTTCTGGCCAGCGTGTGCACATATCTATGCAGGTCAACACATATTGATGACCTCTGGCTGATGTTACCTTTAAAGGGCCAATAATGTCAATGGCCATCTTTGCGAAGGGACGCAAAGAAATATCAGATGCTTGAATGGGCGCATCATGTTTTGGTTTTCTGGTTGCTACACTTTGGCAGATGGTACATGTACGACAAAATAATTTGACGTCTTTTGTAATTCCGGGCCAAAAAAAAATATGACAAAACTCTTTGTTTTGTTCTAGCAACACCTAAGTGTCCTGCACATTCAATGTCATGTGCATGTCGTAAAATGAATGGTCGAAAACAAGCTGGTACCATAATCTGTTTCTTTAAGGAATTAGCAAATTGATAGTTTCTTACTAAAATCCCATTTTTGATAGTATACCAGTGTTTTGCACAGTCATCTATCATTACATCATTCAAATGAGCAATATGAAAATATTTTTTTAAGGAAATATCATCCTTCTGTCTTTGAATAAAGGTTTCCTTATCAATGAGCTCCATCTGAAATAAATTGTCATCATCATCATTCACATCATTCATTACCTTAATATCATCATTATTTTCCTGTTGATAATGACTTATATCATCATCATTATTTTCCTTTTCTACTTCATCTTCTGAAGTGATATCTTCCGTTATATCTTCAGGTAATACATCAATGACTGGTTTGTGATGATCATTGTCCATGCGAGACTGAGCTCTGGTAGTCACAGCATTTGAACATAATAAGTGTTGTCTTTCCCATATTTCAATATCTTCCTGTGTACATTCATGCAATTTAGGTATGTTTCCCATAATAATTCCAGCAATTGGATTGTCCAAGAGGCATACTAGTGTTCGTCCTGTAAAATAAGGTGTGTCCAAAAATACCTCTGCTGTGGGGTAATATTCCACAGTTCCACCAAAAGTTATGCATTTCACTTGTTTTCCTGTATAATCCACCTTATCAACCAAGGCCTTGCGCACACCAATGGTGGTTGCACCCGTGTCCCTGAGTAAAGATGCTAACTTATTATTGACAAAACCTCTGTTCAAGATCAATGAACCAGTACTTTCAAAAGATGACATGACTGGGAGAGGGTGTCCGCATAATAATCTTGGCACTCCTTGAGGCTGAAATAAAGAATTGCAATTAGTGCAGTTATCACTATTTGCTAAGTCTACACTGCATGAATTTGCATGTGCTACAATATCATTATGGTTCTGATTATTATCATGAACAATGGCATTGGTACTTTCAGTGTTTCTTGATTGTCTGGAAGTATTGTTATGATAAGATCTTATTTGCATTTTGATCATTTCCTCTATAAAATGATTTCTGACCTCTATTTGCTTTTGAGTTATATTCTCCTCTACTTTGCCAGTTATTGGACTTAAATGAGGTTTGTGGATAAAAGTTATCCTCTTGATATGAATTCCAATGTCTTTGAGGTTGGTATTTGTTAAAATTGTATCTACCTCTATTTTGACTGTAATTATGTGATGGTTTAAATCTTTGATTCCTATCTATGCTGTTAGATCTATATCTAGGTGCATTGTCTTGGAATGATCTGGCCGATGCAGCTGGTAATGAGTCTCTTACATTGTTTTTGCTCAATACTCTATTAGGATGTGCAACTTGATATTGACGTCCTAATGTTTGTAATTTAGTCAGGTTCTCTGGTTTTCTTTCCTGCAGGAACGCAAGAAAATCAGAACTAATAGATGACAAAACCTTGTCTCTTAGAATCAAATCTGACAAACCCTCAAAAGTTTTTTCAGTTTTGGATAGTTCAATCCATCTAGAAAAATTTAATTTAACAGCTGAAATAAATTCAGTGAAATCTTTTCCAGAATCAGGGTACAAAGATCGAAATTTCTGACGATAGCCCTCATCATCCAATTGATACCTCTGCAATAAAATGACCTTAACAGCTTCATAATCCTTTCTAGTCTGGTCATCCAAAGTGGAGACTACAGTTAATTGTTCACCAACCAATAAGTTCATAAGTCTACATGTCCATGTAGATTTGTCAATCTTATATTCTTCACAATAAGTTTCGAACCTATTTAGGAAGCATGAAATGTCATCTATGGATGCGTTAAATTTTGGCAAATTAATCCTTATGGCAGTAGTATGATCTTTATTTTTATCTTCACCTACTCCAGGATGCAACAGTGGTTGTTGTAATTTTAATTTTTCCAGTTCAATCTCAGCTAATCTTATAGCTTGAGCATGTTGAGATTTGATCTCTTCTTGAGATCTGGCATAGGCTAATTTTTCTCTTTCAAGAGCCAACTCTTCTGATCTCCTTTTCTCCTCCAATTCTTCTTTACGGAGCTCTTCTTGTCTCCTTTTTTCAGCCAATTCTTCTTTGCGAAGTTCTTCTTGTCTGTTTATTTCCTTATCAATATAAGCTTGCAAAGATGGACCCTCCAAATTAAGTTCCTTTCCAATCTTCAATAAATCCTTTAATGAAGTCATGGTTGCTTATTCTTGTGTTTCACAATAATACACAGTATATTAACTTTTATATATATGAATATGTCAGCTATATTCAATATTCACTCCACCAATCTCAGATCAATTTATAATTGCAATAGTAGATGTATTCAGATAAACAATATGGAGTAATGAAAAAAATAGAACCACAACAGGTAAGAACAGCAAGACAGGGTTCGAGCAACTAAAGGCAATACAAATGGGAAACAAAGGAATAACTATAAAATATGTATGAATTAATTTAAACTAATGCTCTATTACACATAGACAAGACAAGACCCATATCACAACAATTATGACATCTATGAAATAAATGATAGTGAGATGAGGCTAGACAATATTACAAACAATAAAGCAACGAACTAAATAAAATATAACAATGACAGTACTTATGAGAACACACAATAGATAAACATGACTACACAGCTAACAAAAATGGATCTGTTAAATTCAATAGAGGCAAACTTTTATACAACCAGCAGAGTATGCTGGGTCCTCTATCTGAATCACACAGATACTGCCCTATAGAACGCTTGATTTGCTCATTCGACCTAGCTTTCGCGGTATTGAATGATCACAAACCAAGTCCCTTCCAACCAGCCCGCTTGTTACAAAATTAAAAACACGTAATGAAAACACATATATGGCGAAGTCAGAGATCAGGCAAACAGATTATATCTACAGCCAGGCTGCATGTAACGATAAATAGACTTATCTGTTGCCGAGAAAACACTCCTTCTTGAGACTTCGACAAGCAAAGGAGGTAGCGATGATTGAAGCCTAGTCTCTGGTTAGGCTTAGAATGGCTACATGCTGACATCGAAGGACATCGATATGGTCCATGATTTTTTTATACAAACTTGCTTCTTGAATGAAGATAGTCAGTTCCTATGACTTCTGTGTAATAATAGGTCACTTTAATAACTTAGTGACAACTTGAGGCACATTTATAATGATGGAAATCCCTTCCATTTGTTAAAACAGTCTGGCAGACGATGCGTGCCGCCATTTTGAGAAAATAGTCCCCGATTCGTTAGGCGCTGTTAGGCATCCAATGGCTTTGGCCCCCAGAAGCTGGTGCGGGTAAATTCTAGAATGTTTATTCTTTTAGGAACCGTCCTCCCGACGTCCTGTGGTAAGAGTGCATTAGACTTCAGGCTTGACACTCTTTAATACAATGGCCTGCTGAGCACCTTCCAGGGTTGTCCTTACATATTCCATTTCAGGAATTATAATATTTAGATATTGGTTTGGCCAATCACACACAATCTCCCTGGCCCGCACCTCAGGTACTCAATAACAAGGCACAACTTCTTGGCACAATTCACATCCATTTAATATACATATTACTCCATTTGAGTATAATACGACATCTTAGCTTTTACTAGCACATGTCTCTACTGTCCTTGATTTCGCTCCTCTCAGTTTTAATCGAACAGTCAACTTACGTGCACAAGAATTCCATATACACTGCTAAGACTAATCTGACATTATACTATTAGTGAAAGCATAAAGCAGTGATGGTAATCGATCTTGCAGGTGACATATAAAAATGCCCAAAGGCAATTAACACATTTTACAAGCAGGTCCTACTGGACACATTCCTTGCTCACTGGTCAAACGACACAAGCAGAATGCCGGTTCGAGACGCTAGCTTGTCCCAGATCAGAAATGCCGTCTGCTGTTAATTCAGAGCAGCAGACACGACGTCACTTCCTGCAACCACGGGATACCGTGTGTAAACAATATATATCAGGAAGTGATCGACATGATATGATATTTACTCATATCACTTATGTCCAATAATATGCTACCAGTACCTGAAATATAAATTACCTTATCCCAATTCAATGGGAGACAAGTCTGAAATGCTAGACTTGTATACTCACTTCACTTTATTTCACTCTCTTAGTCTTAGTCAAAGACCTGGTATGGTTATCTTGTTTATAATGTAACAAAAAAACCACTTAAGTACCTGTGGAAAATAATACCTTTATATCCCACTCACTGTGCGCACAAGTCTTTTTTATAAAGAACTTTCATATGTATTCCACCTTGTCTCAATCTTTGGACAACAAGTCTTTTAACAAAGAACTTGTATAAATATCTTATATAATAATATTTTATTAACAATCTCTATATGAAGAGTGTACCTTATCAATAATAATAATAATAATACATGACCAAGTATATGTATGTAGACTGTGTATGACAATAATGTAGTACAATCATAAACACAAAGACAAAGATACAGAGCAATAACCGAAAACGTTCGCGGAAGTCAAATAAACAATACAGCAAAAAGTAAAGAAAATGTTACACAAATGTGTAATGATGACCGCGAAAAGTAAACAAGACAAATGGCAACACTGTTATAAACAAAAAGGTGTAAAGAAATAAACGGAAGGAAAGAGAGACCTACAGATACAAACAAAACAAATCGAAAATCAAAGAATGAAAAAAAATACGAAAACAACACTAACTCGTGTCGTCACAGCTAAACGTAAATAGCAACAATTGTCGCTAGCAAATCCCAATTAAGGAAATTGCTCCTACAGAACGCTATTATAAGACCACTATATCTTACAGACCGTGGTATCTCTTATAATAGACACCGCCCAACCTTAAACCCGCAAAAGAACACAAGAAAAATACACAACAACAGTAGAAGTAACATAAATAGCAAGTGAATGTGTTGCAAAAAAAAAAGCTTAGTCACACATGATATTACAGTAACTAACTTGCTACTTGCGAACACAGTAACAAAATGTCAAGCGCGCACTGATTGACAGATCCACTGTAGTATGAAGTGGTCTTCACGAACATAAAGTTATTATGACCTTCTCGTAACTTGAGTCTTGCACATCGAATGTTTACAATTTCACGTACTGTTTACAAACACTTGACCTCGAACAATGTAACTTAAATGCTCGTACCTTGAAAAGTCTGTTGTTGACTGAGACGTGTGAACAAAAAGGGACTCGACTTGTATGCAGCTATGGTCCACGTAGCAAACGCCTCGATGCTAACTTCAGTACTTGTCCTGTTGTAGTTTATGTAGCATTATAACATAAATGCTAACACTGTCTATTCTGTCCTGTGTAGCCAAAACGTGGAAATGTCGAGTATGTGTGTTACAGCTGTTCACCTTGCTTATTCCGAAATGTAAATTTCTGGACCACACTGGAGACATCATAAATGTAGCAGCAGAGCCACAGATCAAAAATGTAATGTGCACCTGTCCTTCTCATGAAAATAGCCCCATCAGCTGGCCAACCAGAAATGTAAGTAGCCTAGTGGGGTGTCTGTTTAAGGCTGGAGTGCTGGCGTATGATGATTTATATAGCCCCATCAGCTGGCCTACCAGAAATGTATTACCTTTGACCCAAAAGGTCAAACACAATGAACGAACAAACAAGGGAGATAACCCCTAACCAACCTAACACAAGCAAAGTCAAGACATAGTTACTAAACTTTGACCAGGGTGAAAAAACCTACAACCAATAGATCGATGTTTGAAACTCCATCAAAAATGACAGCAACAGCAAGGTTTGCCCCTGTGCTATGGTTGCTTTTAGTTTAAAATCAATGCGAATCGAATTAGCATTTCATCTATCCTTGCCTCCTCCTCGTTCCACAATGCATTTTAGGCAAATATTTTCTTAGAACTAGGAAAAGTGGTTGTTTATGTCAAGGACGAATTTGAAAAATTGGGGTACCGTTTTGTTCGGCTATTCGTTAGCAAATAATAATCTGAAGGCGTAGGCGATACCAACCGTTCTAGCAGAAAATTCTTTGTACTTTCTTATCTTTGCCTTTATGCCCTATTATGTTATATACTAATTTAGATATTGTATTTAGAAGTCACTACAATAGAGGAACCACACTGCCAAGAATGTCAGGAAGAGAATGACATAGACCACTACTTGATCCACTGTAAAAAGTACGAACAACAAAGGCTTGAATTAAAAACTTACTATAGAAATCAAAATATAGACATGACAGGTGATAAGGTTTTAAGTATAGATGCCACAGAAGATGCCCAATCAATAATTAAAAGATATATACATAAAACAAAGGAAAACATATAAGGTTAGTACTTCATAGAAATTAAGCAACAAGAACTAGCAAATCATTTTAAAAAAAAAACAGAAAAAAACTTACTAACTACTCATAGGAAAGACAACGAGGTTTATCTGCGATATATTTTGATCCTACTTTGATGTTAAGGTGTCTGGTTGTTATCTGGCTAGATGTCTAGGGTAATGTGCTATGTGATGTAGAGATAATGACAACAACCACTAAAGTAACTCAATGAAAATGATTAAACAAATCAATGGTTAAAGTTTGAGTAACAATTTTTTACAATTTTAATTTCCTGTACCTCAATTTCTTGGGTACAGAAATGTTTAAAACTCAAATAGAATGGAAATGTATTTACATTAATATGAAATAACAAAGACTACTTGTCAGTTTATATTATTAAAATGTCTATGACTTGGAATGTCCTGATGAAGCACTAAATTCTATAAAGGTCACTATTATGAGGAACGATTTTGTTCATCACTTAAAGAACGCTGTGTTGATTTAATACTGGAGAGAGTATGTCAAGTGAAAAATCATGAACCCTTATATGGTTCTTATCTTCAAGTTCTGGAGCACTGTGGTCTTTCTTCCACAACGATAGTCTTCACAACTGCAACGTATAGACACTGCTACAGCAATCTTCAGAGTCTTGGGGCAATCAGATTCTTATTGCCTCGAACGTGCAGCTTCAATAATTCTGTTATGGCTCACTGAATATTTCAACATGGAACCCTGAAATTAAGAGGATTAAGGCTTCCTCAGTATTTCAAACATATCTCTCCTTCCCTAACCAACTAAGCATTATCAACAGTTTCAAGATCAGTTTCTATGGCTACATAAACCTCTATCGTTCCTATCTGATGGGGTGACAGCTTCATACTCAGGTAAATTTCAATCATCAGTTTGATACATTCCTTTCATAGGAAAATTATAGTTAATTTTATGAAGTCATGTGAAAACACAGTGACTTGCTGAAGACGGCCAGTGGTTATCTGGCCTACCAATTATAATAATGTCATCTTTTATTCCCAACTATGTCTTTTCATTCTCTCCCAAAGTTTAAGTAAGCCTGCCTGGCTTTTAAAAGAAATGGTAATCTTCCCTAATAACATTTATGGCATAACACAAAGTGTTGAGTTTGGCGCCTTTCTGGTGTTGCCTATACCCATCAATAATGCATACACATTCAATAATACAGATACATATCAATAATAAGGTTTACATAAATATTTATCTTACCGCATCAATGAAATAATGTACAATTTGTAGGTTAACCGGCGATCAATGGGCACATTAAGATCGCCACTTTTGTCATGAATTCCTTGCGTCTGATGCTAACACTACTTGTGAAATATTTATCTTCGAGTGGCAACTAACGCTGGTTTCAAATCGTTTTTATTACTCCTATTAGTCTATTCTACCACAGCCAATCGAATTATGTTATGCCTACTTGCCTCTTTTTCAAAATAAATTACACTTTCAAAAATGTAACGTCCCCCCTCTTCCCTGACTGGCAAAGTTGAGTGAGGACATCAATGCGTCTGTCTCTCTGTCTTTTCTTTACAATATTTCTGTTACTATCTAAGCGTTTTTAATGAGAAAAGGCAATTATTGATCAGACGACTGTCTGTCATATAGTCGTTATATTTTTATTTCTATCTTTATCATACTTTTCATTATTGCCTTTTTCCTTCTACCGTTATACCAATAATCTATTTTTTCCTCTACGGTAAGATAATATAACATTATGGTTAGTATGATCTTCCAATAAACAAGTATTATCATTGTTTTTGTCAACTGTCCTTTCGTTTATTTTATTCTTTTCTTTACATCCACCACCGTTTTCTTTCTCTCGTTCTATTTTACAACGAAGCAACGCGTTTGAATTTCATCAGAAAATACAACTTTACAGGAAATGAGAGCTTGTCTGTGTGTTTTTACTATCGTCTCCCTATCTAAGTGTTTATACATTCAAACTGCTCTACTAATGAACGGGGTGGGCGGGTGGTTTGTAGTGGATTTGCGCCGCTTTTCCAAATCTGCGAGTAGCAAAATCACGCACTCTCGTTACAGTAAATGATGCCTAGAACCACTGTCGCCTGTCGTTCTGGATCTTACTACAGTTTAAAAAAACCAAAAAAACCAACAACAACTCAAAAAGAACAAATACTAATACAAATTAAAACCAAGTGTAAAGGATAATAGTTATCTATAAACAATACAAAAGAGAAAATAAAGTGGACAAATACTAATATAAATTAAAATCAGCAGCTGCAAAAGACAATAGTTATTTAAATTGAATACAAAATTAGTAAATAAAATGACACTAAATACCCCAATTATAACCAACTTTCAGGTTGAACAGAGTAGACCAAGATGGAACAAGAAGAGGCAATAACGGTCAGCTGTAAGTGCCCGATCTCCACCCATCACCTCTTCAAAACAACAACAACAACAAGAGTTCGTTATTAACATATCAAGCAACCATTAAACTACTAGCTCGGGCGTTGGCGTAGCTGGCGAGTCCTTTTTAGGGCTTTATGCTATCAGATAGATAATGTTGGTGTAAAGACGTTATTTCTTACTACACCTGTAGTACACCACTGTAAAGTATCAGTCTGTCTGCTCTGTAAGGAAGAGTGGTGTGTTGCTGAGATCAGGCATGCTCCAGTCTACCCAGCTGTAAATGGGTAACTCACCCTAGTCCTGAGTTAGGGAAGGCAAAGGCTCCAGGGGAAGCAGGCCCTAAACTTGGTCACTTCAGCCGACGCAGGATGGTGTATGTATGAAGTAGTAGTGTAGAGTGTGATTACCGCGAATGGTGTACTGTTCGTGTGCTGACCAATATAATCACTCATACACATGTGTCTACAAGGCACCAATGCAGACTGCTGGAATCTTAGTTTACTCAATTTATTCAGACGTACACACTGGGACATACGAGTACATCAGGCTTTGTTGACATAACAATTTGTAGGTATACATAGCAGATCTGAAGTCATGACACATGCAGAAATAATGGGTAGTACATCAAAGTTCAATGTCATGATACATCATCTTATGAAACCACGAAAAGGGGGTTTCTAGCAGGATTGAGATCTCTCTGTCACTGTCCGATAATAAGATAAATAATCTGTTCTCTTGGCAGTGATCAAAACAGACGATGACCGAAATCCAACATGGCTACCTTCCTGAGTTGTCGTTCACTCATTCATAGGAAGAATATCAGCCAAAGTTAATTTACAATGGATATATAAAGGATTTCATGAATGGTTCCATGCAGCACTACGGTGATCAGGTTAGTTCACGTAGCCATAACCGCTGCAGGAAAATCTGTCATCTTCGTCGATACAAACACGACACTAGCATATCGAAGCACCCAAAAGTCCAGCTAGGCCTAACCGACGAGAGATCATCAAAAATACGAGCTGGGTTTACCTGGAGTCCGAATCATCTATATACTGACATAAGGAGAGTCTCTAACACAAACTATCGTAGAGACACTATCTCCTCCAGAAGAAAAAACCACTTCGTAAGACATTTTTTCTTGACGAAGGGACCAGCTCTTGAAAAACGTACCCCGCCATTCTTAGCAGTACATCGGAACTCCTCACGACTTGTTAAGACAACTCATACTTCCGCTAACAAGAATCTAGTCCCTCATACCCCTCCAAAATATACAATATAGGACTGATTCTACTTGTACTAATAATATGTAATACATATGAATTCAGACCATAAACACAATAAGCAAATTAATATATTTTCTGGCCCTAAAATTAAGTACAAACGCAAGCGTACTATTCTTGCGCTGGATCGATATCCAGACCGATTACTCCTATAATCAAAAGTGTGAATCAAACATGGATTATCTCGCTTTTACAATAAACAGCATTTTCATACACAGATGGATGCATGACTATATTTTTCCCATATTAAATAACCATATCGATTTTTTTGTAATATGTGCGTCAAAAATATGCACGCAACAGATTACTGTCGTGGAATATTCTAATCCACATATATAAATTATTAGGTAAATATGAAGCCTAACAAATAAAATTAATAAAGAAAAGAGCAATGGTAAATAACAGTGCTGTCACAAAGAAGGTACTCGAAATCCCCCTTGTTTTCTGCTTCGTCTGCAAATTGTAACGCTTTCACGTTGATAGTAAAAGCTTACTGTATTATGACCCGCTTTCTTCAATGAAACGTGTGCTGTATTTCTTGGAAAAACATTGAGAGGCAGACTGCGTAATGACCTAAATTAATCCTAACATTAATTATACTGCGTTACCAAAACGAACGAACAGATGGACTAAAGGATAAAGAGAGAGGGAGGGCTGAAAATCAGGAACGCATGCAACACGCGTCGCACGATACACAAATGCTGCCATCACGCGTGTAAGACTACATGCACTAACTTTTTTCAGACGGACAGTGATAAAATACATATTTTGAACGCAGCCACTTAGCGTTTTAAATTTGGATATTTGGGTTCCTTAGGGTTTGCTGACAAAGAATATGTACAACGTTATGCAAATAGTCTAGGAATTAACAAGTTATAACCAAAATAAAATAGTGGGGATGCCTGACAGCATGGAATCATTTCTGCTCATAAAATTTTTTTATAACGTGTTTGAAAAAAATCTTACGTTACAGAATTAGCCTACCATGTAAACTCCAAATTGATTGGAGCGCAACAAATGAAAGACTAACCACGATTGGTCGGGCTATAAATACTATCTTGGTTGTTAGGGAGACGTAGAAAGGTAACATTTTTTCAAACACTTGTCGAAACGGGGCCTCATTGGCTAGACTCGCTGATATAATCACTTAGGAGCGTTAGTTCGAAACCACTTGTTTAAATAAGCTTGATAAAGCGACAGTGCGTTGAAGCCAGCTCACATTTTTGCTAAAATAAAAGCCTGGAACATAAGCAGATGGGAATTTGTGCCAGTAAATGTGCCAGAATTCATTGCTAATCAACGTATCTGTGTTTATTTCCATGAAATTGTGGTAAGCTTGAACCATTCAGTATCTTTTAATGAAAATTGAATGTAAATTGTTAATTTATGCCTGTATATATATGTGTAGTTCAGTGGAGGGAAGTAAAACGGCATGGAATGGCCAAATAGTACACTGACACCTGGATGATTGATTAGACAGAAATAATGCTGGAAGTGCAGAGGCGTGGTAACCATTAAGGAGGTAAATACTGGTATAAAGTATTTCAGATGAAGCTGACAGTTGGCCTAACGCTCTGAACTCAATGTTTGTGTTGTCTTGTGCTCAGTGTAGAACTAGAGTATCAATTAGTTATGAAGTAGAAGGTACATCCTTCTTGTTTTCAGGGACCGTGGTCTTGATGGTACTGAGCAGCACCTGGTCAGAGCTTTGCTGAATCCAGAGTCGGACAGCATACTCCTTGGTCCATTTAGCTATCAGTGAGGTGTCTCCAGAGCCCAGAGGAGAATTCGAGCAGAGGAGTCTTTTCCTGCCGCCATCACGCCAGATAAGCGAATTGGCCAGCTGAGCTCAACATTATGTCCCCTCATCTTGAAATGACTTTATAAAAATAACATTCAGAGGGGAATTTAATTGTCTTAATATCAGGAACTGAGAACATCTCCAATACTAGTCCCTAAAGACAAACTATTGAAGTCATGATGACAAATACCAACAGAGCTTGAACAAAACAAAACCAGTATTACCTCATTTTACTACTACACAACTGACACACATAGGATATTTGTAATAATATATGTCACTACTATATCATATTGGTAAATTCTGTACATATAACTTGTAATTTAAATTGATTGTGATTCCTGGTTCCCTTGTAGTTGAATCAGGACACATATTCATTCATGCCAGTAATGAATACATATTGTTATTTGAAAAGTTATCAGTGACTCTTTTAAGATATCCTTGTAGAGTGTTATATGTATGTGAGTGTCACAGTGTTGTCAAGTGTAGTGGAATAAATTAAATTGTTTATCCGTCTGTTGTTGTTATGACTTACACTTCATCATACACATACCCTAGACACATAACGTAGTCATCACACTATTCCAGAATAATTCTGACTGAGATATATAGATATGTGGTAGCAAGTAAGGTTATCTATAATACACTACTCTTCTTAGATATAGATACCTTCACAGCTGATCTCAGTCAGTACACTAAGTCCCCTATAAATATTTATACCATCCCACTTCACCACATATATTGGGGGCTCGTCCGGGATTTTGAATCTTTCCCTATTAAAAATATTGGGGGTAATTCACTTCAGGGAATATAAGAATTAAAAGGTATCCTTGGGTGGAATTAAATAAGGTTGAGCTCACGGTGCCTGTGTTGTCCATTAAATATATTTAGAGATTAAATTGTTGGTTAGACATTGTAGAAATTTACCTGATAGACAATGGCGGACCTGGCCAAGTTTCGATCTGCTGCTGTTCAGACTGCAAAGGAGTTAGGATTAGATGGGCAAGTTATGGTTGCCTATGTTACTACGGAATGTGACAAATTTATTGAACGCGAAGAAAGAAGGTTTGAAGCCGAAAGAAAGTTAGAGGCTGAAAGGGAAATTAAGAAGTTACAATTTGAAGCTGAGGCTGAGACTAAGAGGTTGCAGATTGAGGCTGACAAAGAGGCTAAGAAATTGGAAGCAGAAAGAGAAGACAAGAAATTAGCTGCAGAAAGGGAAGATAAGAAATTAGCTGCAGAAAGGGAAGAGAAGAAAGTAGCTGCAGAAGAAAGAAGATTGACTGCAGAGAGGGAAGCAGAAAAGGAGGAGAAGAGATTACAAAGGGAACATGAGTTACGACTAAGGGAGTTTGAGTTTCAAGGCCATGCTCCTGAAAATGGTGCCAGTCCCTTTGCCTCTGATGCTACGGTTACTCAAGGAGCCTCAACCTCAGCTATGAACTTTCATTTAGATCATTTTGTTGAGAAAGACGATGATATTGAGAGCTATATAAATAGATATGAACTATTAGCTACCACGTATGGGTTAGAGAGAGAAAGGTGGAGCTTAAAGTTATCTCAGGGACTTCGTGGGGCAGCTTATGAAGTTTTTGCAAAAATGAGCAGAGGTGATCAGGAAAATTATGACATGCTAAAGCAGGCTCTTTTGTTAAGGTATGAAAAGAATGCAGAATTTTATAGGAAAAAATTTAGGAATGCTAAACTACTGTCAGGTGAAACCTATCACCAGTTCTCTGCACGAATAGAGACATACTTGGAGAAATGGACTTCTCTGGGGAAAACCCAAGATCTTAAGGAAATGGTCCTTATAGAGCAATTAAGAGAGTCCATGGCTCCAGACCTGAGAAAGTTTCTCATGGAACAAGGTGCAGAGAGGCTGGGTGAGTTGCTAAATGTTGCTGAAAGGTATCAAGCAGCTCAAGCAGAGGTAACAGGTAATAAAAAGAAACAGGTGGACAACTTTAGGGCACCACAGAACTTTAATAAATTTGATCCTAAGGATCAAAATAAAGGTAAGCACCAATTTGATAGGCCACGGTATGAAAATAAAAATAAATTCCCACAATTCGATGAAAGGAAATATAATGAAAGAAAATCTTTCAACCAAGGAAAAAGGTGGTGTAAGAATTGTCAGATGGACAATCATGACACTGACCGTTGCAGAAGGAAACCTGTGTATATGGCAACCCTTCAGGTCAGGTCGACCTCAAGACAGGAGGAGGATATTATGTTAGATACCACTCCAGAAGAGATGAGGAAGGCACAGGCTGGGGATAAAACACTCAAGCCTTGTTTCAGAAATTGTCAACTTGTCATACAACTCCAGGCAAGGGAGATTTTTACATGAAAAACAAGTTGATGTATAGGAAGACTGGAGCTAGATCCAAAGGTCACGGACAGCTGGTTCTTCCAAAAAGATATAGGGCAGACTTAATAAGGAGCCTACATGTGAAACCAGATGGGGACCATGAGAAGATAGGTACCATCATTCAAAAGGTGGCTCACAATTATTATTGGCCCAAAGCAAGATGGGACATTGAGAATTTTGTAGAAAGGTGTAGCATAGCACATGAGGGAACACCCACAAGTGGGAACATTGATCAGGACCTGGACACGCCCCGGAGCAAAATTAGGCCTGATAATAAAAGGAAAAATAGATTTGATAAAGTGGACCAAATGGAATGGGAAGCCCCTTGTCACGGACAAGCTTCACTTAACTGTTTTACAATGGCCACTATGCGGAGAGTGCAAACAGATGTCTTACCCCAGGATAAGCCGAAAATCCCTCAATCGGACTTAAACAAACTGGAGGAAGAGGATGTAGAGAGGAAATCTCTCATCAAGAATTTTAAGTGGGGAGAAAGCCCCAAAAGAAAAATTGGTAGCGGTCGTTTTGTGAATGATAATTCTGGGAGGAAAAATCATCACTATAAAGCTTCGAGTGGAAGAGACCATACCGGTGCATGGACAAATAGGTCCACACAATTAAAGGTCCACATGTAGCTATGTTAAGAACGTGGACTGATGAAAAGGCAGAGGAAAACATTACATCTTCATACCAATATGTGAATGAGCTGACCACTCGGTTAAAAACTGGCTGGAAACTTGCCAATGAAAATTTGAAACAAGCCAGGAAGAAACATGCTGCCTATTATAACAGGAAGGCAAAAGACAGAGATTTGGCTGTGGGAGAGAAGGTACTGCTTCTTTTGCCCGGGAGTCAGAATAAGTTACAAATTGGATGGCAGGGTCCATATACAGTTTTAGAGAAGGTGTCTAGAACAAATTATAAGATAGATAAGAAGGGGAAAGAAAAAATCTATCATGTGAATCTCTGAAGAAATATTTGGAAAGAGAACATCAGGAAGAGACACACTTGTTGACCTTGTCCATCGCCATGGAGATGAAAAAGGAACCACTTTCATCATTTGAATATCCATTACACCCCTGTGAGACAGCAGCACAGGTGAAAATCAGTACACATTTAACGAAAACTCAGAAAGAGAGAGTGCAACAGGTTCTAAATAATCATGCAGAGGTGTTAACAGACCGACCAGGGCATACAAACCTATTGGAATATGATATGAAACTAATAGACTCCACACCTGTCTGTATGAAACCATATTCGATTCCGTTTGCTAAGGAGAAAGCTTTGAAGGAAGAGATAGACTATCTGTTGAAGGAAGGAATTATTTCGCACAGTGAGTCGTCGTATAGTTCCGGTGTTGTACTCTTAAGGAAGCCCTCTGGAGAACATAGACTCTGTATAGATTACAGGAGACTGAATGCTATTACAGAAGGACAGGTGGATCCATTGCCGGATACAAATCAGCTGTTTGCCAGACTAAATAAAGCTAAATATTTCTCAAAAGTGGATCTGAGTAAAGGATACTATCAGATTCCAGTAAAGCCTGAGGTTAGACCATACCTAGCTTTTAGTACCTCAGAAGGACACTATGAGTTTAATAGATTGCCATTTGGATTGAAGAATGCGCCTAGTGTCTTCTCTAGAATGATGAGAAAATTATTGGATCCTCTGAATAATCCCTGTATAACAAATTTTATGGATGATATCCTTATAGCAACAGAAACATTTGAGGAACACATTGACTCTCTGAACATGCTGTTTGATCGACTTAGGGAGGCAAATTTAACAGCCCGACCAACCAAATGTTGCGTTGGATGTAAAGAATTGGAATTTTTGGGACACACAGTTTATCAGGGAAACATGACCCCTGACCCAAAGAATTTAGAGAAACTACAGAAAGCCCCGAGACCACAAACCAAGAAGGACGTGAGATCCTTTGTCTCATTATGTGGTTTCTACCAGAAGTATATCAAAAACTTTAATTCCATATGTGCACCGTTAACTGAATTGACACGTAAAGGACATCCAGATCGCATTACATGGACACCACAATGTGAAATGACTTACCAAGAATTGAAGGAAAAGCTCACAAGTAAACCCATTTTGAAATTACCTGACTTAAGTCAAGAATTCATAGTAAGGACGGATGCAAGTAATATTGGGTTAGGTGCAACTCTACTACAGAAATCAGATGCATTGGATGGGGAATTAAGCCCAGTGGCATATGCTAGCAGAAAGTTGAATAAAGCTGAAATCAACTACTCAACTAGCGAAAAAGAATGTCTTGCAGTAATATGGGCGATAAAGAAATTCAATATTTATCTATATGGGAAGGCATTTAAGTTGCAAACAGACCACAAACCGTTATCGTTTCTAGCACAGGCTAGGCATGAGAACTCTAGGTTACTCCGATGGTCTTTGCTTCTGGCTCCATATAATTTTAGCATTGAGTATATATCTGGAAAAACCAATTTGGGAGCGGATTTTTTAAGCCGCCATCCGTGTGATGAGAATCACCGTAAACCCCAGAAATAATAATAAATTTCTCTATGTGAATATAGAATAAAGGACTGACATATAATGTCTGTTTTAAGAGGGGAGGTGTCGTGGAATATTCTAATCCACATATATAAATTATTAGGTAAATATGAAGCCTAACAAATAAAATTAATAAAGAAAAGAGCAATGGTAAATAACAGTGCTGTCACAAAGAAGGTACTCGAAATCCCCCTTGTTTTCTGCTTCGTCTGCAAATTGTAACGCTTTCACGTTGATAGTAAAAGCTTACTGTATTATGACCCGCTTTCTTCAATGAAACGTGTGCTGTATTTCTTGGAAAAACATTGAGAGGCAGACTGCGTAATGACCTAAATTAATCCTAACATTAATTATACTGCGTTACCAAAACGAACGAACAGATGGACTAAAGGATAAAGAGAGAGGGAGGGCTGAAAATCAGGAACGCATGCAACACGCGTCGCACGATACACAAATGCTGCCATCACGCGTGTAAGACTACATGCACTAACTTTTTTTCAGACGGACAGTGATAAAATACATATTTTGAACGCAGCCACTTAGCGCTTTTAAATTTGGATATTTGGGTTCCTTAGGGTTTGCTGACAAAGAATATGTACAACGTTATGCAAATAGTCTAGGAATTAACAAGTTATAACCAAAATAAAATAGTGGGGATGCCTGACAGCATGGAATCATTTCTGCTCATAAAATTTTTTTATAACGTGTTTGAAAAAAATCTTACGTTACAGAATTAGCCTACCATGTAAACTCCAAATTGATTGGAGCGCAACAAATGAAAGACTAACCACGATTGGTCGGGCTATAAATACTATCTTGGTTGTTAGGGAGACGTAGAAAGGTAACATTTTTTCAAACACTTGTCGAAACGGGGCCTCATTGGCTAGACTCGCTGATATAATCACTTAGGAGCGTTAGTTCGAACCACTTGTTTAAATAAGCTTGATAAAGCGACAGTGCGTTGAAGCCAGCTCACATTTTTGCTAAAATAAAAGCCTGGAACATAAGCAGATGGGAATTTGTGCCAGTAAATGTGCCAGAATTCATTGCTAATCAACGTATCTGTGTTTATTTCCATGAAATTGTGGTAAGCTTGAACCATTCAGTATCTTTTAATGAAAATTGAATGTAAATTGTTAATTTATGCCTGTATATATATGTGTAGTTCAGTGGCAAACAGGAGATAAAGCCTATAATGCTCCAGCCTGAACAGAGGGTGTCGGAGGGAAGTAAAACGGCATGGAATGGCCAAATAGTACACTGACACCTGGATGATTGATTAGACAGAAATAATGCTGGAAGTGCAGAGGCGTGGTAACCATTAAGGAGGTAAATACTGGTATAAAGTATTTCAGATGAAGCTGACAGTTGGCCTAACGCTCTGAACTCAATGTTTGTGTTGTCTTGTGCTCAGTGTAGAACTAGAGTATCAATTAGTTATGAAGTAGAAGGTACATCCTTCTTGTTTTCAGGGACCGTGGTCTTGATGGTACTGAGCAGCACCTGGTCAGAGCTTTGCTGAATCCAGAGTCGGACAGCATACTCCTTGGTCCATTTAGCTATCAGTGAGGTGTCTCCAGAGCCCAGAGGAGAATTCGAGCAGAGGAGTCTTTTCCTGCCGCCATCACGCCAGATAAGCGAATTGGCCAGCTGAGCTCAACATTATGTCCCCTCATCTTGAAATGACTTTATAAAAATAACATTCAGAGGGGAATTTAATTGTCTTAATATCAGGAACTGAGAACATCTCCAATACTAGTCCCTAAAGACAAACTATTGAAGTCATGATGACAAATACCAACAGAGCTTGAACAAAACAAACCAGTATTACCTCATTTTACTACTACACAACTGACACACATAGGATATTTGTAATAATATATGTCACTACTATATTCATATTGGTAAATTCTGTACATATAACTTGTAATTTAAATTGATTGTGATTCCTGGTTCCCTTGTAGTTGAATCAGGACACATATTCATTCATGCCAGTAATGAATACATATTGTTATTTGAAAAGTTATCAGTGACTCTTTTAAGATATCCTTGTAGAGTGTTATATGTATGTGAGTGTCACAGTGTTGTCAAGTGTAGTGGAATAAATTAAATTGTTTATCCGTCTGTTGTTGTTATGACTGTCATGGAATATTCTAATCCACATATATAAATTATCAATTAAATATAAAGCCTAATAAATACATATAATAAAGAAAAGAGCAATGGTAAAATGACAGTGCTATCACAAAGAATGTACTCGAAATCCCCCTTGTTTTCTGCTTCGTCTGCAAATTGTAACGCTTTCACGTTGATATAAAAGCTTACTGTATTATTACCCGCCTTCTTCAATGAAACGTGTGCTGTATTTCTTGGAAAAGAATTGAGAGACTGCGTAATGACCTAAATTTTAAATTCCATTCATGTCTTTTTCTACATTACGTTACCAAAACGAACGAACAGTTGGACTAAAGGATAGCGAGAAGAAGGAAGCCGAAAACACTAAACACGCTTCGCGCGATACGCAAATGCTGCCATCACGCGTGTAAGTCTACATGCACTAATTTTTTTTCAGACGGACAGTGATAAAATACACTACCCTTTCCCAGAGTTAGGTTTATAAATCATAACAGACTCTTATTAGAAAAGATAACATTAGATGGGTTTACGGTTGAAAACATAACAGTACCCAGACAGCACATCTTCCAAACAGGAGGTAGAAGAAATTGCATATTTTGAACGCAGCCACGTAGCTCCTTTAAATTAGTATTTTTGGGTTCCTTAGGGCTTGCTGACAAATAATATGTTAAAACGTTACGCAAAAAATAGTCCAGGAATTAATAAATTATACCCAAAATAAAATATTGGGGGTGCCTGACAGCATAAAAATCATTTCTGCTCATAAAATTTTTTTTATAACGTGTTTGAAAAAAACCTTACGTTACATAAATAGCCTACCATGTAAACTCCAAATTGATTGGAGCGCAACAAATGAAAGCCTAACCACGATTGGTCGGGCTATAAATACTATCTTGGTTGTTAGGGGAGACGGGAAAAGATAACATTTTTTCAAACACTTGTCGAAACGTGGCTCATTGGCCAGTCTCGCTGATATACACACTTGGGAGCGTTAGTTCGAGACCACTAATTCAAATAAGCTTGATAAAGCGACAGTACGTTGAAGCCAGCTCACATTTTTGCTAAAATAAAAGCCTGGAACATAGGCAGAACGGAATTTGTGCCAGTTTGTGCCAGAATTCATTGCTAATCAACGTATCTGTGTTTATTTCCATGAAATTGTGGTAAGCTTGAACCATTCAGTATCTTTTAATGAAAATTGAATGTAAATTGTTAATTTATGCCTGTATATGTGTAGTTCAGTGGCAAACGTGAGGTAAAGCCTAAAATGCTCCAGCCTGAACAGAGGGTGTCGGAGAGAAGTAAAACGGCATGGAATGGCCAAATAGTACACTGACACCTGGATGATGGACTAGAAAGAAATAATGCTGGAAGTGCAGAGGCGTAGTAACCATTAAGAAGGGTAATACTGGAATAAAGTATTTCAAATGAAGCTGACTGTTGGCCTAACGCTCTGAACGCAATGTTTGTGCTGTATTGTGATCAGTGTAAAAGAGAATATAATTAGTTATGAAGTAGAAGGTACATCCTTCTTGATTTCAGGGACAGTGGTCTTGATGGTAGTGAGCAGCACCTGGTCAGAGATTTGCTGAATCCAGAGTCGGACAGCATACTCCTTGGTCTTTTTAGCTATCAGTGAGGTGTCTCCTGAGCCCAGAGGAGAATTCGAGCAGAGGAGTCCTTTCCTGCCGCCATCACTAAAGATAAGCAGCGTTGGCCAGCTGAGCTCAACATTATGTCCCCTCATCTTGAAATAACTTTATAAAAATACCATTCAGAGGGGAATTTACTTGTCTTAAAATCAGGAACTGTGAACATCTCCAATAATAGTCCCTAAAGACAAACTATTGAAGTCATGATGACCAATACCAACAGAGCTTGAACAAAACAAAACCAGTATTACCTCATTTTACTACTACACAACTGACACACATAGAACATTTGTACTAATATATGTCACTACAATATTCATATTAAATACATTCTGTACATAACTTGTAATTTAAATTGATTGTGATTCCTGGTTCCCTTGTAGTTGAATCAGGACACATATTCATTCATGCTAGTAATGAATACATATTGTTATTTGAACCGTTACGAGTGACTTCTTTAAGCTATTCTCATAGAGTGTTATATGTATGTGAGTGTCACAGTGTTGTTAAGAGTAGTGGATTAAATTAAATTGTTTATCTGTCTGTTGTTGTGACTTACACTTCACCATACACATACCCTAGACACATAACGTAGCATCACACTATTCCAGAATAATTCTGACTGAGATATATAGATATGTGGCAGCAAGTAAGGTTATATATATAATATACTACTCTTATTAGATATATATATACCTTCACAGCTGATCTCAGTCAGTACACTAAGTCCCTATAAATATTTATAACATCCCACTTCACCACATATATTGGGGTCTCGCTCTTGGGATTTTGAATCTTTAACTATTAAAAATATTGGGGGTAATTCACTTCAGGGAATATAAGAATTAAAAGGTATCCTTGGGTGGAATTAAATAAGGTTGAGCTCACGGTGCCTGTTTTGTCCATTAGAGATTGAATTGTTGGTTAGACATTGTATTAAGTTACATGATAGACAATGGCGGACCTGGCCAAATTTCGATCTGCTGCGGTTCAGACTGCAAAGGAGTTAGGATTAGATGGGCAAGTTATGGTTGCCTATGTCACAACGGAATGTGACAAATTTATTGAACGCGAAGAAAGAAGATTAGAAAAAGAAGCCGAAAGAAGGTTAGAGGCTGAAAGGGAAATTAAGAAGTTACAATTTGAAGCTGAGGCTGAGACTAAGAGGTTGCAGATTGAGGCTGAGGCTAAGAAATTGGAGGCAGAAAGAGAAGACAAGAGATTAGCTGCAGAAAGAGAAGCCGAGGAAAGAAGACAGGCTGCAGAAAGGGAAGAGAAGAAATTAGCTGCAGAAAGGGAAGAGAAGAAATTAGCTGCAGAAAGAGAAGAGAAGAAATTAGCTGCAGAAAGAGAAGAAAGAAAATTAGCTGCAGAAAGGGAAGCAGAAGATAAAAGATTACAAAGGGAACATGAGTTACGACTAAGGGAGTTTGAGTTTCAAGGCCATGCTCCTGAAAATGGTGCCAGTCCCTTTGCCTCTGATGCTACGGTTACTCAAGGAGCCTCAATCTCAGCTATGAATTTTCATTTAGATCATTTTGTTGAGAAAGACGATGATATTGAGAGCTATATAAATAGGTACGAACTATTAGCTACAACGTATGGGTTAGAGAGAGAAAGGTGGAGCTTAAAGTTATCTCAGGGACTTCGTGGGGCAGCTTATGAAGTTTTTGCAAAAATGAGCAGAGGTGATCAGGAAAATTATGACATGCTAAAGCAGGCTCTTTTGTTAAGGTATGAAAAGAATGCAGAATTCTATAGAAAAAAATTTAGGAATGCTAAACTACTGTCAGGTGAAACCTATCACCAGTTCTCTGCACGAATAGAGACATACTTGGAGAAATGGACTTCTCTGGGGAAAACCCAAGATCTTAAGGAAATGGTCCTTATAGAGCAATTAAGAGAGTCCATGGCTCCAGACCTGAGAAACTTTCTCATGGAACAAGGTGCAGAGAGGCTGGGTGAGTTGCTAAATGTTGCTGAAAGGTATCAAGCAGCTCAAGCAGAGGTAACAGGTAATAAAAAGAAACAAGTGGATAACTTTAGGGCACCACAGAACTTTAATAAATTTGATCCTAAGGATCAAAATAAAGGTAAGCACCAATTTGATAGGCCACGGTATGAAAATAAAAATAAATTCCCACAATTCGATGAAAGGAAATATAATGAAAGAAAATCTTTCAACCAAGGAAAAAGGTGGTGTAAAAAAATTGTCAGATGGACAATCATGACACTGACCGTTGCAGAAGGAAACCTGTGTATATGGCAACCCTTCAGGTCAGGTCGACCTCAAGACAGGAGGAGGATATTATGTTAGATACCACTCCAGAAGAGATGAGGAAGGCACAGGCTGGGGATAAAACACTCAAGCCTTGTTACAGAAATTGTCAACTTGTCATACAACTCCAGGCAAGGGAGATTTTTACATGAAAAACAAGTTGATGTATAGGAAGGCCGGAACTAGATCCCATGGTCACGGACAGCTGGTTCTTCCAAAAAGATATAGGACAGACTTAATAGGAGCCTACATGTGAAACCAGATGGGGACCATGAGAAGATAGGTACCATCATTCAAAAGGTGGCTCACAATTATTATTGGCCCAAAGCAAGATGGGACATTGAAAATTTTGTAGAAAGGTGTAGCATAGCACATGAGGGAACACCCACAGGTGGGAACATGGATCAGGACCTGGACACGCCATGGGGCAAAATCAGGCCTGACAATAAAAGGAAAAATAGATTTGATAAAGTGGACCAAATGGAATGGGAAGCCCCTTTTCACGGACAAGCTTCACTTAACTGTTTTACAATGGCCACTATGCGGAGAGTGCAAAAAGATGTCTTACCCCAGGATAAGCCGAAAATCCCTCAATCGGACTTAAACAAACTGGAGGAAGAAGATGTAGGGGGAAATCTCTCATCAAGAATTTTAAGAGGGGAGAAAGCCCCAAAAGAAAAATTGGTAGCGGTCGTTTTGTGAATGATAGTTCTGGGAGGAAAAATCATCACTATAAAGCTTCGAGTGGAAGAGACCATACCGGTGCATGGACAAATAGGTCCACACAATTAAAGGTCCATATGTAGCTTTGTTAAGAACGTGGACTGATGAAAAGGCAGAGGAAAACATTACATCTTCATACCAATATGTGAATGAGCTGACCACTCGGTTAAAAACTGGCTGGAAACTTGCCAATGAAATTTTGAAACAAGCCAGGAAGAAACATGCTGCCTATTATAACAGGAAGGCGAAAGACAGAAATTTGGCTGTGGGAGAGAAGGTACTGCTTCTTTTGCCCGGGAGTCAGAATAAGTTACAAATTGGATGGCAGGGTCCATATACAGTTCTAGAGAAGGTGTCTAGAACAAATTATAAGATAGATAAGAAGGGGAAAGAAAAAATCTATCATGTGAATCTCCTGAAGAAATATTTGGAAAGAGAACATCAGGAAGAGACACACTTGTTGACCTTGTCCATCGCCATGGAGATGAAAAAGGAACCACTTTCATCATTTGAATATCCATTACACCCCTGTGAGACAGCAGCACAGGTGAAAATCAGTACACATTTAACGAAAACTCAGAAAG
Source organism: Oreohelix idahoensis (assembly GCA_024509875.1). Classification (NCBI taxonomy): domain Eukaryota; kingdom Metazoa; phylum Mollusca; class Gastropoda; order Stylommatophora; family Oreohelicidae; genus Oreohelix; species Oreohelix idahoensis. The sequence continues at coordinate 6,765 of JAMPIV010020776.1, read as the reverse complement.
AGAGAGTGCAACAGGTTCTAAATAATCATGCAGAGGTGTTAACAGACCGACCAGGGCATACAAACCCATTGGAATATGATATGAAACTGATAGACCCCACACCTGTCTGTATGAAACCATATTCGATTCCGTTTGCTAAGGAAAAAGCTTTGAAGGAAGAGATAGACTATCTATTGAAAGAAGGAATTATTTCGCACAGTGAGTCTTCGTATAGTTCCGGTGTTGTACTCTTAAGGAAGCCCTCTGGAGAACATAGACTCTGTATAGATTACAGGAGACTGAATGCTATTACAGAAGGACAGGTGGATCCATTGCCGGATACTAATCAGCTGTTTGCCAGGCTAAATAAAGCTAAATATTTCTCAAAAGTGGATCTGAGTAAAGGATACTATCAGATTCCAGTAAAGCCTGAGGTTAGACCATACCTAGCTTTTAGTACCTCAGAAGGACACTATGAGTTTAATAGATTGCCATTTGGATTGAAGAATGCGCCTAGTGTCTTCTCTAGAATGATGAGAAAATTATTGGATCCTCTGAGTAATCCCTGTATAACAAATTTTATGGATGATATCCTTATAGCAACAGAAACATTTGAGGAACACATTGACTCTCTGAACATGCTGTTTGATCGACTTAGGGAGGCAAATTTAACAGCCCGACCAACCAAATGTTGCGTTGAATGTAAAGAATTGGAATTTTTGGGACACACAGTTTATCAGGGAAACATGACCCCTGACCCAAAGAATTTAGAGAAACTACAAAAAGCCCCGAGACCACAAACCAAGAAGGACGTGAGATCCTTTGTCTCATTATGTGGTTTCTACCAGAAGTATATCAAAAACTTTAATTCCATATGTGCACCTTTAACTGAATTGACACGTAAAGGACTTCCAGATCGCATTACATGGACACCACAATGTGAAATGACTTACCAAGAATTGAAGGAAAAGCTCACAAGTAAACCCATTTTGAAATTACCTGACTTAAGTCAAGAATTCATAGTAAGGACGGATGCAAGTAATATTGGGCTAGGTGCAACTTTACTACAGAAATCAGATGCATTGGATGGGGAATTAAGCCCAGTGGCATATGCTAGCAGAAAGTTGAATAAAGCTGAAATCAACTACTCAACTAGCGAAAAAAGAATGTCTTGCAGTAATATGGGCAATAAAGAAATTCAATATTTATCTATATGGGAAGGCATTTAAGTTGCAAACTGACCACAAACCTTTATCGTTTTTAGCACAGGCTAAGCATGAGAACTCTAGGTTACTCCGATGGTCTTTGCTTCTGGCTCCATATAATTTTAGCATTGAATATATATCTGGAAAAACCAATCTGGGAGCGGATTTTTTTTAAGCCGCCATCCGTGTGATGAGAATCACCGTAAACCCCAGAAATAATAATAAATTTCTCTATGTGTATATAGAATAAAGGACTGACATATAATGTCTGTTTTAAGAGGGGAGGTGTCATGAAATATTCTAATCCACATATATAAATTATTAGGTAAATATGAAGCCTAACAAATAAAATTAATAAAGAAAAGAGCAATGGTAAAATGACAGTGCTATCACAAAGAATGTACTCGAAATCCCCCTTGTTTTCTGCTTCGTCTGCAAATTGTAACGCTTTCACGTTGATATAAAAGCTTACTGTATTATTACCCGCCTCTTCAATGAAACGTGTGCTGTATTTCTTGGAAAAACATTAAGAGGCAGACTGCGTAATGACCTAAATTTTAAATTCCATTCATGTCTTTTTCTACATTACGTTACCAAAACGAACGAACAGTTGGACTAAAGGATAGCGAGAAGGGAGAGGAAGCCGAACACTAAACACGCTTCGCGCGATACGCAAATGCTGCCATCACGCGTGTAAGTCTACATGCACTAATTTTTTTTCAGACGGACAGTGATAAAATACACTACCCTTTCCCAGAGTTAGGTTTATAAATCATAACAGACTCTTATTAAAAAAGATAACATTAGATGGGTTTACGTTTGAACACATAACAGTACCCAGACAGCACATCTTCCAAACAGGAGGTAGAAGAAATTGCATATTTTGAACGCAGCCACGTAGCTCCTTTAAATTAGTATTTTTGGGTTCCTTAGGGCTTGCTGACAAATAATATGTAAAACGTTACGCAAATAGTCCAGGAATTAATAAATTATACCCAAAATAAAATATTGGGGGTGCCTGACAGCATAAAATCATTTCTGCTCATAAAATTTTTTTTATAACGTGTTTGAAAAAAAAAACCTTACGTTACATAAATAGCCTACCATGTAAACTCCAAATTGATTGGAGCGCAACAAATGAAAGCCTAACCACGATTGGTCGGGCTATAAATACTATCTTGGTTGTTAGGGGAGACGGGAAAAGATAACATTTTTTCAAACACTTGTCGAAACGTGGCTCATTGGCCAGTCTCGCTGATATACACACTTGGGAGCGTTAGTTCGAGACCACTAATTCAAATAAGCTTGATAAAGCGACAGTACGTTGAAGCCAGCTCACATTTTTTGCTAAAATAAAAGCCTGGAACATAGGCAGAACGGAATTTGTGCCAGTTTGTGCCAGAATTCATTGCTAATCAACGTATCTGTGTTTATTTCCATGAAATTGTGGTAAGCTTGAACCATTCAGTATCTTTTAATGAAAAATTGAATGTGAATTGTTGATTTATGCCTGTATATATATGTGTAGTTCAGTGGCAAACGTGAGGTAAAGCCTAAAATGCTCCAGCCTGAACAGAGGGTGTCGGAGAGAAGTAAAACGGCATGGAATGGCCAAACAGTACACTGACACCTGGATGATGGACTAGAAAGAAATAATGCTGGAAGTGCAGAGGCGTAGTAACCATTAAGAAGGGTAATACTGGAATAAAGTATTTCAAATGAAGCTGACAGTTGGCCTAATGCTCTGAACGCAATGTTTGTGCTGTATTGTGATCAGTGTAAAAGAGAATATAAATTAGTTATGAAGTAGAAGGTACATCCTTCTTGATTTCAGGGACAGTGGTCTTGATGGTACTGAGCAGCATCTGGTCAGAGATTTGCTGAATCCAGAGTCGGACAGCATACTCCTTGGTCTTTTTAGCTATCAGTGAGGTGTCTCCTGAGCCCAGAGGAGAATTCGAGCAGAGGAGTCCTTTCCTGCCGCCATCACTAAAGATAAGCAGAGTTGGCCAGCTGAGCTCAACATTATGTCCCCTCATCTAGAAATAACTTTATAAAAATACCATTCAGAGGGGAATTTACTTGTCTTAAAATCAGGAACTGTGAACATCTCCAATAATAGTCCCTAAAGACAAACTATTGAAGTCATGATGACCAATACCAACAGAGCTTGAACAAAACAAAACCAGTATTACCTCATTTTACTACTACACAACTGACACACATAGAACATTTGTACTAATATATGTCACTACAATATTCATATTAAATACATTCTGTACATAACTTGTAATTTAAATTGATTGTGATTCCTGGTTCCCTTGTAGTTGAATCAGGACACATATTCATTCATGCTAGTAATGAATACATATTGTTATTTGAACCGTTACGAGTGACTTCTTTAAGCTATTCTCATAGAGTGTTATATGTATGTGAGTGTCACAGTGTTGTCAAGAGTAGTGGATTAAATTAAATTGTTTATCTGTCTGTTGTTGTGACTTACACTTCACCATACACATACCCTAGACACAAAACGTAGTCACCACACTATTCCAGAATAATTCTGACTGAGATATATAGATATGTGGCAGCAAGTAAGGTTATATATATAATATACTACTCTTATTAGATATATATATACCTTCACAGCTGATCTCAGTCAGTACACTAAGTCCCTTATAAATATCTATAACATCCCACTTCACCACAATGACTTACACTTCATCATACACATACCCTAGACACATAACGTAGTCATCACACTATTCCAGAATAATTCTGACTGAGATATATAGATATGTGGTAGCAAGTAAGGTTATCTATAATACACTACTCTTCTTAGATATAGATACCTTCACAGCTGATCTCAGTCAGTACACTAAGTCCCCTATAAATATTTATACCATCCCACTTCACCACAATTACCACACCCCTCGGGAAAAAAAAAATGGTACATTTTTTTTTGAAATACATCTAGGAGCAACATACAATAGGCTCACAACGCACCAATAACAATGCGCAGATGATAAGCATAAGTTTTATGACCTTAGAGAAAGCACTTCTCTAAGTATTAATATTTCCAGAGAGGTGTCACCAACGCATACTACAATATTAGCAATGACACAATTTCCACATTAGTTTATACATAAATTCCATCTAAGATATCTTAACATCATGATCATCAAAGACGAAAAACATTGAAAAAATCAGCGGTGAATAAATATCCATGAACCGCTAAGTAGTGTTACAATCAATATATGATATATTACATATGTGTACACATTTCAACATAGAAACAATTATATCAAAGCTGTATAACAGTTATGAATCATGTGGGCATCTAGACAAAATATCTGCCATCACATTTTCTGACCCACGGATAGCTCGCACCGAAAAATGAAATGGCTGTAGAGCAATCGCGTATCGCGTTGATCTCGCGCTCTTCAGATTTTTACTCTGAATAGCCGTAAGAGCTTTCTGGTCAGTTTCCACAATGAAATGCGCGCCCAGAAGAAATCTTTGTAGTTTAAGGATTGACCAAACCATAGCCAATAATTCACGGTCTAGGACCGAGTAATTCTTCTCTGCGGCATTTAATTTCCGAGAAATATACATCACAGGATGCAGAGTTCCAGAGTACTCTTGCATTAGTGCAGCTCCAATCCCGGTGGATGAAGCGTCACTACGAAGAATAAATGTCTTATCCTTAGAAGGTAATACTAGGATAGGTGAAGTAGAAAACATAGTTTTAACCTTATCCAAAGAGGATTGACATTCTTGAGTCCAATGGACTACATTAGGAGACCCTTTCTTTAGCAAGGAAGAAAGAGGTGACATAATGGAGGACAGATTCGGTATGAATCGTCCATAAAATTGTATTAGACCTAAGAGACTTCGTACTTGCTTTTTAGTCTTAGGAATAGAAATGTTAAGTATCTTACTTGTATTATGGTCTTCTGTTTTTAGGAACTCATGACCAACACGGTGTCCTAAGAAAGATATTTCGCTAAAACCAATACATGCTTTCGATGGTTTCGCTGTCAGGTTATGCTCGCGTAAGATAGACAATAGTTCATTTATACCATTATAGTGATCGTTCCAAGTATCACTGAAAAGACAGATGTCATCAAGATACGCAATGACATCTGAGCGATGAGATAGGATTCGACGCATCATGCGTACAAATGTAGCAGGGGCGTTCATAAGACCGAAAGGCATGAAATTCCATTGGAATAGACCCCTAGGCGTCGAAAAAGCAGTAAACGGTTTGGCGTGTTCGGATAGTGGAACTTGCCAATATCCCTTAGACAAATCGAGTTTAGTAAAGAAGTGAGAATTCGATAGTCTCGTAAGTAGCTCTTCTAGTAAAGGCATAGGTTCAGCATCGAATTTAGTCACTTGATTCAATTTGCGATAATCCACGCAAAGACGTATGTTATTGTCTTTTTTCCGTACTATAACCATCGGCGAAGAATATGCTGATGTGGATGGTTCAATAATTTTTAACTCTATCATCTCATCTAACTCTTTCTCTACCTGTGCTTGGAAATGTATCGGGATAGGATACGGTCTGACTCTTATAGGACTATGGTCAGTAAGAATAATGTCATGTTGAATGACATCCGTTTGACCAGGAATGTCAGTAAGGACATCCTGAAATTGTTCTAACATAGTAGAAACTTGTTTCTGCTCTCCTGGAGATAATTCTGGAGAAATTGCAACATCTTTCCATGATTCATTAGAGTGAAGAGGAATCATTGGAAAAGGTAAATTTACATCCGAGAAACTCGTTTCCTCATCCTGTATTACTGACAGAGATGAGTACTGTCCATGTTGGACTGGAAAATCGTCCGTTGCCTGGAAAACAGGTTGTAAATAATCAGGACGTTCATGGAATTCCGTGAGCATGTTGATGTGGAAGGTTTTACGCTTCCCGTCAATATCGACGATATAGTCAACATCGGAAACCTTTGATATTATATCGTACGGACCTTTCCAAGAAATGAGAAGTCTATTTTCCCTACAAGGTAGCAAGACAAATGCTTTGTCACCTGGACAAAGTTGACGCAAACATCTCTTTTTATTGGCAATATTATCAGCAGTTATAAGATCATGAAGTAAGGACATAGGACCTCGCGGTTTCGCGCCAAAGACAAGTTCAAAGGGAGAAAATCCTGTATGTTCGTTGGCGACCTCTCTATATGCAAAGAGAGCGCGGGTAAAACCCTATCCCAATCCTGAGGATGATCTTCTGTTATCTTACCTAGTAGGTTTTTCAGAGTTCTATTCAAACGTTCCACCATCCCATTGGACATAGGATGATAATACTACTCAGCGATCTCTCTATCTTCAGAGTCGACATTACTTGAGACATGGTATCCGATATGAGTTGGGTACCATGGTCGGATAATATTTCTGCTGGAAACCCCAGACGAGAAAATATTAACCAAAGAGCATCTGCGACATCAGCAGTAGTTATGCTCTTTAGAGGAACAGCCTCCGGCCAACGTGTGCACATATCAACACACGTCAGAAATAAATTGGTGTCCTCTAGCAGACTTTATCTTAAATGGACCAATGA